>JANRMT010062849.1:14631976-14667711 GCA_026402145.1 Polypterus bichir lapradei
AGAGAGAGAGAGACATACACACGTGCGAGAGAGAGACGGCTGGATGCATAAGGCTTATTTTTAAAGAGACAGATCCAAGCATTGTTTTAACCTTGTTGTATTTAATGAAGACTTTTTTCTATTGGATTTTAACCTCCACTTCTGTTTACAGCGATTGGTTTGTAGTGTGCATTGTTGCAATGTTCCTTTTCTTGGTGGTTTATTAAATTAAGGATTTTTCAAATTTTCATTTTTTTCCCTGTGCTTAAAACTCATTAAAAAAGAGTGTTTTTAGCGAACGGTTCGTAGCGCTACAGCGCAAACTCTTGCAGTGTTAGTTTTCTCTGTTTTCTCAGTGTTATTCAATGTTTTTACATTTAGTTTACTATTAGGCTGTGCATTCTATGGTAAAATTAACTATATTTGTGCTTAAAAATCTTTAAAAAAATATATTTACATACTGCTTGTACGGTCTGGAACGGATTAATTGTATTTACATACAATCCTATGGGGGAAATTACTTCAGTTCACGACCAAATCAGTTTACGACCAGAGTTTTGGAACGAATTATGGTCGTGAACCGAGGTTCCACTGTATATGGAAGCGAAGGTCTGATATACAATTTACATATTTGTAGCTAGTAATCCACAAAGGGAGAAAATGAATCACTTATCTTTAAATAGCTTTTTATTACTAACCTTTTAACAACCTACCAGATGTCATCATCAGAGGAAAATGATTAGACATACAGGAATCAAAGGCAATACAGCAAATAAGGGGGTGGGGTGTATCAATAAGGTGGGGATCAGAGTTTGTTGGTCAGAAAGTCTTTATTATGTACAGTAGGCGTCCTTTTTAAGCCTGCATGTTCTACGTTCATGCCCAAATGTCTGTTAATGGCATTTTCATTTGAGATCCATGATCCAGTCAGCTCCCTGGCACTTTTAGTATTGGTCCTGAATTTTACTTGCACCATGACCTAGTTAAACTTGTGTCTGGTTGAAGTTGGACGTGCGTATATCACAAATCATGGGGTCCTTCCTTCTGACAGCGTTGCAATCTTCTTGTATTCGTGTCGCAAGTGTTTTAGATGTTTGTCCCACGTATACAGCTGTGCATGCACTGCATGGTATACTGGTTACTGCGTTCCATGTCTCTGATGCAGATTTCTTGCTTTTAGCATTGAAAAGAACAGTCTACAGAGTGCTGGCAGGTTTATGGGCTATTTTGATTTGGAGAGGATGTCCACTGTATGTTTTGATACACCACTGTGGTATGGAAGAGTGTGCCAAGTAGGACGTGAGATCAAGGTTAGAGTCAATTGTTTGCTGAGGTCTGTGATGCCTCCTATGTAAGAATTACTTGATAAACGTCTTAGGGTAGCCGTTTGATGTGAACAGATCAAAAAGATAATAACTTTCATTCTTTGTATTATTCTTTGTATTATTCTTTGTGGTGACTGGACCATACTTTAACCACTAGTTCATGCAGACAGCCTTGGATTGCAAAGGAAAATGCAAAGTCTACGCAGATGGCACCTCAAACCAAATTATTCCTGTGCTTATTGATAATATCCCATCAGTTCTCCAATGTATGTCT
This sequence comes from Polypterus bichir lapradei, assembly GCA_026402145.1. Taxonomy (NCBI): domain Eukaryota; kingdom Metazoa; phylum Chordata; class Cladistia; order Polypteriformes; family Polypteridae; genus Polypterus; species Polypterus bichir. The sequence continues at coordinate 14,633,555 of JANRMT010062849.1, forward strand.
AGGCAGTTTCACATTAATGCACAATTTAATTGTTTTAGGTAAAACCTGCCTTTTTATGAAGCACTGAAAACCTTTGAAAATGCAATGCATATTTTATTACTTTGTGCTCTGCTTTTCTGAATACCCATGTGCGCACAATATTACCAGCAGACAAGAACAGCTACAGCTCATCAAATAGGCATTCTGTATAGGACTGCATTTGCATAGCAGAAGGTAATCACCCTGGCACCATGCCAAGCTTCAGAGTACAGCATTTGCTTGTTTTCCAAGTTAAGTTTTCCTTTGGTTTTTAGATTTCCTTTATAACAATTTTATATTTGCCCTGCAATATACTGGTAGCCCATCTAGTGTTTACTCCTGCTTTGTGAGATATTCTGCTGAGGTGGGGCTTCAGGTGTCCATGCCCTAAATTCAGTTTAAATAGTGAGGAGCACTCTCTTAACAACCTTTCTACTCCAGAATGATACCAAGTAGTCTAAAGGACATAAAAATTACATGTTTTGTTAACACTATATAGCAAACATGACGGAAAAATATTTTTTAAGACACAGAAATAAGATAAACAGAACAGAAACAAAACCCTTTAGCTTTTCTAGACTTTTACCTTTCTGATAGGGTGGCCAAATACCAAAGCTCCCCATTTCTTTCCATCCATCCTTGAACTCTTCTTCCTCCACTGGTTGAGTCCTTACAATAACATTCCTTATGCTCAGTATTGCTCTGGCCATGAAGCAGGTTTAAACCCCATTGCTGGGATACTGCTGGTGTCATAAATGGCAATATCTTTGTTCCAGTGGTATTAGGTGATATATTTACTGTATATACTCACGTATACGTCGGGTCTTGAAACCTGAAAAATCTATCATAAAATCAGACCCCGACTTAAACACCCGTTCAAAATTGCGACACTTAATTTTTTTTTTTTTTTACACCTTCTTGCCTCCTCTAATCTCGCATCAGTTTCTCAGATGCATCAAATTTCTTTCGCTACTTCAACGATGTTTAATTTAAAAGCAGCATCATATTTTCTTGTGATCGAACACTCCATCATAGATAAGGAATACTCTTACGATAAAGGTGTATGAGGGTGTGAGATACAAAAAACACAAATCAGTGCAAACGTTGCTTCGGAATAGTTTGGGTATTACCATGTGGTCATGTAGGCACAATAGAGAGAGAGAGGTTAGGAGCACGCGCTGATACAACACATTCCCACACCCATATAGAAAAAAAGGCACTGTGTTCCGTGGTTATTCTCTCAGGTGGGCGTTAGCATTTCATAATCCCTTGTACCAATGGCGTGAGTCTTCCACATTCGACTTATACAACCAACATTATAAAATACCAGAAATTATACTGTAAAATCAAGTCCTGACTTATCTATGGGAGAACTTATCTGTGAGTATATATGGAAGTCTCCCTTGGATCAAATGACCTCTAGTGTATTGGGCAAATCCTGCATTCCTTCATAATATGGGAACACACTGTGAGCAAGTCTTTGGTGTGCCGTTTTATATTTTCATATATGTTTATAGAGACAAAGCACGTACTACAAAAGCTTAATTCCATTCTAGAGAAAATTTCCTCTGTAACTGTTCAGTTAATATACTGTACACTCAAAAATTATTTGCTTCACTCACCACTTAACCAGCCAGAACCAGTTACAAGATGAACTTCGTAACTAACCACAGGTTAGGACTTGCTGTAGCCCCCAGCTATAAGCAGAACATTGATTGATAGAAGGAGTGATAGAAGAACATAGTTTATGCATGATCAGGATTCACTCATGGGAATGGACTTGGCTCATGTATAGTAACAACATGTAATAGTAAGGAAGTACAAGACCGACATAAACATAGGATCTACCAACACCAAGGGGTCTCTCTTTTTCTTCTTCCATCAACTCCATCCTGAGATTATTCTGAGACAAAGACCTGTCAGCTCAGAAGCACAACACAGGATTAAAACAGCCACCTGATATCTACACACATTAGGAACCTAGAGTTCCAGCAAGATGTGCTGTAAACCATACAGGTTGTATGGGGTGTTTGTCATACCCATTACACTTCAGTTTCGCTCTAGGCTCATTTAAAATTGAAACTTATAAAATGTTTTATTACATAAAGGTTTGAATCTGCTCTTCTGCTTGCTTTGTGCTCTATCTTACTGCCTGGGAAGAAGGTTTTTAAATGAAAAAATAAAGTTATGTGTGTACTTAAGTCAGATTTACTCTTACAATGACCAGAAGTGGAGACGCAGACTTAATGAGTATTTAAGGTAGGCAGAATGAGTGGTTTGTCATTTTAATGGCACACAAAGGCTTATGGGTAAAGATATGTATCATACATAGCATAAGGCTACAAATTTAATTTTGTCTTGTTTCAGAATTAAAATTTTACTTTGGTCCCTATAACTTTATATAATATTTATTGTTTCTGTGGCTGTTGCTACACTTCCAGCTACTAATTAGGATGGTGAAGGGCAGGTCCACATTTTTGGATTAATTTCAAAACTAAACACTTACTACTTTTTATAGTTAGGATTACTTCTCGTTAGTATTGGTTTTGAGTTTTTCCGCCTTCTGAGTTTTGTTCTGCATATTGGTTATGGTTATGTTGATACTTTGCATTTCTAGTAACATATCTCTGCTTGGTTTCCCACTATTCTTTGGACTCACACAAATTCTCTTTTTCTCCTGGTCTATTTTTCAACTGTCCCTTTTAAAGATTTAGATTATATTTTTAATCTGGGCTACAATAGAATGCCGGGAACCAACAGAATGAGCTTTAGCTTGTTATCCTTGTAGTAAAAGTAATACCCTGACCTTACACGTAATTCTATAACTTGGCTGGAAGTAAGCAAGGCAGGTGGTTTCAAGCCACATCAGAGCTGATGTGCTTTGAGTCTAGAGGAGCTTTTGAGCAATGATTCAACTAGGAGGTGTAAGAGGCTGTGTCAAAGATAAAGACAGAGTTTGGATGTACTTCTGAGATGGGGAAGTGGATGAGCCACCCCATAAGTTCATATGTTCTGTGTGTGTAGACATGGAGCAGCAGCAGGGTTTTGTTTTTGTTCCATATTATTTGCTATTTTGTGCTCTTCCTTTTGTGCATCCATCTCTGGCATGGCTTTAAATAAACACACCATTTTTGTAGACATCTGAGTAGGAGGATAGCTACAGGAGCACCCCCATCTCTGACACTGTGTTATATTCTTGGTTGTTTTGTAAAGTACCCTTGTATGCACATAACTAGCATCAGATATTCAGTGTTACAGACGGGTCCTCCTACTGAGACAGCTTTCCAGCTGTCTCAGTAGGAGGGTTGTATTAATGCTTTGAAACAATAACAGATATATCTTGCTAGTTTAGTAGTAAAGGCTAAGTTTGAAGTTAAAAGACCTACATATGTGAACATTAAATAAAACATACAACATCTGTTTTATAACCAGCATTTTAATATTAAAGTTGTTGTCTTTTTAAAAGTATTCATGATTATGGTTGGGTTAGGATTATTTGAAAAAGGTAAAATTCTTCCTTAGGTATAATGGAAACATTTACTCTTGAAACCTTCACTATCCTAATGGCTGCCAAAATCCACCGGGCACTATCTGAGACATCAACATATGATAAAGTAATTAAATTGCCAGGGATTAAAGTAATTCTGAAGGGTTGCCCAGATTTTAAAATATTGTAAGTTGACGGGAGTTCCACCAAGAGAAGAGAAGAGAAAAGAATATCCATCAGGAGCCCTCCAAACAATACTCTGGTTCTTTCCTGATGGTAAAGACATGTCCCAAAGGACAAGGTCATAAATGGTTTTCACAAAAGAATTGTCACAAACAAGCTAAAACTAATTAACAGGGAGTAAGATGTGTCAGAAATAAAATAGAAATCTTAAACAATAGTTAAAGTCAAAATAATACTGTCTCACAGTCCTAATCAATTCCAGAAAAAACATTCCCTAAGTAAAACTTTAATTTACAAACAGCACTTTGTTTTATATTTATCCAAAAACTTGCTGTGAGCCGCCATCTTATTCAGGAAATGGAACTGACATTAGAATGGACATTACGTATGGTGTCAATCGAGCAGCAATAGCCTTACCAACAGTAAGCAAAATGGCAGTGGTCATGGCAAGACTGCACAAAATTGTGTAAAACTTAGTAAAACAAAAAGATGTCAAATAAATGAAACAAATAAAAAAAATACAGGGACACTAAACAAATTATGACATGCCTAAAATCATCCTTCTGTTAGAAGACAGGGTGATCTCCAAGATGCCAGAACATGATTTTATAAGCCAGATCTGAAACCTCTGAAGGGACCAGAGTGGAACAAATGGAAATGAGGCCTGGCAATAGATTACAAGACTTCCAGGTTAATGTGATGGCATTGTGGGATCCCAAGCTAGAAAGTGGGGTTCATGCTGACTTGCTGGCAAAAAAGAGGCCTGAAGAAGTCTAAACTGGCAACAGATCTCTTACAGGTGAGAATCTATTGCCAGGAAAAATAGCAGGACATAGATAAGAATTTTTCTCAGCCATCACTACAAGCTATATAGGGTAAGTAACATAAAAATATTGGGAGGAGTATTTCTTTAAGCCTGATTCCTGATTTTCTTCAAAGGTTCCTAGAACATACAGTGAAATGTTTAATAATGGTTTGTTGTGTAAATACTGTATATGTGTCAGCCTGGGGTAACCTCAGTTAGGCTGCACTCACTGATTGGTTAGAGTCCCTGTTTCCATGCAGATAACAAGTCTGTGCTCAAAGATTTATTTCTTTTTATACCTGTTTTTGCATTTTTAACTACTGTATATTGTTTAAATTGATTTGTTTTGTGCAATACTTGCTATTTTTGCAAAATGGACCAAAAAGTCCATTGGATGACAATGTGCAATCATTTACTGACAGTTTTTAATATGGCTTGAGTACTGTGCATAGGGAAATTTCAAAGAAGATGAGAAACAGCAGCTCTGTAGAGTGTAAAACCGTGAAAAAAGTAAAGGCAACGGCATTTAAGGGAACATTTCCACTGTAGTAACTTATTTACTATGTACAGTAATCCCTCCTCGATCGCGGGGGTTGCGTTCCAGAACCCCCCACGATAGGTGAAAATCATATGTTTGTATGGTTATTTTTATGTATTTTAAGCCCTTAGAAACTCTCCCACACTGTTTATAAATATTCTCTGCACAGTTATACAGTAAACCCTTGTTTATCGTGGTTAATCCGCTCCAGACAGATAAATGAATTTCCACGAAGTAGGATTCTTTATTTATAAATCTAATATTTTCGCAGTTAGAGCATTGAAAACCTGTATGACCTTCTAAATGCGTTTTTTTAACATTATTAGAGCCTTCTAGACATGAAATAACACCCTTTAGTCAAAAGTTTAAACTGTGCTCCATGACAAGACAGATGGCAGTTCTGTCTCAAAATTAAAAAAAATGCAAACATATCTTCCTCTTCAAAGGAGTGCCGTCAGGAGCAGAGAATGTCAGAGACAGAGAGTAAAGTAAACAATCAAAAATCAATAGGGCTGTTGGGCTTTTATGTATGTGAAGCTCCGCGATAAAGCAGCCACAATGAAGGGATCAATGTGAAGGTAGTCTTTCAGCATTTTTTACAGGAGCGTCCGTATCCTCTAAGCAAACAGCCTCTGTGCAAACAGCTCCTCTGCTCACACCCCCTCGTCAGGAGCAGAGAATGTCAGAGAGAGTGAGAGAGAAAGAGAAAGTAAACAATCAAAAATCAATACGTGCTGCTAGAGCTTTTAAGTTTGCGAAGCGCCGCACGGGAAGCATATCATATATCATTGAGGAGTTTTATTTAATATGTAATTCGTGCTCTGATTTGGTAGCTTCTCAGCAACCCACCAATAGCGTCCCTTGTATGAAATCAACTGGGCAAATAAACTGAGGAAGCATGTACCATAAATTAAAAGACCCATTGTCCGCAGAAATCCGCGAACCAGTGAAAAATCCGTGATATATATTTAGATATGCTTACATTTAAAATCCGCGATGGAGTGAAGCCGCGAAAGTCGAAGCGCGATATAGCGAGGGATCACTGTATTAATGTATACAGATACTGAATGTGTTGCTTATGTTTATTGTAATCAATGTACAAGGATGGGATGCTGGAACATTAAGGGCTGCTACTGTAGATGGTATTCTAGCCTATAATCTTTGTAATCCAAGAGGTCAGACCTAGACATGTAAAGCTAGAAAGATATTAAGCCCAGAGTTGGAAGGAGACTCAGAATGAAGTCTGACTTGAAGGAAGAGCAGAGGCTAGACTTATGAACTAAAAGAAATAGTCAAGATGGGCATAAGATTTGAATATACATGGGAAGTGGGAAAGGTCAAAGCTAGTGCACCAAACTAACAAAAAATAAATGTGACACCAATACCAAAATTAGCATGATGCACAGTATGTTTTTTTTTTTTTTTTTTTTTTTTGCTTTTTACTGTTACAGTTTCCTTTACTATTACATGCCCAACATGTGTTTCTCCCAAAAGAACACTCAGCCCAAAAAAGCTTGCTAATCCTGTTCATCAGATTTCTCCAAAATGACTTTAGAGTTGAGTTTTAAAGGTACTGACAGTACAACTTTCGACCACACTTTTAATTTCATGTGCCTATGGTTCTGTGTATGAAAAATATACTTTTCTAATATTTGTGCAAAGTTTACTTTTAACAAGTTTCCACCTATGTGCCTGTATTCTTGTTGAAGAATTATTTTAAAAACAACTGCCAACATCCACTTTACGTATTCCTTTCATAATTTTAAAAACCTCAGTCCCACCCCATAGTCAATCAACTCCTTCATTCTTTCCTCATAGCTCTTCCCTTTCAGTCCTGAAGTCAGCCTAAAAGCTCTGGACCTTCTCTAGTACTGCTGTGTCTTTTTTTGTAGCATAGGGAGCAAGCTGTCACAGTACTCCATATGTGTAGTGAGCTATATGACTTAAGCTTGACTTGTAAATGCACCCACCTTGATATTTCTCAATTGCTGTGTCAGTAATCCAACAATATTTTTAAAGGGTAAACCAGGAGGGAGAGAGAGAGGGGTGCAAAACAGAAAAGATTTAAAACCAGTAGATCATTAAGTACTGAAACAACAAGGCCAAAGAGCGAGACAAAAAGTAAAAAAATCAGAAACTCACGTGACTGATTCAGAAAACAAAAAATATTCACAAGGGTGGCAATGTGGCACAGTGGGTAGTGCTGCTGCCTCGCAGTTAGGAGACCCGGGTTCGCTTCCCAGATCCTCCCTGCATGGGGTTCGCATGTTCTCCCTGTGTCTGCGTGGGTTTCCTCTGGGTGCTCCTGTTTCCTCCCACAGTCCAAAGACATGCAGGTTAGGTGCATTGGCGAATCTAAATTGTGCTTGGTGTGTGTGTGTGCGCCCTGCCCAGGGTTTGTTTCCTGCCTTGTTGGCTGGGATTGGCTCCAGCAGACCCCCATGACCCTGTAGTTAGGATATAGCAGGATGGATGGAAAATATTCACAATAGGTTTAACAAAGGTTTTTTTTTTATCGGATAAAGACATGGCAAAGTAGGCGGCTTTTTAAATTCACTACTAAAATTGCCAGGAGGTAACAAGAACCATGCCCCATAAAGACCAGAAAGGTTTCCTGGAGCAGGCTGCAGTGCACTCGAGCCACACAAGACAGCTACCAGAAGAAATAAAATTTAAACATATAACACCATTATTGCAACCACAATAAAGGGTATTGTGAATCAGATGTTATAATGCTGAGCTGGTATGCCCTGGAGAGGGTAATGGTAAGAGGTCAGTCAATTTCTTACTCAAGAAAAAGACAGGGTCTCGAATACTGAGAAATCAGTCAGTTCAATGATTGCCAAAGTCAGTAACACTAAGCTCAGAAATAGTACTTGAAAGGAACAAAGCTGGATGTCCTGGCCCTAAAGTGTTCATGGAATGGCCTTTTAGCATCCACTAATACTAATGAAAAGACTTTCAAAATAAAGATCCAAAGCTTGGATGGGGAGCTCTAGGTGCCACCAACTTTGAAATGTACAAGTTCCGACATTGAATGCCACAATGTGAAGATTATGGGCACCATTACTACAAACAGCATGGCCACTCCTGAGCTGAGAAATAGTCAAAACAACAGTGATTCTTAAGGAAAACAATACTATCACCATTAGAATAAATAACAATAAGAAAAATAGAACAAATCTGTGCAAAAATTTAAAAAAGTTTGGAAGTAAAGAATGTAGACTCACATAACCTTTACCCTGCACTGTACCTTTTGGTTCTGGATGTGAAGAACTGGTAGATATTAAGTACAAACCTAAATTCTAAATTGTAAACAGCATTGTAAACAACATAAAGAGAGTTTATGAGTGAGAAACCACCACAAAGCTGAATGTGTATTCACAGGGAAGCTGTGAACCAGTGGGCGGCATGGCTGCAGACTGCAGTTTTCAGTTTTTTATGCAAAATTAATAGGCCAGTCAGATGTGCCAAGGGGTTCGGTTTCTGGGCTTTCTTAACTAATAGTTATGCTTTAATTATTAGCAGCATGTCAAAAACTGATTGATGAGATACCAAATCAGTCCAAAAGATTAGGTAGCCAGTTGTACTATAGATGTTGCGGGAGTGGATGGTGTACTGTATTCTGGAGTTTTTAAAAGATTGTATTGTAGGGACTTTAACCTCATACTCTTAAATAAATGCCAGCCAACCAGTCCAATTTCACATTACTATAATTGCTTTATAAGGCACTAAATAGGATTTCTGTTACCTACAACTTCTGAATTTTTTCATCTTTCTATAATGGTGTGCCACTAAATTCTTAGCATACACTCCAGTGACCATTTCTTTTTGCAAAATGATATACAGTAAACTACCTGCAAGCTTTCTTAATCATAGTTTATAGAACATAATGACACACAAAATCATATCGCTGTTGTGACATTTGGAGGTACAAACTAGTCAGTGAAATTTATGGAGCATGTAATTATAATAAATCTAAAACCAAGCCTGAGAAGCAGAAGATCCTCTTTACAGGACCGGGAGATTGTTTAAATGTTCAGGAAGACATCTTTTTAATTTGACGTGCATTTTAGTTTAATGGTGTGTAGCTTTATTAGCTAAGAGTTTAATTGGTTATTAAATGATAAATTTTGCTCATAATTTAGTGTCTTTGAATAATAAATGAAGATTCTAAATACTGCTTGCACAGTGCTGAAAATTATGGCTCAATCAGGCCTCCATTCATGCAGATGTTAATCCAAACATCTGGTAGGTGAAAGAATTAATTCCAGATGATAAAATGATTTGTTCCTGTATAAACCATACTTATTTTGAGGTGGGAGAACTGTTAGTTTAGTTAAAATCTTTTTTTTTTTATTATGCAAAGCTTTTACACTTTGATGAATGATATGATAAAGTCAAAATCGTCAAGTCTATGAAAATGGCCAAAACATGACTATTTCATGTACTAATGAAAGCTGTCATTATTATCATAATGAATTATTTAGGGAGCACATAATTTTATGCTCAGAACACTGTGCACTTTATTAAACCTAACTTTGTTAAATGTAGTTCTTAAACGATTGACAAGAACAGTTTGAAAGAAAGTTTACTGTTTCAGTCTTTCCACAGATTAAGAATGAGAATGGAAGAAGTTGAAATAAATGACTAGAGATCATTCATACAAGAGGAAAGTGCAGGGTGAATTAATTTCCAATGATTCTGAAATGAGAATATTCACAGATCACTGCTGGAGCATTTTGTTACGATATGGCGTGTTTCAGTTTTTTCAAAGTTCCAGGCAGTTTTGCCAGGGGTCCAAGCAACTTAAAAACAAGGAATAATGAATTGATAATAATTATAGAACATCTGACAAGATTAAAAAAAAAGATACATAATACAAAAACATGTTGTTATGAGACACAAGGTCTCTTGAGATTATTGTGAGCAAAAAGGACTGGAGAACAAGTAAAAAATCATAGTTGAGGACAGGCAGAGGGTCGTTACAGAGAAGGAAAACTAAAGCACAAAATTTGAAAGAAAAGTTAACTTTAAAGGATGAGTCAAAAAACTAGCGGTAGTGCACACTTGAATATGAAGCTAACTATCACTAAGAGTCGTAAAGAAGTTGTAAAGAAGTATCCACCAAGAGAAAACAAGTGCATTAAAATCTGCCATATTTATAGCTTCACTTCCAGTGATGTCAGAAATGCAACTGAAATTGTCATGTAACACTACTTCATGTGGCGCATTAACAATAAGGACAAGACGTTAAAAAAATATGAATCTTTCTCAAAATTAATTAAAATCAAAAATACATAAATGATCCATTTATGAAAACACATAAAATGAAATATACATATAAAATGCATAAATTATCACACGTGTTAAGAAATTAGAAAATTTGTGTTATTTTCAAGAGACTAAGTGTGAATTTTTGTTTTGTCCCTGTCAGCGCAGAGCGTGACTGTTTTCCCCAAGTCGTGACAGGTATTTCTCTACGTAGTCCTATTTTCTACCCATATCACAAAGACGTGTGTTAGCGTGGTTGGCCACATGTCAAACAGGGTGTGTATGTGTGCCCCTATATGTCCTGCATTGTGCCCAACATTGCTAAGTAGGTACCTCCTACCACATGAATTGGATAATTTGGGCACAAGAAATGGATGGATGAATACATGGATGGATGGATGGAGACAAAAAATGTGAACATCACGTTTCAGACACAGCAGTGAAGTTTGCATTTGAAGATTTACAACAAGAAATGTTACATGCTTATTTTAGTCAAGTTTATAAAAAATACCTTTCTTGTTATGATCAAAAGTGTTGGAGAACACTGACAATATATTTATTAAGTCCATATTAAGACCTTCCATTTTAAAAAATAAATCTAAGTCTACTTTTTCATAACACAAAAAAATAAACAAATTATTCATAAAAACACTAAGAAGGATGTATATAAAATAAAAACAGAAAGCTTCCCTGTTGAATATTTTTTTGTTTTTTTACCTTTTTCCTCTTACATATCTGTTATATATCTGTTATATTAGTTCAAGTCTTGGTCAGCAGGCCGTGGACTCATGCACAATCAGAACTCACAGGAGCTGCTGTTGATAGGGCCTCCGTCACTTGAGTGAACTGTACAAGACTCTTGATTGTCACAGGTCTTAAGTGCGTCATTAGTAAGCTTCTCACTGTGTATTTGACCCCTTTGTTTTTGGTTCTTATTTATTTTTTAGCAAATTCAGGTGCTCCTCTTTTTGAGAAATTTTATTGAGTATCATCAGTATTCGTCTCTCTTGAGACACAGCTGTGCATGCCTCTCATGAGACATTCTGAGTTTTGAATTCCTCTGAATTTGACACCTGCTTTTGAATCTTAATTTTCTTGAATACACTGCCTTCTGTTGTTATTAATTACCTTTATTCTTTGATTTATTATTGCATTTTAGTGTTAACAGAGGACCATAATCATGTACAGTTATTTAATGAAATGAGCAAGAGAAAACATGATTGGCTATGACCAGTGCAGAACCTTGCACTTCAAAAGCCTATATGTAAAAACAGATCCTTCTGATGAACGATTAGCCTGAGAAGATGACCTCCTCTTAGAGCCCGTTATTCATTTCACTAAACCAAAATCGATGTAAAAGTTTTAGCGATATGCAGCAAGAAGATTAAAGCTGAAGTCATTCATGATACCTTCAGAAATTTTTCTTTCTTTCTTTCTTTCTTTCAAGCTATATTACATCATACCCACCATAATTCTTATTTTAAATGTTAAAGGACTATGTAATTCTTTGTAGAGCACACTCACATACACCCACACTCACTCACCCTGGGCACCCTAACAGCATAACCACGGAATGTGGGAGGAAACCAGAGTGCCTGGAGAAACCCATTGGGAGAATAACCAACTTCTCACAGAAGGCACTCCAGCTGGAAAGTGAACTTGAATCCAAGTACTGCTGGGAAGCATTGCTATGCCAATATGTCCCAAGGCTAATAACAAACACAAATGGAAAATATGTACAAGTTTCAGCTTCCTAATCATATTACAGTCAATCAAGGGTGTTTTTTTCTTTTTTTTCCTACTTGGGGTACAAGGTCAAGTAATTTATTGCCAGTTTAACAAAGCAAACAAATTAACTTTATAATATAAAAGTGTATAATATAAATGAAGTTACATATAATCAGATCTAGTACTATCATTTTAGATAATACAAATCCTTAATTATAGTAATTTTTTTGTCCAATCTTATGTCAAATGAGAATTAAAACATTCAGACTTTACCATTTTAGATTAGCTTAAAGAGTGCTGAACTGGCAATGTGTATCTGCATTATTTTTAAAATCCTTCATGATATCCTCCAGCTCTACACTGCATTTCATCATTTTATGACCCTATCTAAACTAACTAAAACAAATAAAACACAGGTATTTCTTATACTTCTAGTGAAGTGAAGAATAACTCAGACATTAATCATCATGATAAAATTGATTAAAAGAAGCCACTGTGAAATAGTTCTCATTTATTTTCAGATTATACAGTATATTTCAAGAAGTCTGGCCTGTCACTTAGCAAATGTATCCACCAAAGATGATGGATCTGATAGTGCTTTACAATTCAGGTCACCCTGGATCAGCACATGATTAGAGTAGTTTACTATACCTCCAATATGTCAGTGGATTTTTATTTTTTTTTTTGCAGCAAGGATTAAGCAAAATTAAAAATAAAGTGTTTTTTCTCTGTAATCTGCAGTTTCAAGTACAGACCGACATTTGTTGAGTTTCTTAACTGGACACTCTTTTTTGAAACTGAGTAAATAAGCTCTCTAAGGAGACATAGCAACTTAGTTCTAGTGAATAATGATTATAATTACTAGTGTAAGGGTAGGTTATATCCCTGAAATTCTTATTCTTTGCTCGGAAAATTAAAATAATGCAGCTGTTTTGTGTGTGTGTACTAGGTTGATGTGAAATCTAAATTGCCCCAGCATGAGTAAGTGTGGGAGTGTGACTGGCACCTTGGCACTCAGTCCTGGCTCATTTTTTGCACTGGGAGTCTCCAGCCACCTCTGCCATATATTTGAATTAACAGGCTTCAGACAATGGATTCATTCATTTGTTTTGATCCTGCCTACTTCCTATCTTTAAGTGTCATTGTAGATGTAGGTTCTTTTATTCAGTGAATAATTTGTGTGCTTTATTGAAGTTTTCCTGATAACAGAACAGATCCCCAGTACAATTTGTGGAAATGGCAGTAAAGGCACTTGTGGCCAAGAACCCGTGTTCTATAACTTTGTGATAAGTGTGTAGCTCTTCCTCTTTTCTGTGTACTGTAGTTTATATGTCCCCTGTAATTGATTATATGTTCATTTCTGAATTCTCCAATTTTCTGGCGGATATTATGCTCTCCCATAATAAAGTAGTTATCGTTGGTGATTTTAACATACAGTACATATTTGTTGTCAATCTAAACCTTTGGTTAATGGCTTTTTATCATTATTGGACACATTTGATTTTACCTAGCATATTAATGCTCCAACTCATTCATTCAGTCACACCCTTGATCTCGTTCTTACATGTGGTATTTCAGTTAATAATATTGATATATTTGATGTTCCTTTTACTGATCATTTTTCTACAACGATGGATTTGAATATTACTGTTGATATTGCTACTACAAGCGGTACCCCATGCTATTCTCACATTTTAAATTCTTCTGTTATATCTAATTTTAAAACCTTATTCTCCAGACTTGATATACAAGACCAGTGTGATGGTATTGACAATTCTGTCTTTTAAATTCATCATGTAAAATGATTTTAGTTTCAATTGCTCCCCTCAAGATACTGTATGCTGAAAAAAGGGAAGACCAGTTCCTTGGCTTAATGACACTAGAAGGAAGCTGCGCCACACCTGTAGAATTGCTGAAAGGTGTTGGAAGAAAGATGGGTTGACTGCATCTAAGCAGATTTTTAGGACTTCTCTGTTCAATTTCCAGGATACAATTAAGAAATCTTAAAATGATTACTCCCCTGATTTGATGTCCTCTCATCCTAATAAACTTAGGGTCTTGTTTAATGCAATTAATGTGACTAATACTGTTCTTTCATGTGAGCAGTTTCTTTCATTCATTACCAGCTAAATTGATACACTCTGCGTTGGCATTGCTCTTATTGGTTATGTTGTTAATCATGGCATTGTTTAGGAATCTATTGATGTTGTTTCACTTTCACAGTTAAAAACTACTATTGACACACTTAAACTTACTTTCAGTCCTCTTGATGTTATTCCACCACACCTCTTTGTTAAATCTTTTGATGTTCTGGATCAATTTTTGTTAGCTATTATCAATGTTTCTATTAGTGAGGGGGTTTCACCCTCATTTTTTAAACATGTAGTGGTATGAACTTGTCTAAAAAAGGCAGATTTAAATCCTGGAGTTTTAGCTAATTTTCGCCTGATTTCTCAATTGCCATTTCTGGCTAAAATATTAGAAAGAATTATTTATAATCATTAGTTGATCATCTTAACTCCAATAATATATTTCAGATCTACCAATTAGGCTTTTGGCATTTTCATGGTGTTGAGGTAGTCCTACTGAATGTATTTAATGACATTTCTTTCATTAATGACTCCTTGTCCTCCTAGACCTTTCAGCAGGTTTTGGCACTATTGACCATGACATCCAGCTCTAGCAGCCTGAGCATCTGGTGGGGCTTAAAGGGGCTGCTCTGAACTGGTTCAGGTAATATCTTACTTGTAGACACTTTTTAGTGTCTTTCAATTCCTCTTTCTCGTTTGCTGCTTCTGTTAAATGTGGTGTTCCTCAGGGATCCATTTTGGGACCTATTTTATTTTCTATATATCTTCATCCTATAGGACTGTTATGCTGATGATACACACGTTTATATTTCTGTTTGTAACTCTGCAATTAATTGGCTGCACAATTGTCTTTTTGAACGAAGATCCTGGGTGGCTGACAATTTCCATGATCTAAATCAAAATAAAACAGAAGTGCTGATAGCTGATCCTCCAGCCAAAGCTCAAGTTGATTTTGAATTTCTTGGCTCTTTCGTTGACTTTTGCAAACCTCAGGTCTGTAATCTTGGTGTCATTTTTGACAGCAATCTCTCTTTTGAGAAACAGATTAACTCTGTAGTCAAGAGTTACTTTTTCCAGTTTTGTCTTTTAGCTAAGGTCAAACCTTTTTTTTCTCTTAGGGATCTTGAGAAAGCTTTTCTCGGCTTGATTACTGCAAGACATTGTATTCTGGGATCAGCAAATCCCAGGTTGCAAATGGTTCAGAATGCTGCTCTCCGTTTTTTGGTTGGAGCAAGAATGTTTGGTTCTGTTTCTCCAATATTAGCTTCATTACACTGGCTGCCTGTTAGTTTCAGAATTGACTTTCAAATTTTGTTACTAGTTTTTAAACATTACATGGGTGTGCTCCTCCCTAATTTATCTGAATTGTGTGTTTTGCACCAGCCATCCAGAGAACTTAGATCTACCGGTCAGTTGTCACATATGGTCCCTAGCGCTAAGTGTAAAACTAAGGGAGATAGGGCTTTTGCAGCTGCTGCACCCTGCCTCTGGAACTCTTTACCTCATTACATTAAGGAGTCACCTTCAATTGAACTGTTTAAAATGAAATTGAAGACTTATTTCTATTCTCTAGTTCTCAGTGACCTTCACTGATACTGATGGTTACCCTACTCTTAGTTATCTTCTTTCTGTTCTTTAACTCACTGCTTGCTGTATTACATTTTATTTTACTTTATTTCTATTTATTTCTGTTTATTTTATTTATGTTTATTGTATGTTTTAATGTAAAGCTCTTTGGCTACAGCATTACTGATATTGCTTTAAATATGCTCTATAAATAAATTGACATTGACATTATAAGCTGCTTGTATGCACATATGAATTTCACTGTAGACTTTAACTTTTCATTTGGTACATCAATATGTGCATAATACATCAACTAATTTGATTTTTACATCAAAACACATTCTGTGTTTTTGAAACCTATTTCAGCTGCCACAAGCATAGCAGGGCTCATTTTCTAAGAGTGATTTTGTACAACGTCATTAAAAACAAATATTTTATGTGTTCTATAAATACATGTACATTCACTTGGTCATCATTATTATTTCTTAATATAACTCATTGTTGCAAAATTGTTTGACAAATAAAAATGTGCTATTTCCTATCTTTTGATGAAGTAAATAGACAATAAACAAAAATGCTGGGACGTTTAAAACATGTTCACAAGTTCCTGAATACACCTGAATAATATGCCATGAGTATATTTTCTAACTTATTTTAGTGGTGCTCATTCAGCAATAATTGACTTATATACTTCATATATTCTAGCACAATGCTCTTATATCCTACAAGGATCTAGTTTTCAAACATGTACTTTTCAAACATCAACATATTTGTGACGTTAGTTTGTTACTTCACGAATCTAGAAAGACAAGTGTAAAAGAACATAATCTAATATAAATTTTAGAACGTTTATTTTATTGATTGTTAGTTATTATCTTTAGAAGGTTTATATTGTTTTTCTTCAGAATTGTTGCAGTGGATGACTTATAGGCTCTAAGTCCAAAAACATCTACCCTTGCCAAGCTGGTGTGATGCTTCCCCTCACCATAAATTTCACATCCTGAGTCAGTCCTAAAGACAGGGTCTTGTATAGGTTAACATCAAAGAACATTTGTTCTCACCAATGACGTAAAACACACTTCCTGAAACATTATGTGATATTACATTTGCTTTGTCTAGCTTACAAATAAAGGCATACAAAATGTTTATCAACTTATATGTTAGAATTCAGTCTACCTCAGTCATATCTAAAGCAGCTCTTATATCAAGCAAAGCTAGATGGCATAGTCCCCTGCATTGGCTAATATGCAACTGACCATTTGTCACCCTCAATCAAGCAGATTCTGTACTGTGAATGGCTCTGAAACCAGACTGAAATTTATCAAAGATTTTGAGCTTGTTCAAAAAAAGACAAGGGCTAAGAAATAAGTTTTTTCTAGGACTTTAGCCAGAAAAAGTAACTTAGAGATAGGATAGGATGTTTTATAAATTGTAGGGTCAAGATTAGGATTTTTAAGGAGAGCCTCAAAAACTGCATTTTTAAAAATAGATGACACATCATCTGACACTAAAATGCAATTTATTATTAATTAAATAACTGGGCCAGCTACTTACAGGCATCTACCCACCTTCATTGAATTACCAGTTTCTTAAATGACACCTACATTGCATGTTCTTTGAAGAGGCCAAGTGGACAATATCATCTGCAAACATTGGTGGCACTTTGCTATCCTCTCCAATAAAATCATAAAGAGGAGAGGAAACAATGTGTCTCTTTAGTGGAGTCCAGAAGAAATAGCCTCATAAAATTTAGCCTATGCTAATTCTAGCCTTTTGAATTGAATCTTCAGTGCATAATGCACTGGAATGAATTGCTTGCTTTTCTAAGATTCAAGCTCTAAGGGCTCCTTAGCATACTGATTATTTTTAATTGGTTATTTTTAAGATGGTGCACTCCTCCTATTCAATAGTAGTGTATTAGTACCTGAAAAGTTAAAGTAGTCATTGAGCTTCATACTTAATTTCAGTTTGTATATTTTTCTGCTAATTCCTTTATGGTAATTGAAAACAATTTAATACACTGTATGTTTTTCAGCCTTTGGGTGCTAGATTGAAAATCTTTTGCTGCAAAGTAAAAATAGTATTAACTTACTGAAAAAAATATTAAAAAGCATTAAACAGTCTATTTGTATAATTTTGTTCTTGTCTGTCAAAACTTCCTGCTGAAACTATTGCAACTGTCATACTCACTGTAGTATTATTATTATTATTATAGAGTAGCATCCATGAAATAAATAAGTCAGGCTAATCAGCCAAACAGGCAGAAAAAAATTAAATAGAATGACCTGAGTATCTTAAGAAACAATTGTTCATTTTCAGATTTACTTAAACATCAAAGTTCTTTCCAGTGTCCTCTTGTTACCGCTAGTCTCTTTAATAATCCTAGGCGATTCCTGCTGCTAAGAACTCTGTGAACTGCACAGACTTCTTGTATTTAATTCTCTTCTGCATTGCTGATTTGCTAAAAAATAATAATCAAAGCCCACAATGCATCAAATAAGCACAATGTGAAAGCAATCAATGCAATAACGTGTCAAGTTGTACTTGAAGGACATGTGGGATAAAGACCTATAACGCCTCAAAATATTTGACCCTAAATGTATGTGAAGGATTTTCTCTGAAAAAATGAAAATAAATAGTATACAGGTTTTATAGAGACCTAGTGTCTGATATGCATACACATAAATGAATGTAAAAGAAATTAAAAAACAATTATATTTTAATAAAACAGGTAGTTTGCTATCCATTTCCTTCATTCAGCCACTTAAAGCATGTTATTTTCAAATATATAATCATGTCTTTTCATTCTGGGTTCTCATTTTCACCATTCAGAAAGGAATGATTACCTTATGGTGTTTATCTTAGTACCATGTTATAGTTTTGCATTATGATAGTGTGGGTGATGGACTGATCAGCAAAGATGTTCTAAAGAAGCACGTATGACTAACATTCTAGGATTTCCTATTAAACACTCATGAACAAGTAAGAAGAGAATGTGATTTTACTTCACCTTAGTGATATTTTTAATTTTAATAAGAAATTTGATATTTTTTCCACACTTTTTCTTTTGGTTTTTAGAATGGATTGCTTGGCAGGCAACTTTCTCAGGTTTTGATTGCTTGTGGAAAAATATGATTTCTCTTACAAATAGTTACAAGAGCAAATCTCAAACTGTTGCTTTAACCTTGTAGATTTTACCACAAAATGTGATCTTTACTAGTACACTGTAGTGCATTTTATGACACCATAAATACATTACAAATCTATATTCTACACCCTTTAATTCCATTCAGTACAGTATATGTTTTACTACCAATAGCATGTCATGTCCAAAAGATCTAAACAAATATTTTGAAATGTATCCTATAAAGGCCAGCCCTGACACAGACAGGCATAGGACACAGTTGTAACAGCACACGTGATTTATTTTTCTTTTCCCTTGTGGGAAATGCCTTCCCAATCCCAAAGCACAATGCACTTCTTTTCTTTCTTTTTCTTCTCTTTCTCCTTTACTCTAACCTGGCAAGCACCGTCCTCCTCCTCCCGACCCTGGCTCCCGGAGTAGTGGCTGCTGGTTCCTTTGATAATGAACCCAGAAGTGCTCCAGGTGCTTGAGGACCTATTTCTGGCAGCAGTTCCCGTATGGCGGAAGAGCTGCTCTATAGGGCTCAGCAGCAGCAGCAGCACCTCCATGGCAGTGCCCATGGACCCCAACAGGGCCGCTCCAAACTCCAACTCCCATGAAGCCCTGCGGGAGTCCTTGGTACAACTGCAACCCAGGGGGGCTGCCATCTAGTGATGTGGGGGGGGGGGGGGGGAAATCTCTGGATAGGCCAGCTCTCTCAGTCCTCCCACAGTGGAGGCATTCCGGCCAGGGCTGTCCTCCACAGTCCTCATATATTCTTTAGTAATTATCAATGCTGTATAATCTTACATCTAGAGTATTTTAGAAGCTTTCAATATAATTTCAGTGTGTGCAGTAGTAACAGGTTTTGGGTTTCTTTGCTGGTGTCTTAACAATGTTGTCAATATCGCTGTTGGGAAGCATCTCCAGCTACCAGATGATGAGGTGTTGATCAGGCCACTATTTAAAATTGGACCTTCAAGTCAATAGTTAGAAGCAAGCCAAGGTAAGAGTGCAAAGGACTTGAAATCTGGTTCTCTTTGGAGCTGATTTCTACTTATTTCACTTTATTTGCATTTACCTAAAATTCAGGATTACTTGGAAAATATTGCAAAGCCAGCCTTAATTCAGCTTATTAGCTGACTTTTACTCCATATAGCAAACAACCGAGTGACGCGTTCCAATGAGTGATCATAAATCCACCATCATGTGAGGTATATTACAGTACATCATAGGTCTGAATATATGACAGAGATCTCTGTCTAGATGCCATTTTCACAGACATCCTTGGTAAATAGAATATGAAGAAATGTGAATGTTTTGTGTTGTGAAACTTCATGCTTCCATTCTTTCATAAGTCATATTTTATACAAATATAAATGGTATTGCATGGTTATGTTTGTATAATGGTGTGATGAATGGCCGGCAGCACATCCCAGCCGACACATCCAGGACACTAGATGGTGTCTCCCCTGCAGCATAGAGGTGCCCTTATTCCCGCAGGGCATCATGGGAAATGGAGTTTGGCTTCACAACTTTGCTGGGTACCGTAGGTGCCACCGCGTGACGCTGCAGGGGGACGTGGGGATTTTTAGTTTCCCTATAGCCTGGAAGTACTCCCAAGTCACAGGGACGGAAGAACAGAAGTACTTCCGGGCTGAAGAAAAATACAAGTCTTCATCTGACTTGGAAGTGCTATTGAAGCACATGGACAGAAGGACAGGAACAATTCCGGGTCAAGAACAATTTAAAGGATTATTTAAAGGACTGGTCGAGACCCAGCAGGACAGCTGGAGTTGGGAGGGAGTCTGACAGAGCTGCTGGGAGGAGAGGAGGAATATTATTGTATTATTGATTTGTTGATTGTGGTGGTTGTGGTGCTTTGTGGCACAATATTTTAGAAATAAGAAATTAAAATATTTCCTGGTGCATTTACCTGGTGCTTTGGACGTTTGTCTGTGGGGTCCGAGGAGCGACAGCACCCTCTAGTGTTACAATGGATAAATAATTTAGGTGTTTTTAAAATGTTGACTCTTTTGTCATTGCTGGCTAAAGTGCAAGTGTCCCATTTGTCATCTACACTACCTCTGTATCAATTTCTATGCCTTCATGGGTTAAGAATTTGCTCTTTTTGTGTGTGATTGGATTCCATAATTAAGGTAACACCTTCCTGGGTTGGAACTATGAATGCTACTTCTTTTTATTTACTGATTTAGTGTAGTTTCCTGAAAAGATGTTTAATTCCACATTAATGAGCATTAATGGTTTGTTAATTAATAATAATCACTTATGTGTGTTGTAAGCTGGGTAACACTGATGATTTTTGTATTGTTCTCTCTATTTAACCTCCTTGTCCATGATGAGACACTGGAAATTCCTTAAACTGGGTATGTTAGGTTATGATAAATATAATATAGATTCAAAATTTCAGGAGTAACCACTCCGCTGTTTTGGAGTAATGCTTCCAAGAAGAAGAACACAAGAATTCATTAAAGTACACATAGCTAATTTTGAGTGATATGGAATGTCGCCTTCACTGTAAGTAGAGCCAAACAACATATCAAGGTCATTATCATTGGATGATCCACTTTGGAGTGATAATACACTTTTGGTTTCATGTCCCCCCAACACCTCTGTATAACCTCATCTCCTGATGGAACGTCTCTGCCTTAAAGTGTAAATTTTAAGTTGTATCAAAAGTAATGTGCATGCAAAATGACATGAACTTTGACTCAAACTTTACAACCACCCTTCCCAAAGAAAGTCTGTAAAGCCTTGTAGCCTGAATTGTAAGGTGGTTCAGCATTATTACACATGCAACATTTCACTAAGATCGATGTAGCAATTTTGGAATAATGTGTAGTTGTTGGGCTGTGTTCTCCACTACAGCTCCCTTCCCTGATAAAATGATTAAAACGCTATATAGCTCTATAAACCTACATACAAAAATTTGTGAAAGTTGTTTCAGCAGTTATTGTGTGCTTGGTGAACAAACATATAAACTGAAAACAGACAAGATATGACCTGAGGGTGGAAATAAAGTTCTTAGTGTACAAAATGGATAAATAGCATCGAATAAGGCAGTAAAATTCAAAATATAGAAATATATATATAAATAAATACAATTTATTATTTCTTACTTGTTTATATTTCATGCCAGGAAAATGAATTTTTTTCCATTATCTGCTTTACAATGTTTTTGATGAAGTAAGTTGAAACAGAACAGATTGCAGACCCTTAATATAGTGAATAATTTAGCATTTTGTCTACGCAGAAAATAAAATGTGATATAATTTGACAGTTGTTTTGATCTGGTAGCATTCATTATGTAGTAGATTAGTTGTCTGAATTCAAAAATGGTGAATCTTTACATGGTTCATAATATTTATATTTTTCAGTCATGATATGCTGTAATTGGATAGACGCTGCTTTCACTTAAAATTTAAATTGCTTTATTTAGAGACTCATTCACTTGCCTTCTTTTAAATATGTAAGTTAATATATTGTATTTCTATGCTTCATCATCAGTTTCTGCAAACCTTTACGGACAGATCAAACTGGTATTGTTCTGCTCTTTATATGTTGTTCACCTTTTGCTTTCATACTACTTTAAAGGTATAATAATTTCCATAAGGTTTTCTGATTCTCTGGTTTTATTAGGCTTACTGTTTGTTTAACAAGAGTCAAAGACAGTTTCCTTCTATTTCTTTTCTCTGTGAACATATTCATTCCACAAAACAAGGGATGGTATGGCAGTGACTCAGTTTCCTTACATTTTTCTGGAACAAGAGTCTACACCACCATGTAAAACTTGTTTGGCTTACATTAAAATATACTCCTGCGGTGGGCTGACATCCTGCCTGGGGTTTGTTTCCTGCCTTGTGCCCTGTGTTGGCTGGGATTGGCTCCGTCAGACCCCCGTGACCCTGTAGTTAGGATATAGCGGGTTGGATAATGGATGGATGGATGGATAAGATATACTCAGGGAGAATACAAATGTGATAATTGTAAAATAAACAAAAAGGCCATTTTGGAAAATGTCTGTGTGACAAGCCTGTGGTGTTAAAATTAATTAGAATCTTTTTTTGTCTTAAGTAATTATCACATTTTTATTCATCTGATTATGCCTTTCTTGGCCTGTATTTGACTGGTGTTCATATTGTTCAAACACGTTTTAAATGATGTACTCCAAAATTATACAAGGATTCTTTAAAAAATTTCTGGATTTTTATTTTTGCATCCAAGTCATTTTTTGGGAGTTGGCTCCCTAAGACTTTCAAGCATTAAAATCTAGAAATTTGGTACCTGCTTGCTGTCGAGTGGTAGCAAACTGTTCAAAAACAGTTGGACGTATACTGAGCACTTATCATTCTGATATTTCTCATCTTACCATATTTTATTTAAAAAAATATATATGGTTTTATTCAACTGTTTACAACGTAATGTAACATGCTAAAAACCTGGTTAATCTAATTCAAGGTCAAGATAGGGCCAGGACAGCATCAGGTAGAAGACAGAAAGTAACCAAAACCTGCTGCAGGCCTCAGTCACACACAGACCCTCACTCGTAGCCTGACCAAATAACCTAACCTGTGCATCTTTGTTGATGTGTGAGGACAACTCATGTAGAAACACAGGCAAAGGTGCAAATGCCACACAAACACTGGGAGTAGGACTTTAAGCCTGCTGCCCTTATTTATTTATTTTTACTCGTTTACTTACCTACCTACTTATTTATTTATTTTGTAATGTTTCTGAGCCCACTATGTTTCATTTCATAGTCAGAGGAACCTATCATTGAAGAAACAGGCAGTAGTGCAAACTAGCAGTGGACAGTAAACCAGACCATCTTAAGGCACTTTCACAAACACAAACTCATCACCTCAAAACTACTTCTTTACTATAGCGTTTCTGCTTCATAGTATATATAAGGGAGACTTCAATGGTCTGATTTTCCTTTTCAGGGATGGGCAAAGTCGTTCCTGGAGGGCCGCAGTGGCTGCGGGTTTTTGTTCCAACTCAATTGCTTAACAAGAAGCACTTCTTGCTCGAGTAACACTTCTGCTTCCCTTTAGTTGTCTCGCTTGTTAAGATTTTGAACCCTTAATACTTATTTTAGTCTTAAACAACCGTATTCTTGTTTTTTTTAATTGCTCCATATTAGCAATAAGATGCAAATGACAAAAGAAACAAGCAGTTCTCTGTTTGGCTTTTTTCATTTACACCTGTGTGGATTGATCGTGCATTGTTTGGTTTAATTAAATACTTGGAAAGTGAAGAGAAAAAAGTGAAGGACTGAGATTTACTCATCCATTTTAGCCTTCAAATCATTTGGATGATATGCTTACAAAGGAAAATGACTTGACATAACAGAGTTAAAGCACTTAAAAAGCCATGAAATTAAATTATTGACAGCAATTGTTTTCTAATTAAGCAATTGGGTTGGAACAAAAACCTGCAACCACTGCGGCCCTCCAGGAATGACTTTGCCCACGCCTGCTTTATATTTAAAATATGTCAACTTCCTCAAATAAGAAAGCATTTTATATTCCACCTACATATTAATGGATTTGCTTTTTAACTTTAATATCTACTGAGTTACAACAGTAGCTCCCTAGTAAACTATGCTGTCAGGTACATTTTATGAAACAACTGTAAAATACTTCAGCAGGTCATATTCAACCAATTATCAAAATTCTCCTGATTCTTCCTGTGTGCTGCAAAACACAGTGGCGTGTGTTACCCGCACAGACCCTTAGCTACAAAATGACTATATTTTTATAAAATGCCTGCTGTTACTGTGTGCATTACACAAAGTGCTGAAACCTTTCTCTGTCGTGATGAAATCATTGTGAGTTCAGATAAAATATGTATTTTTAAGAGGGTAATTTACACCTTTTTTGCTATTGTAAAATCAAGTCTCTATCAACTGAAATGTCACTGTTTTTTTTTTCTTTTTTTGTAAGTCTAGCAGATAAGCTTATAAATGTTTATTATCATAGTAAAGAAAATGCAAGGCACTGTTTGATTTATAGCTTGCCGATTATTGACTCAGTATAATAATAATTTCTCCTGTGAAATTGTGCCGTTTGCAATAAGTGCTCATGTGCCAGCCTATTCTGAACTAGTAGGAATCACAATGAAAAGAGACAGAAATGTGCAAATCATATTTATTATCTTCTGCTTACCTTTCAGACATTGTGGATACAGTAAAGCAAGTCAAGATGGTGAGGAAGAATTATATTTCCAATGTAAGTCTACAAAGCCTTTAAATTACTGGCAGTCTGATAATTGCTTGTAAAACCTCTTGAAGTAACCTGCCATAACCTCTTTTCTTCATTTAGAAATATTTTGATGGTGATATGTTCATATGGGAATAGCACAGTGGCTCAGTGGTGGGGTTAATGCTTTTGTCTCACTGCTTTGAAATTTCAGTTTGCCCCGTGTCTATGTGGAGTTTGCATATTCTTCTCTGGAGGTTTCTGGCTTCTACTCCTGTCCCAAATATGTGGATATTATGTTGGTTGGTGACCTTTAGCTGGTCCTTTATGAGTGTGTGTGGGTATGTGCCCAAGTGTGATGGAATGGAGACGCTTACTATAGCAAAATCACAGCACTATAATGGAATAGCGGAGTTCTTCTAAGCAATAAATGGAGAGACAGATAAGAACTATAATAACAGAATTATTGATCATAATCATAATCTCATCAGAAGCAGTTTTGTGAAAAAACATAAATACAACCCCATCACAGACTAAATGTTCTGAATTAGCACTTACTAGAAGGCTCCAGGTGGAAGGTTAAGTAAACTCCAAAGAAAACACAGCTGTTCTGATCAGTAAAACCCTGAAAACAATGCAGAAAGTACATGCTTAAACTGTTTCTTTCTTTTTAAATATCCAGTCCAATGTTGACTTATCTTTAAAAAACATAATATACAATTATAACAATGCTCGCTATTATAAATACACGACAGCAAAAAGGATGTGTGATTTCTCTTTTGCATATTTTAATTGCTGAGCATTTTTTAATCCCCATTATAACCCATTTAGACTGACACTAAAGTCTGGATATCATTCTAAAGTTAGTTTTCCCAACACATCACACTTGTTACATCCAATAAGGTAAATATGTAATTTAAGCACAGATTCACCTTGACTTTTAAGTTGTCTTCTATATACATCAGTGGATGTTGAGAAGCAGTTTATCTAGCCTTCTGATCTTACTGTGGGTGTACATACTTACACAGAGGAGATGGAGGAACTTGACAACTTCATCAAAACCAAACAAGCTATACATTGCAGCCACGTACATAATTTTGAAGAGGGTTTCATTGGGTAAAGCACAGTATAGAGTGAGATGACTTTTATTTTACATGAAAGTATCAAAGCTGATTCTTGAGCAGGTCTCTTCACCTATTAGTGATTACCATTAGAAATGTTCCAAACTATGTCCTAACAGTATGTTGAATGTTTTTAATCTGACAGCTTGCCTGTGGTCATGTTTTGCTCATATAGCCGAAGAACAGAGGCAACATCATATTGGCGAACTGAAGGTTTCTTTGCTTGCTAAAGCTTTGAAATAAATCACCCACTCACATTGCAGGAATCGACTACTTTGTCAGTGACGGGACTTGAGACATTTTGTTAAATTTATTTTGCTAAAGAATTTCATTTTTTTTTATTCATTACAGGAGATTCCTTGTAGGATTTTTATTCTGTGCTTTTGCACTGTCAACTGTTTCTACTGTAAACACATTCTACACTTTTGCAGATCACCATGAAACAATTAGGTTTATTTTAGATTTTTAATTAAAATAAAATTAACTTATCTCTCCTCTCTATATGACTACTCTTACTTCAAAAACTCTGTGTTCAAATACTTTTTGAATCAAAGATTAAGCGATGAAGTGAAGTCAAACAACCAGTCCATTTTTGATACCAGAAAATCAATAAGCTGTGACATCTAACCCCAAATACTAAAATGAAACTCTTAGTCAGGAAAACAAACGCAGAGAATTGTTAACCTGAAAAACAAGTAAAGAAAAAATCTACTCTGACAAGCAATTGTATGTGCAATCTCAGACACCCAGGAGACGTACAACGCTGACTTTTATACATTCGACCCAGTAATGTCACACACCACACACTTCCAGTTCACCCTGCCTAACAATAGCACTGTATCTGTCAACAAAAATTCCTCACAATTGTTGCACCCAAGGGAAAACAAAATGGCAAGAGAATGCTAAAAAGGTTTAACATTATGAAAACTAATCTAAAAGAGAAAAGTATTGTCAGAAATAGATTCCTCGGTCTTCATATTCCTCTTATACACATTAAGCTTTGAATAAAAGTACAAGGAAAACTCAGAATAAATTTAATAAAAATTGTTTATAATAGACACTATATAAGTCCAGTGTGTCAGAATTGTACAAATAACATGTGCTTTTTCATTTTATTGTTTATTTATTAATTTATTTTACTGATGGTCATCATCTGCACCTTTCTGCAAAACGCATTTTCTTGAGCACAATCATTTTATGCTTTTATTTGGGGTTTTTTGCCCCCGTTTAGGATTCTGGTTTTTATAGTTAGCACTTTTGTGTGTTGAGTTGTTGTGATGCAACTTTGCTGTGACATGTGACATTATATCAGCCATGTCATATAATATGGCAGCACAGTCAAGGCCATGTGTCTAAACTCTGTTGACTAATAAGGGAACGACTAGTGTAAAACATTTTTTTGAACAATAATTTTCTGGTTACAAATTTAGTTTTTGTTTCTCTCAACATTTGTCAAAAATCCCATTTGCCATGATGTAGAGTTTCCCCTCCAAGGCAAAATAGATGTGAAGATTTCAAAAGCTGCTACTCAAGTAGGCCAGCATCTTCACTGGTCTTAACCCAGCTATGCTCCTAAGGCTAACTGTTGGCTGCACCTAGAGCAGGCCACAAATAGGGAGCTTGCAAAACAACTATAAATATAACCAGGAAATATAAAAAAAGCCCCACAAGAGTTGAGATGGCAGTAAACTCTTGGCTTGTAGTAAATGGAAAAACAAAAAATTGTTAACAGATAGCAAGAAATACAAAGAACAGCTAAAAAGAGGCACAAAAGAATTGTTAAAAAGGTAATTCACAGCAAATAAGTCACAAAACAATATCCAAAAAATTTAGAATCCCTAAAACAAACTGTGATATAATCAAAAATCCAGAGAATCCAACACAGAAAACACAATACTCACTGAAACTCCAACAAACAAATGATTTACAACTCCTGAGCCTTCTCAGCCAATTTAAATAGGCAGAAGGGATGGCCTAGATGTGGTCCTGGAACACCACCCACAAAGAACAAGAAATATAGCTATATTTTATATGACATTACACAATTAGTGTTACGCTTTATATTGGACAGAGTGATTTTAGAGTAAAGGGATCAGAAGAAGAAAGCAAGGTCAAACAAAAGCCATAGTTTTAACCAAAAATCATTCCGCACAATTGTCAAATTTAGAACGCTAAGTAGAGATCAAAGACCCTAATGCCTAAAAGAACTTCAAAATGCACTCCGATTCGCTCATACTGAGCCAATTCACCTGCACATTGGAAGAAAACCAGAGAGAAAAACCCACAGAGACTCGGGTAGAAGGTGTAAACCCCACACAGAGAGTAACTAAGCCTGGAATCAATGCCAACTTCCTGGTTAGCACCATTAACCATGTGCTGCTGTTCCATTTAAAAATGTAGTGACTTCTCTGGCCAATAACTAGGCTGAGTACAATGTTTTTGAGTATCAGCACTTTAATTTTTACTTATTAAAAAATATGCAAAGTAATAATTCACATTTTCCTTTTACTGACAGAATGATTGGAAATTATTGTGACAGAGTTAAAACCGATCAGATTATAAGTTTCAGTCATAAAAAGAGTTAAGAGTACTTTGCTAGCTCAATTATAACAGGACGTTTTCAAGTGAACCTTAATATTCTATCCAGAAAATATATGGAATATACCTGATTGATATTTACTAAGACAACTAATACTCCAATAAATAATATATTCAAGGCTACAGCAAGAAGGTTGTGCCATCAAGAGAACTGTAATGTAAAGTGTATAAGTCTATTCAATTTGTGTGAAATATCAATCTAGCACCTAGTCCTCTACTTGATTTCTGCCTGGGTTACCTTCTGTACGTATGAATTTTATCTTTTATCCATTGTAACCATCACCAGCACTTTTTGTATTCGGTTAATGGGGCACTAAGAAAAAATAATCCACTCCAAGCAAAAAATAGCAATATTTAAAGCTGAATATGTGTTTGTTTGTGTGTGTATTTTTGTCTGGTAGGCATATCCACACCCTTGAGCCCATCTCCACCAGAACTTTCAAGGTTTCCCTATTTTTACAGTTTAAAACCATAGGCTATGTTTTGTTCCAACATTAAGTTGGTGTCCCCATCTAAAGCAGCACTGGGTACCCCACTTAAATTTAACCAGTATTCGAATCCACACTGCTGAAACTTGTCTTCGACAAATTTTGCCCATTTGCGCAAAGGAAATCCATAAACTATGTTTCATTTTGAAAGTCCAACGAGATTAATTAACCCTGTCACTAAATGGATCTCCTCTTAACACCAGTAATTGCCACAATAACGAATGAACGAGACTGATTTCAATAACAGGACAGTCAGATGAATTAGATATCAGAAAAACTTTAATACTGAATGCACTTTATCCTTAATTTTCACTGGCATCCTCACATACGTGTTTTGTAAATGAGTTGAAATAATTTTAATGGAAACATCTACTGATGGATAGATTTGTCGGTCAATCTTATGATAATCTCTGCCCTCACTCATGAACAAGTCCCTGAGGTACTTGGGACAGCTGTTCATCCAGTCACAGGTATGCAACAAGCCACTTTTTCTTCACGAGCAAGACATTCTTGGCTGCATTACACTCATCTGTGAACCATTCCAGTGACCATCTGCAAACAGCAGAAATGCAAGTATTAGATTAGCAAACTGGATACTTGGCTAGCATCAACTACGTGTTGATATTTGATCCCTAAAATCACAACTAGGAGAGTGAAATAACATCCACCTCCACGGAATGGACCTGATTTACTGCCAACGTGAGTACAACTCTTGTTCCACAAACACGGGGGTTGTATGGCATGCTAAAATGATCCTAGAACCCTGTGCTCTTGTAATGCTTTCTTGTAAAGACAGCACAGGATACAAAGTGATACATTTGTTTCAGATTTACAAAGCACAATTAATAAACTCTGCCATATACCTACTGTATATCTTGTCAAATATTGGTGCAAACAACAGTTTATCAGTTGTTCCGTGAAGGGGGCACTATGGCCATTGCTCCTCTTAGATCTTCATTTTGGAAGATGAAGAGTGAGAGTCAGTGCAGTGCAAGTCAGATGACAGGCAACAATAGGAGAGATTCTGGTTTATTCCCCAGTTTAAATTACTTGTTGATTATATATTGGCCCAGTTTGCACAAGTATGCCATAAGATGGCAGCCTTTTTTTAAGTTGTTTGTATAGGCATTATTTTAGATGTAATGGTACAGTGCTTAATTTAAAAATATGTATTATAATTAATATTGGAACAATCTACAGTGTCTTTAAGACATGGTAGTGAACAGTATGGTAGGTATTTATAACATTAATTAGCATCCAATTTTTTAAAAAAATACTCTGCTACAACAGGAGTGTGATTGTTTTTTTCTTTCTTTTCTAAAGAGGTTCAATTCAAAAAAGCATTTCTATTAAATAACTAACTTATTAGAAATGATTTCATACAGATTTGCCAATTTAATTCCTTTTCATAATTGTTCTGCTTCTTCTCTATTCCAGCATTTATTTTGTGTTGGATTTTAATCAATAAACCCTTAAAAATTGAGTAAAAGCTGCAATATGAAGGAGAATGTCATAACTTGGCATGAGCTGTAAGAAATTTAATCATGAATTTAATGACATTGCTTTGACTGAGGCCAATATATAAAATATGAACAAAACAAAGCATTTTTTAGTAGGAATGCTATCATTATATTTATATAATTACCATTTGTTGAATATACACATAAACCCTCGGTTTGTAGTAAAAAGGCAAATGAAAAATGAAAAAAAAAGCAAAAATACAAACTCTCAAAAACACAAAAGAGGCACAAAGGAGATGCTTAGAAGAACAAACACAGAATCCTAAAAACAAGTAAAATATAATCAAAAATCCAGAAACTCCAATAACAAATAGTAATACTTACTAGGGAATCGATTCCCCAGAATTCCCGGACATTTTTCATTCCTGCATTCCCGGGAAACTGGGAATGGCCAAGCTCGCATATATAGCGTGTAAAAGTGTAAAAATCGATCAAGAAATAATAGAGTTATAGTTGAAAATAATGAAATGGAAGGATTTTTTGGCCCACGGTGTAGTGTGTTGCAGATAAATTCAGGCAACAAAAGACCAGCAGCAGTCAGTCCCCCGGCTCCGACTAAGACTGAGCACAGTGGACTGGGAGGAGTCTGCACTCTGCAGCTCACGAATGCCAGGACGGGGTAGACTTCATTGACATCTGTCAGACAACAGCTTTGAACAGCAACTGGAAATTGCAATGCGTCAGTCTGTTGCATCCGCATTATCTGTGCCAAGAAATTTGCCATCACAGAATGATGACAAGAAACTGGATGCATCAGTAAAAGCTGAAATGGCAGTGTTCCAGAGCAACGGCAAGTGCGGGCGTTGTTTAGAACAAGTGTATCAGTATCTGATGACTGTGCCACCTACTTCAGTGTAGGCAGAGCATGCTTTCTCAGCGGCTGGCACACTCTGCACGAAGGTGCCCTCTCACCTGGACGACCGCACGCTGGACACGTTGTGCTTTCTATGCTCTTATTAGGGGTGCCCACACTTTTTTGGCTTGTGAGCTACTTTTAAAATGACCAGGTCGAAATGATCTACCTACATTAAAAATGTAATATACTGTGTGTATATATATACTGAGTATACTTTATACATAAAATATATGTTATCGTACCTTGCAAAACTGAATAACCCTTATGGCACAATAACAATTCAATACATTTATGGTCACTACAGTATTTGGATTTATTAATCTTCATGTGGGAAAAGGCTGTAATCGCATAAATAAGTAGAGCCGAATAATGCAATCAAGGATGTAGCACATTTCCTCATGTTTGGGTACTTTTCCAAAACTGTCCATGATCCCCATACTTCAGCTGAATGTCATCCTGTAGTGTCAAAATCTCATCCTCCACTGTAGACGAGTTTTAGGTGAAACAGTGTTGCAATTTCTGATGCGATCTTCCCTAAATGGATAGCACTTAAATGTAGCAATTGGCTCAAGTAAAGCTGAGTCCTGAAATCTTCTGTCAAAGTCTGACAGACAATTTTCCCTCTGCTCTGTGTAGCGTATTTTGTCAAGTTGTGCACACGCCTTCCATTGCGTCTCCAGCTCTGACGCGAGGTTTTGGATGTTCCCCAAATCAAGGTGCTGAAAAATGACGGCTGTCCGATTAACTGCGATTTTAGTTCCCTCTCCTTTCTCTTTCTCAGATCATTTTTTCGGAAGGAAGTCAGTTTCGTAGTTTTTATGAAGAGATCGAAAGAGCCTTTCCACATTTTCCTTCTTTGGAATAGCAACGATACATTGACAGATCAGACAAACGCACTTCGACTGTGACATTGTGAGAAAAAAAATCCTCTTTCAATTCCACATCCAGCCCATACCTTCCCCAAACAATTTTTTTTTAAATCCCTTCTTTAGTTGATATAAATTGGAAGGCTAACTAGATCACAGCCAGAGTTTTGCAGTAGCTCACGTGTTTGATCGTGCCGCCCTGTATATCAATCAAGTAGCAAATGCCATAGGGAGGATAATATGATAGACTAACGTTTTGAATGCAACGCGATCTACCTGCACTACCTTTGCGATCTACTGGTCGATTGCGATCGAAGCATTGGGCGCCCCTGAACTAGATACATGTACTTATATGACAGCATGAACTGCTTGTAGATAAGGTTAGTCTTTTATTGGTGTCAACATATTGCAGTAGTTTTATTAAAAATAAGTGTCGGTGGTTCTAAAACCGTTCACATGTGAGATGCCCGTGCACTGTGTCATCCCTGGGAGCCCGGGATTCCTGGGAATGACATGCGGGATTCCCGGGAATGGATAAACCTGTCCGGGAATGGATTCTCTAATACTTACAGAAAACTCCAACAGACAAATAATTCCCAACTACTCAGCTGAAGGGAGGGCTCAGTGATAAAATCAGGGAGGCCCTGCCTCCTGGAGCTCCAACCATAATGAACATAACTACATTTAAAGTGACAGTAGAAAATTATATATGAAATCAAGAAAAATAACATTGACATGAAAAATAATAATGCAAAATTAACAACAGTTACAATAAAACATAAAATTCACATAACTTCAAACAAATGCATAACACCTTCAACCTTTAATGTTACTGGTGAAATCTGACTTCCTTTCTGTGGCATCCCTAAAGAAATCTCTGTCACTCAATAAGTACTTTTGGTCCATCTGGATTTTTGACTAAGCTGTTAATGGTCAGGAGACAATGATGATCAGCACTTCCTATCTGTCTACATTAATAATCCAATGTATTGAGACTACTCTAGGAAGCTATCAGTATTACAATACAGTCAACTTAGAGATAGATAAGTAACTTTTTTTTTTTTGCATTCAACATTTTGTTGCTTACATCTCCAGAAGACTGGGTGCAAATCTTGGTGCCAGTCACTGTCTAGGGAGTATTTTTATGATCTCCCTTCATTCATATTGTTTTTTATACTGAAACTTCACCTTTCCTCTCACACGCCACAGCAATGCCAATTGGTCATTTGGCAACTGTAGATTGGGTTAGTGAGAGCATGTCTGGGTGTTTGCATGACTGTTGCCTGTAATGACCTTGAACCTTGTCCAAGCTCCAGTTCTCAGTGACTCAAAAATTGAATTTAAAGTGTACAAAAAACTTAAAAAAAAAAATTGTTAATAAATTGTTGAAGATAAGTCTGTTAAATCTGACACTAGGCTCCCTTGGTTCCCACTTCACCATTCTAATGGCACTAATAATGAGTGAGAATCCTTATAAAGTCATTAATATAAAATGAAACCCCAACATTGAGGCAGCAGTCCTACACAATAACTATTATTTGTATTAACATTTATTTATCAGATGTCATTATCCAAAACGACTTACTAAAATAGCTTATACATACAATATATCTGAGTAATTAGAAATGACAAAGTTAACAAGCAATAGAGAAGGACTGTAATTCTGAAATCATT
>JANRMT010062849.1:14672711-14766401 GCA_026402145.1 Polypterus bichir lapradei
AGTGGTCAGATATCAAAGTCGATGTGAAAAGGCGAGTCACAGCCCACCATCTGTTTATTCTGGTTCAGACAATATTACAAAAGCTGATGCCAGTGCGATGGTCAGGTGGGGATGATAAAGCTGTGCTAAGTACGTTTTCAGGCGCTAGTTACACACACACCTCTGCCTCAGAAAATGATGGGAGGCCATCTGGCTATATGCTGACGGACACTTTTCTGGAGTTCCAAAATGCAGTAGTGGATGCTCTAAGAGATGTGGCCAATGAACTAAGGACTATAAGGGCTGTACTATGTGATATTAACCACAAATGAGATGAATTGGTTAATGTATCTGATTACGTTTTTACATGCAGCTAATTACATTCAAATGAAGTTTCAACGCTCTCCGACTTGGTTGATCTTTGGTAGGTCAGGGTCAGGTTCATCATAGCGCATCTCTTCAGGTACATGCTTGCACACTGTGACACACTTTCTGTGGATTTTAGAGCAGCACATTAATCGAGTGGAAATGCTTTCTACTTACATGAGCAAATTCATTCTCTGAAAGTACCTTTATAGTGTAGCGACAACACCAAGTGCCACATTGGATCAATTCTCTGCTCTTTACTTTGAGGTGACTTGCTATTCTTAAAAGGACTGCTGCGTTAGTTGGAAAAAGCACCTGCAACTGTGCAGAGCTGCCATTTTTATAGGTTTTCCGAATATATATGTTGTAATGTCAGCCTATTCTTTTGGTAATGCTGGCTGATGTAACTTGTCCGGCATTGTTGCAATAACAATGTGCATTCAGTTGACCACTTCGATTACAGTTTGAAAACCAGACATTGCAAATTGCACTTTTATGTTTGCCAGTTCAACCACAGTGTAAGGAAATCTTATTTATCTGAATGACAAGCGGATAATACCATCATATACAGCTCAGTGATGATTGTGAAATACCTGATCGTTCAGCAAATTCAGATTGAAAAGCTCCTGGGGATAAAAACCAGAGAGTGGACAGAACCTGCAAAGGAGCAGGTAAAGCACAATTCCACAAAGTCTGCCTTGGTAAAGCAAGCACCATTTCAGCACACAGCTTCAAGAGGATAGCTCTTGGAAATCGAAATCCACTTAGAAGCCAGTCGTCATCATATGTAAGTACGCGCTCTCTTCCAATTCTTCCCTTTACAATGTCTTCTAACAGCGCTAAAGCAGCCATGGTAGTTGGAATAGTTTGGCTATTGTGGCCATTGTATTGTTACAGAATCATTACCGTCAAGTGAATTAATTTGGTAAACAATATACAATTTATTTTGGTGTATTGGATTAAACCTGCATCATAGATGTGAATCTGAAAAAGAAAAGTAGACCACAAAAACAGTAGCACTGCTTTGATGCTGGGTGGCGCCAGTTTGCAAAAATGAGCAAAAAAATGCGTACGCAAGTGGGGAGCCTGCTGTGAAAATGTGCATTGCTTTATGCCAAGTTTAGTTTCTATACATCTTGAAATGAGACTGGAATTGAGCGTATGCAACATTTTTGTGCAGATAAAGATTCATCTGCACAAGTGTTAGGATTCAAGCTTTCCTTGTCTCAACATGTAATTCATTTTAACTGAGGTTCTTTACTTGCAGTCCTTTTCCTTTTTATCTGTATCATGTGTACTACAGGTTTTGTAGGATGTTCTTTCTCCTAAAAGAGTATGTGACTTACCCTGTCCATGCTGCATACATTCAGAATGTTTTTCTTTTTATTTTGCAGTTAAGATACCCACGAGACGCACTTACATTGATCCTGAGACCTGTGAGGATCTGATCCAGGCTGTCAGCCTTTTTGCTAAAGAACTGGACAATTCCAGTATTAAAATTGAAAGGATTATCAGCACAGGTAATATTGCATCACGTTTCTGTTTGCTTTTTTTGTCATCTTTATGGCTGTGCCCAAAGACAGAAATACCATATAATTAAACCATTTTGGAATTCATAACCCTCTTAGACAGTGTGTAAGATTTTTTTTTTTCATTTCATTTCCACATTATTTTACTGGATACGTAGATGGTGAGACTAACGATCATGCATTTTAACTAGTATGATAAATTTGTATGACTAAATTTTACTGAAATGTTAAATGTTAGATATACAGATTAATTCAGCTGAAATCCATGATTGTAGTGAAGCTGGACATTTAGACTTCACTTGCTATAATCCGCTAATTACAGCACGTAAAGTGAATGAAATTGGTAAGGCTGTAGATTTTTTAACAGCCCATTAAACTTTAGAAGGAGAACCCCAGGCAGTAAAAGCATGGGTCCTTTGTAATGGTGCTAGCAGTGAAACCTCATTTTCACTTCCCAGTGTGTCAGGCTGGATTTTGAATTTTCAGGCCATTGCATAATGACAATTGCAGTTGAAGTGAATTTAGAGTGTCAAACTTTCAGCACTTCAAGAAGATTACCTGAGGCAGAAGTCCTTTCTGATCTTGGATAATCAAGGAATGTAGTAAAAAATTCCCATGATACACCATTCTTCCAGTGATTACATTCTTGCATGAAAACTAGACTTCTTTCTTAAACATAATTTTACACTGAGAGTCCACTTAACTAAGAACCATTAAACATACTTCCATAATTAAAAGCGTAGACACTTCTGCTTAAAGGAAAGAAGCAGGTATAGATTGTGCAAGTGGGCAACTAAGAGAGATAATGGGTGAGACTAAAGACAGCATGGCAGAGGGCGCCAAATATTCCGGCATGAGTGTATAAAGAACAGCAGGCAAACTGGAAATTACTGTACATCCTCAACAGTGTCAGAATCTAATTTGAACAGTCAGTCTAAAAACGATTGGAAACATAGTGGCAAACATAGGCCCACATTACTTGAATTGAGTAAAAAATGGGCTATGACCTGATACAGCAGTGGTGGATAGAGAAGTATATCAGATGACAAATACAGCACTGAAGCTTTGAACAAAATCACCTGGCCTCATGAACCTCTGATTGTGCTGATTTATGTAGATTAAAGACCAGGGATATGGTGGCAGCCATAAAAACCTACAGATCCATCCTGCTGGGTGTCAATGATTCAGACTGAAGGTGGCAGTCTAATACTCTAAAGTGTGTTTTTGTGGTATGCTATATACTGTATCTGGCCATTGAAGCAAGAGGAGCAAAGTTTGATTGTCAGTGGATATAAATGTAATGAAATGATAAACGAATCAGGAAGAAACACATTATCAAAGACAACACTATAGTGACTTCAAAGTTAGAAGTTTCTTGGGATAATCATAGAGTCAAAGCTGACTTTTAATCAAATCACAGTAGCAATCTACTAAACAAAAAACAGCCTCTTCTCTCTTTTTAAATGTAATTCTAACATTATTAAATGTTATATTGTTTTGTTTTAACCTATGTTCTGCTGGATTGGTTTAGAAATCTTCACGATACCAACAATTAGAAGATTATTCAAATTGTGAAATCCATAAGTATATAATTGGATTTCTGTCTGTTAGAGCAGCACCCAAAAACCACTGTATCTTTTTCTATAAAACTTTGCAGTTATTTCTGGTATAGTCCAACTTAGTATAAATATCTGGAAAAATTAAATCTGAGACAATCTCATTTTTCTGCTGAAATAATAGTAAATTAATAACACTACATATCAACTAGTGTGTCTTATGGTAATTGCTCAGAAGTAATGGCACTTTGTTTATTTAGATTATCTTTGTTATCTAATATCTTATTCTTTTATTTAATGTATTGTGGCCGGGTGCAGGAATGGCAACTTCGAGACTCCAAGAAATTTTGGGGTGCCAACCAGGTCGTCCCATTTATTGTCTGGAGACAAAAGCAAAACAGAACAAAAGAAAACATTGTTCAGCATGTGTGTCCCGTTATGAGGGAAAAACTCAGGCATAACAACAACAACATTTATTTATATAGCACATTTTCATACAAATAATGTAGCTCAAAGTGCTTTACATGATGAAGAAAGAGAAAAAGGACAAAGTAAGAATTAAAATAAGAGAACACTAATTAACATAGAGTAAAAGTAAGGTCCAATGGCCAGGGAGGACAGAAAAAACAAAAAAAAAACTCCAGACGGCTGGAGCCCCCTCTAGGCATTCTACCTAACATAACTGATCAGTCCTCATTGTATTCAGGGTTCTCATGGAAGGACTTGATGATGACGGTCACGTGGACTTCCGGCCTTTAATCCATTAATGTAGGGACATCATGGTGCTTTGATTAGGTGGTGGTGGCGCAGATCGCAGATAAGCTTAATGGTTGGGCTGGGGAGTCAAGTCATTGCTAGTGGATCTCCGTCTGGCGGGTCACTTGAGCCAGTAAATAATGTCCCCTTCCAGGGTACCCAGGTTTATATGGTGGCTGGACTGGAAGGAGTGGAGTCAGTTGCCCTTATTGGAGAAAGAAGGAGATGATAATGTTAGTGGCAGCCAAACCCTCTCATCTTGACGAGTTATTATATACCTCGACTGAGCCTATGAGGAGATCCTTTGATGTGCATGCATTACTATAATATATCCGATATATTTTAACTTATATAGAATACAGTTTAATAAATGTGTGTGATTTTGTAAAGACAAAAATGTTTATCTTTATTTTCACCACTCATTTAGCCTCTTTTTCTTTCCAACCTATGACAGTGAAATGTCACACAGCCCCCTTCATTTTTTTTTAAACATGGCAATTTCACAGATAGTTATAGTTCACTGAACCAGCCACCTTGCAGTCACAACTACTTCTAGCCAGTTATTGATGAAATTGGACATTACAGTGGGTATCAACCAATTACAGCTTGTAAAGAAGAAAAGCACAGGAATGCTGAGGTGAGATAACTCCAATATAGAAAGTATTTTTGCTGTAACTGTCAGACCCTGCTTTGTACTGTAAATATGTCAGACATTTTTTTTAAATATTTTTTAAAACTGAAAAAAATGTATTGGAAATTGTGGGAACATAATCCTGATAGTGATGATTAAAGGCTTTAGCCGATTTGATCAATAATCCTTTATTATTTGAATGCCACATTTATAATAAATTAGTAAACTATGGTGGCATAGTTGTAAAAAGATGTCTTTTATGTATAGAAAATGTGTTGCATTTCACCCTGACATTCATAATTGTGTTGCTTGGGTTTAAGGGTGTCACACATTTCTCATAATACAAAAAGTTAAAGGTTATTTCCATGCTGAAGTGGAAAGGAGATAAGTGACACAATGTTTTGATAACACAACTGATGAAGCCTATACAGTCAAAATGTCATGTCTCTTACCTTCTTTCATTTTCACCGTTGAAATAACCTTTAACTTTTTTTTTTTTTTTGCAGATACACACTGATAAAGCCCTTCACTAACTTTGTTATGTTAACTTCAAAAAAATATACAACATATATAGAAAACGGGCTCTTGTCGTCTTTTTTTTTTTTCTACTAGTCATTACTTTTATTGAAAGAAATCCATTTAAAGGCGTCTTTCTGTAGGTTGTAGCCTCTGGTGGACCTCATCCAGTTGGGATAATTACTCTTGAAATTTAACTGCCATGCCCTGCCTACTCATTCAAATTAGTCATCAGTTCGCTTAATAGAGGATTGGCATTTATAGATGTTTGCAGCTTGAAGGTGGTGGAGGGTATTTGTGTAGCAAGTCACCAACTTGAAATGAAGTAAACAATGTTGGGCAACATTTTATAGGAGGCGGTAATTTGACTGTTTTTGGGCTGCAAAGTGTCTGTGAAATCTGGCACCCTGCACTCAATCCCCATTTTCTCTCAGTGATCGACTTTGAATGTTATGACTATGTTGCATACTACACCCTTTGTAACATTTTCCATATCATTACTGAGCTGCTGAATTATTATTACTGTTCTACAAATTGGTCTTTGCTGCAAAATGACTTCCATTTTTCTAAATTTTATACTTAATTTCACAGTAAAATTTCACAAGGCCTCCAAAAGCTCAGAAGCACTAGATGGTAAATAATACTAAAACAATTCGTGCCACAATGAGGAGGTTGTGTCAGACATACTTTTTATTTAATTTTACGCATGTAACATACTGTACCGTCAAACTGATTTAACTTCTCAGGAAGCTCTGTGGTTTTACATTCAAAAACTAGACTTATTTACAGTTTTTTGATGATCAGTTTAAAACTGTTTGCAGTGTTTGTTTTACATTTTTTAAAGTTGAGAGGGGGTTGGGTTTGCCTACCACCACTGACTGATGCTAACTGGTATACATGTTGTATTACTGGGGCCATAGTAGGCTTATTTTGAACTTGGCCATTCTAGTGATTTATTTGGGTTTGCTACCACTTAAAAGAAACATAAAGAACTAAACGTACTTTTGCTAATTACTGAGTGTGTCTATTTGTCACAATACATTGTATCACTCTTCCATGTGAAACCAGGTACAACAGCTAGTGATACATTAAAAGCAAGAAAGTTCCAACAGTCAAATCTGACACAGCTGTTTAGTAAGCAAGTACTGGAGAGACTGCAGTGCAGATTCTCAGACAGAATTCACCTGCTGCATTCAGAATTTCTGCTTTTGCCACAAAAGCAGATTAGAGGTTCTAGCTGATGAAGACACAAGGCAAACTATTGAAATAGTCTTTTATTTTGTCAATAAGTATTTAATATTTAATAAACAGGCAGACTTAACTTGTAAATGAAAATAGTTATCGCTAATTATTTGTTAATCAGCATTATTATAATAATAATTTCTTGCAAAGTACTTTAGGCTGCATTTAATGCATTAAATGTGCAATTTAAATAATTTTATTAATAACATTGTTAGTTTTTCAGTCTTATTTTTGGTTCCATTTTTTAAAATGTTCATGTATGTAGTGAACCAAAGTTGCTGTTATATTATTAACTTGCTGTCCCACGCTGCTTCACCCACGTAGTAATAAAACAGGATAAACTTTAAAAATCAATTTAAAAAAATGTAATTTGTATTGAAAAGAATTTACATTGAAAGTTTTCATATCCAAGGGCCTCTTGATATACAATATTGTTGGTTTTGCTATTGGGGTGAGGACATATAGGTTTCTTGGGCAACTAACCCGGGAGAAAGCGACGTAAAACTGACCATGCGAGAGACCCTGCTAACTTGAGTGTCTGTCCCTGGGCCTTGTTAATTGACATTGCAAAACAAAGCTTCACCAGGAACTGTAATGTCTTGAGTTGAAAGGGCATTTACGTCTCGATTAGAGGAATGTGAGGGATTAAAACCTTCTCGCCAATGCCACATTAGACCGACTCGAACTGGTCGCTGGCAAGTGAGTGAGGAGGGCCCATCCGCTTCCCCCTCCACTCAGCCCACATCCTCTCTCTCGGATTTGCGTGAATAAATTGCTGCCACAAGCAGACTATGATATTTAGCACAATGGGAGAAGTCACAAAATCAACTGGAATGTTCAAGCAAATTATAGAAAAAAATCCAATCTAAATCTGTTAAGTAGCTCTCTCATAAAGAGTGGACAGATATACTGTACATACAGACAGATAGATTTTACATATATATATATATATATTACTTCTTACCTATGTATGATGCC
Source organism: Polypterus bichir lapradei (assembly GCA_026402145.1). Taxonomy (NCBI): domain Eukaryota; kingdom Metazoa; phylum Chordata; class Cladistia; order Polypteriformes; family Polypteridae; genus Polypterus; species Polypterus bichir. Next base: position 14,680,265 of record JANRMT010062849.1, read on the forward strand.
TGAGTTTTAGTCTTTTAATATGACGTCTGAGTCTACCTAAAGCTACCCTGATGATATTCTAAAGCTTCTACTTGCAACAATAACATTTCAAATGAATTTAATGAAATAAAATTGAATATGAACTTTGTTTCCAACCTGTGAATGGACTTTTGAGCAGTTGATGGTTCTTATCACAGACCACAGAACTGTCTAGAAATGGGTTCAGTAAGATGACAGGGCATTTATCTTAATGCAGTGGCTTCCACTGTCACCAAATATCAGTCCATTTGAGTGGTATGAGATGGAATGAGTTATTGGCAGTATAGCCTCACAGGCAAATAATTTAAAACAATTATAGAATACATTAGAGTCAACATGGGCCAGCATACTTTAAGCACATATCCAGATGAATTCTGTTTCTTCTGATTGCAAAAAGGGGACCAGCTCTCTAGCAAAAGTGGTATTGCTAACAAAGTGGCCTCTTGGTCCTATATAACATGTGGATGTGGGTTTGCTTGTTAATCTGCACTCACACTTTATATTTAAAATAAAATGGCTCCCTGATAGCAAAGATGTATTAAAAATGATTCACTCTTTTACATCTAAGGGGCTAACAACTTTTCCTATGTCAAACACTATTTTAAACTTTCCTTTTTATTTATGAGGTTGGTTGTATTGAGGAAGCATCCATTTTCTGTGCTCATTTATTGTGGTCAGGGTGGCAAAGCACAACTGCTATGGTGGAAGCAGGAAGCAAGCCCAGAATGCAAAACAGATTCACCTCAGCTATTAAAGAAGTGCAGTCATGCACATACAGTACATACGATATGTAATAAACTGCCACATTTGGTGTAGTAGGCAAGATCAAGACACCACCCCTGAAGCAAATGCTTCACAAATCTAAGCCCCCCACTGCCAGGTAAAACTACATGGTACAACTTGAATGTGGTACAATATTCAGCAATTTATTGAAATAGTGTTAGAAAATACAAACTAAAACAAAAAAAACTTACTTATAACAATTGCAATAATAAATGGTTCAACAATTATAGTTACAATAAGTAATGCCAAGCAATACTAAAAAAAAATATTCCAACAATTTTCACATTACACACAACTATTTACAGTTATAAATTAAAGCTTATATTACACACACAGGATTCTTACTATTTGAATCCAAACTGAAACATGTTATTACACATTACAAGCCCATTGCACCTCCAAGTCAAAACCTGACCCTTCTACCCATTGTTGATGCAAACTTATCAATAACATCATCATAGGAGCTCTTTACAGAAACCTCATGGTTGACACCAGTGACAGCAAGAGCACTGAGGTGGTCGTGTGTCATGGTGGACCTCAGGTAAGTCTTAATAGGCTTAAGTTTAGAAAAGCTCCTCTCTGCTCCAGCCACTGTCTCTGTAGGAGTGACAGAAATCCTGAGGGTCATCCATAGATTTGGATAAATCCCCGTGAGCTGCTTTTCATGAATGAATATGAGCAGATCAAACACAGTTATGTTCCTTATTGGCAAATCATGCAAAGCCTTCATACTGCTGTGCAACGTGTCTTCCATCAAAGTCAGTCTGTTCTCTTTGATTTAATGTCTTTGTGAGCTCCTCAGCCAACAGATTTTGGAAGTCTGAGAGCACTCCAAACCTTTCCAAGAATGTGGCACTCCATGCAGTATTCTATATCACCCAGGTCAGAAACCGCCACTAACAGTAGACACACGGCAGCAGAATTATACAGCAAATCAGTCTCAGGGAAGAAACGCACAAGAAGGGTGCATAACACTACAGTAAAGACTCTCCAGCTCACAAGAACCCAAGTGCTTTGAGGTTTCAACAACTCATACTAAAAAAGATGCCAACAAACAATCAGATATCATATATAATCAAATATTTCATCAACTCTGGTTTTAAAAATACTACACATCATATTACATTAAAAATGTCATGTTAGTTAATCCAAATAATTTGAAAATGGCTCACTATATATTTATTGTCAAATCTTCATAGACAATGTGGTAAGGAATACTGCAATGACAATGTATTTCACTACTAAATACCAATTATTTTGCTTGAATTGAGGTTTGCTTGTTCAAATTAGAACAATTGTATTAGCTTTACAATATAGGAACTTTAATGGGCATTTCTAAAATGTGATATGCAATTTTGGTTTTTAAGTCATAAGAAGAAGAACAACATAAGGGTGTGTTTAAGTCCAAAGAATTTGCATAGTGCTTGGTTTTGTTCATTGAACATAATTAGAAACTGGACGAAGAGATCTCCAGATTCTGATTCTAGCTTTTCAAATTGTGCGAAGGCGAAATATGTTAACCTAAAGCAGCCATAAAGCATATACTTAGTGGCATCATTTGGAGTTGCATTCAGGGAAAAGGTTTCTCTAAACCCAAACTGTAAATGTTGCTGTTGCACAAGCAGGATCCTGATATTTAGCCAAATGATATATTTGTGTCAAATAGTCAAAGACTACATGTTTGAAAAAATTATGAGAATATCCAGGTTATTTCCTTTTCTAAATCAGCTAAGTGTGTCACAGTGTCATGGGAAACTGGCACCTAATCTAGCACCACTGGGTTTAAGGCAGGAACCAGAAATGAATGAGACACTAGTCGGTTGCTGGACAAATTCATGACATATCTACACCAGACAACCACTTGATCTATCTTGCAGAAGAAAATCAAAATACTTGGAGAAAACCTGGAAAAGTTTTCAAACTTGACATGGGCAGCAACCATGCCAGGAATCAAATCTCGACCTCTAGGGCTATGAGACAGCAAGGCCAAGCACAAGCCACATAAGTACTTACAAGAGAAATAAGCAAGTATGGATTTATATATAGTTTTGTGAAAATGACACTAAAGTTAATTTTCTAGTCGATTTTGTAATTGTGAAACACAAAACTTACAAAAAAGAGTTTTTTAGAGGTTGTGAATGTTTTTGGGTTGGAATGCTACTTCCTAAAGCCTCATTCACATTTCCTTGTTTACTTTAATTCTTTTCTGCAGCTGTGTAATTCATAAAATCTGTCACCCGCCAGTAAAGTCAAATAAATTTATGTATCATGTTCATATCACCACAGAGAAGCACAGTTTGCTTTTTAAAAATATGACATTCTGCATTTATTCCAAATGAAGGCACACTCATATGCACCGTCATGGAAATTACAGTGTTTTCTTTACAGAAAAATGTCACCACACAGAAAACACACAGTTCTGCTGTAAATTCAGTTTCGTGGGAATTGTTACACTCGTCACTACACATGAGACTTGGATGACTCCATGAAAACAACACTGTATGTGTCAACAAAAGCTCTTTATCTTTAGATTCCTCTTGATTCCTGAGCTGTTTTCAAATAGATGATGGAGTTGCTTGCTTCTTAGAATGGCCTAATGGATTACCAGAAAGTGACGTTTTACCCATTTATTTTTGTTGGAAAATCAAGACTCATCTTATTTTTGGATACTTAAAGGTTTAGGTAGACACATTGGCAAAATGGACAGCACACATGTAAAGTACTTGGTGTATCTGTTGCATAACTCCTGGAGAATAGGTTCCGTTACCCACCTGATTGTCGAGTTTGTGAGTTTGCATGTTTTTATCCATATCTGCTGGACTTTTTCTCCTGATACTTCATGTTTTCCCCCCACAGTCCAAAACCTTTCACAACAAGTTAATTAATGAGTCTAAATTGGCCCAGTATAAGTGTGGACATATGTGTGCTTGTAATGGAATGGTGGCCTCATTTGGATGGAATCAAGCTTTGTGCCCAATGCTTTTAAAGATGAATTCCAACTCCCATGACCAAAAGACCAGGATTATGTGGGTTTAAAAGCAGACAAGAATTGTAATTGCTTTGTTGGATTTAGTTATGGTAGGAAGGGTTTAAAGGAGAACAAAGGGCAACATAAATAGTTAAGGTCTTTTTGGAGTACCCCATTTAGTAGCACTGATGCTCATAAATGGTGAGAAATGAAAAGCAAAATAATTGAACAGCAGTAAGCTTCTTAGCAAGGTAAAGCCTTCAAAATAAATGACTTCAGTGGGCAAGTGTGGCAAGTTGCATTGACATCCGATTGATTCTCTTCCTTTATTTGGTATTGATGCCATATCTGAAACAGTCTGGAAGTGAGGTCACACATCTGAAATGGGATTGTTCTCCTCTCTGGGGTGGAAGAAGGTAGAGAGGTTAGTGTCTGTGTCTTGTCTAAGGCCATCCTCAGTTTCACCTCCAGTGCAAAGCTGCCGGGAGATTTCTGTGATACGTGACATGGGTCATTTTCTGTTTTACTGCACTTCTGGAAACATGCTACTGTACATTGTTATCAGTATCACACCCATGTAAAAATGCTTGGGAAAATGATTTTAGCTAACAGGGAAGTATCCATTTTACATCAAAATTGGAAGTGTTATTTGACAGCAAATCTTAATGGTATATATTCAAAGTGCCAGACAATGTAAATCAGGAGTATGCCCACAGTACTTTGTATGCCATTCCTTTAGTCACATTCCGTTTTCACAGCTGCTTCCTTTTCTCCCAGAGTGATGCTGCTGCAAATGAAAAGCACAAATGTTATCATGCTATCAGCCATCAATTCAATATTTAGTTTGAAAATTACTTAACTTCCCTCCAAAAATGTTTACAGATAATCTGCTGTTTCACCTCGATTGTCACCTCATTCTGATTGTATTCTGCAAGCAGCGCACCTTCAGCACCCCAGTTCACTCTCTATTTTTTGTATTAAGGGTATAAAGGAGAACAGATAAAGGATAACATAAAAGGGCTAGGGTGTGCCACACCACACTTAACATCCTCCTTCTTATGCCAATTGGCACCACTGGACACCAACTTTAATATAACCTAAAACTGAGACTACAGAATTCTTCAAGAAAATGCTGCTTTATGTATACATTTGTTTAAAGGAAAGAATGAAGTTGTTTCTCCTGAATCAATAATATAATTCAAAGCATTGAAGCGAATTTTGTGTTCTTGCCTATCATTTTTAAATTTTTATGTAGAAATGACATTACCACCAAGTTATTGAAAGGTTCCCCTGGAGTCTCTGACATCTTTTAATTCAAAGTCATGCAGTTGGCTTAACTGGTTACCCAATCTGCAGCTTTCTAGCCCCAACAGAGTCCTGAAATGAAATAAGATATGGTTGGATATACAGAGTTTGAATCTTGATTTTACAGCAGAAGTTCTTTCACTATGGGAGGTTACTCAATCAATGTGGAATAATAAAAAAAAATTAATAATAATTGATTAAATGATGCATCCATGTCTCTAGAAAGCCTAAGCAAATCCTTCTGAGTAATATGTTCTAGAATTGTGTCAATACTACAAACACATACAAGAGTGTAAGCTGAAAAATATCTTTGATCGTTCTGTCCTGCTGAATGATTTAATTTGCATTCTTCAGGTGAATTTGGAGAAGTCTGTAGAGGATGCTTGAAGCTGCCAAGTAAGAGAGAACTTCCTGTCGCAATTAAAACGCTTAGAGCGGGTTGCTCTGACAAACAAAAGCGCATCTTCTTGACTGAAGCAAGCATAATGGGCCAGTTTGACCATCCAAATATTGTTCGTCTTGAAGGTGTTATTACAAGAGGTAAGCCTTTTTGAGATTTGTTTCCATTGTGGAAAAGGAGTGTATGTAGAAAGGAACTTAATAGGGGCAAAATAAATGTTGGTTGATTTTCTTTAGAATCAGATTAGACTGAACTCTTCTGCTAAGCTATGCTGGAAGATCACAGCAGTGAGTTATGTTTTTACCTTCTCTGTTCTTTTTATTTTATTTCTGCAGTTCTTTTTTCTGCTAAAGATATGGGAAGCATTTTGCTGTGCTCTTGCAATTCACATTAAATGCAACTGATAAACAGATAATTAAGCAATGCATGTAAGAAAAAAGCAGGGCAAGTAATTAGAAGCATTTTGCTTCCGCTGAAATCAGTTTAATTTGGATGATAATGTGATGTGATTTTTTCCAAAATGATTCTAATTGATCACTCATAACATCTAAGACAAAATGTTAAGGGTATGCGATTTTGAGTGGGAGCCTCTCAATCCTTGTTTATCATGTAAATAGAGGTTCTATTATTCCTGAAGGATGCTTTTGGCCATTTTCAAACAATATTAATTTAACACGTATCTAGGTTTTTTTTTTTCTTTTTAAAATGTAATCATTTTCCATAAATATGAGAAGAGACAGGATAAATTGGAAATTTTGAGCAGCATGTTGGCGCAGTGTTTATCATTACTGACTGAGAGATTGATATTTTTCTCTGCATTAAATTTGGTTCAAGTTCAAGTCTGCTGTCATGTGTACATACTGCAATGAAATTCTTACTTGCATGTCTCCCAAGAACAGGAGACATAATGCAACACCAAGCAAAGACACATAACCACATAAAGAAGCACACATAGCATACAATATTATATACAGTAGAATATGTATTTCAAGTATAGATACAAATAAAATGTATTCACCCTTTTGGAGGTTTTCACATTTTATTGATATACAACCTTGAATCACCGTGGACTTCATTTGGCTTTTTTGACATTGGTCAAGAAAAAAGACTCTTTAATGTCAAAGTCAAAACAGATCTCTGCAAAGTGGTGTAAATTATTACAGACATAATATACAACATAATTGATTGCAGTGTTTGTCATGTTACAAAAATGTGTGATTTACCAAATTCCTGGGGCTTCTTCTCCAGGTGCTCCACTGTTCCTCCAACATCCCAGAGATACATATATTGATTAAGTAGGCTAAAATTAAACAAATCACCAGGACCAAATAATATATACCCTCAAGTTCTTATGGAGGTTAGTGAGTATATATATAAACCCTGGGTGCGTATTTTTAGGACGTCAGTACACACTGAGGAAATTCCAAAGGTCTAGAAAATAACAAATATCCCCTTATTTAAAAAGGGTGACCAGGCAGATCCAAGCAAATATAAACTAGTAGGCTTAACGTGCATCACAGGTAAAGTAATAGAAGGAATTATTAAGGGAAAGGTTGAGCAATACATGGCAAGAAGAGAAGTTTTACTGAACAGTCAGCATGGGTTCAGAAGAGGGTGGTCATGTTTTACTAACATACTAGAATTCTATGAATAAGCAACAAAAGAATATGATCAAAGTGGAGCATAAGATATTAGTTAGCTTGAATTTTTTGAAAGTCATTTGATAAGGTGCTACATAAGAGGTTGGGCATCAAACTAAAAAAACTGGGAGTTCAGCATATAGTTTGTAGTTGGGTGCAGAATTGGATCAGACAGAGGAAGCAGCAAGTTATGGCGCAAGGAACCATATCAGAATTGGCTGATGTTAAGAGTGGTGTTCCACAGGGGTCAGTGTTAGGGTCGCTGCTACGTTTAATATACATACAGTATATAAATGATGTGGACAGAAATAGAAGTAACAAGCTGGTTAAGTTTGGAGATGAGACCAAGCAAGGTGTATTGGCAGATAATCTGGAATCTGTTGAATCATTACAGAGGGACATGGACAGCATACAGGCTTGGACAGATTTGTGGCACGCGCAATTTAATGTCAGTAAATGTAAAGTATTCCATGTAGGAAGTAAAAATGTTAAATGTGAATACATAATGGGAAGTCTGAAAATCGAAAAGTACACATTATGAGACCAATTTAGGAGTCGTAGTGGACATGCCAGTATCAACTGCTAAATAGAGTTCAGAAGCCATTCAGAAGGCTAACAGAATGTTAGATTATATAGGACAATGTGCACAGTACAAGTCAATGAAGGTTATTTTAAAGGTTTGTAACGGACTGGTGAGGCCTCATTTGGAGTACTGTGTACAGTTTTGGTCTCCAGGCTACAAAATGAACATAGAAATGCTGGAGAAAGTTTAGAAAAGAGCAGATGGCTGATTTCAGGGGTACAGGGGATGAAATATGAGGAAAGATTAAAAGATCAGAGTGTTTTTGGTTTAAGCAAAATAAGATTAAGAGGTAACATGATTCAAGTGTTTAAAATTATGAGGGGAATTAGTACAGTGGATCGAGACTGTTACTTTTAGGTGAGATCTTTAAGAACACAAGGACACAGTTTGAAAAGTTTGGGGTTTTTTTACACAGAGACCCACAGACACATGGAATAAACTACCAAGTAATGTGGTAGACAGTAGAACTATAGGGACTTTCAAAAATAGACTTGATTTTATTTTGGAAAAAGTAAGTAGATAAGACTAGTGAGCTTTCGTGGGCCGAATGGCCTGTTCTCGTCTAAATTGTTCTAATGTACTGTACATACACACATACCATTAAGACTCTTAAATATGAGTGTGCATGACTGTGCTATGCTCTGCAAATAGACTGGCTTCCCATCTAAGGTTGGTTCTTGCCTTCACCCACTGCTTTAGGACAGGCTTTAGTAGCCCTTAATTAGATGTATCAAGTTTCATAAAGAATGTTAAGATGAATTTTTGAGACGAGTTCTCTAACAGAAATGTCTGCTAATCAGTCTCCACACTATAAATCTGAAATAAAATACTTGCTGAGAGCTTACTGGATTTGTCAAGTTCCATAAAGAATGTACAGTTTTTGGAGTTTTTGAGATTTTATATGTTTTTATTGCATTATTATCAGTCTTACAAAAATTACATTAAAAAATGAATAAAGGAAACTTGAACAATTTGTGCATTTTATTCAACCATAAATTGAAGTTGACTCTTAAGACCTGCAAGAAGGAATGAAGAAAATGGATGCTGACTAATTATCAGTTATATTAAGAAAAAATGATAGGTGTTTTTACAACAGAATGGATTCCTACTTAAAATTAGGTGAACCAACAAGTTATATTGATGCTGCCCAGTCAAAGCATCAGAGAAGGGACAAGGGGGAGTATCTGCAGATGAAAAAGATTCCCCATATAAAAGTGTATCTAATCAGCTTGTCATTTTCTGACAGATTACAATTTTATGTCAAGTTTCATTATGTTCTTTGTAGTGTTTTTTTATCTTGTTTCTAAACTGCAGCTGTGTTCATTTGCAGAACATTCTTTCAATGGCTTAATGAATCAATACGGTGAAATTTATGACAAGTAATTCTGTGCAGTATTTCAATAAAACTCCCAAATCAAAACCCACACATCGGCAAGTAGAGGATCTCAAACATATACTTTGCAGATTAATCTAGTAGACTCCATTTGGACATATGTATATTTCCTTTCATAAGGAGCTATGTTTGTAAATTATTTGAAAAGAAATTAGCAATATTAAAAAGTAAAAATGGAAGGCATTTGTGTATATGTGTGTATATACAGTATATACACTAGGTGGCACACAAGATGGATGAGCATCCCGATAAGGAATCAGGAGGATACCTTACCTGGACTTGGGGCCCTGAGTGGAGAGAAAGGCATCCCAGTCGAGAGAGAGAAGGATGTCGCACCTGGGCAAAGTTTCCCTAATTGATGGATGGACATCCTAGCCAGGAGAAAAGATGGTTCCTTATCTGGGTGGAAAGCCCCAGATAAATGGATAGGCGTCCTGACCAGACATGTGTGTTGCACCTCCCCTGGCTGGGATAAAATAGGAGGACAGGAAAAGACTGTCTCTGGGGGGTGTTAGATGTTGCTAGATGGCAGCGACACATGATATCGATGCCCATTTGGGAACCAGTAGGAAATCCCGGGAATTGTAGTCCAGCAGAGCAGCCCTGCTGGGGTTTGTGGGTGCTGTAAGAGGATGCTGCAGGGAGATGTACTCCCTGTTATGTGGTACTTCCTTGTGACCTGGAAGTACTTCCAACTGGCAACAGCCGTGGCACTGGAAATACTCCCAGTTCTGCAATAAAAGGGACTGCACTGCTTTGTTCAGTCAAGTCGGATCTGGGAGGAGGACGAGCAACACTCAATTGGAGAAGAGCTGTGCATTGGCGAGAGGAGAGGTGATTGAAAGAGAGATAACTTGTGCTTTGATACTTTTTTGGAGGTATTTGTCTAATAAACACCCCTTTATTTGAGCCCGGGACTGTTTGGTAGGCTTCCTATATATAGGAACGCTGGCCATCCCATACTCGGTAAATATATATACTGTATATATAAATATATTTATATTATATTATATTATATTATATTATATTATATTATATTATATTATATTATATTATATACACACACTGTATATTCCTAAATGGCCGGGACACCCTTGAACTGGGGGAACAGGTGGAGACAGCTTAAATAGGATGCTAGATGGCAGCCAGCCCAGGTTTGGATCTCTACATGAGTGCCCACAAGGCATGCCAGGCATTTTAGTCCTAGGGGACAGCCTTGTTGGGTCCCGCGGGGGCTGCCAGGAGGAAATCTGGTATTATAGTTCCAACTTCACCTGGAAGTGTTTCGGAGCTGCAGCATCATAACACTGGAAGCACTCCCAGGAATTAGATAAAAAGAGCTGCCTACCTCATATCAATGAATCGGTAGGAGGAGAATTAAGTTTGCAAAGTGGAGTGGAGGAGGCAGTGACAGAGATAGAAAGAAGAAAAGAAGTATAATTGTGCTTGTGTATTACTTATACTTGTGGCTGAGTTGGAACACTTATAGGGAAGAGCTTCCCACAAATAAAAGACTCTTTTACCTGGAGCACCCCCTGGTGTCTACTATATATATTGTAAAAGGAACAGACTTAACACACGTAAAAAAAGGTTTGGGGCAGCCACCCGTATAATATTCCTAGCTGCAAAGGATTTAGATTTCTGCATCAATGAAGTTGACTGTTGAGAGTCCAAGACTGAACTGCTGAAGTTATGAGAAATGGCGGTTTTAAATGGTCAGACAGGAAGTGACGTTCCTCTAGGGGCCGGAACCGGAAGTGATGTTCCTCTAGGGGGCCGGAACCGGAAGTGACATTTTCCTAGGCACCGGAACCGGAAGTGACACTCTTCTAGGCGCCGGAACTGGAAGTGACGCTCTTGATTCAGAAAGGTTTTCCCGCGGCTGGTCTGCAAAGATAATAGGAGAAGGTTTAATGCACTCCGCCCCCCCCGGCCTGGCGTGGAATTACCTTCACTTGGTCCACACAACGTCCTCCTATGCGCACGTGTGTGATATGGCCCCCCCTCAGCCCTGACCCATCGGGTCGGGCGTACCGGTCCGAGAAGTCGTGGCACCTGGAAAGGGCATCGGCATTGGCCTGCAGAATACCCCGGCGATAAACGACCGAATACTTATATGGCTGGAGATCCAAAAACCACCTCGTGACCTGCGGATTGGACTCCCTGTGCAAGGCCATCCACTGTAAGGGTGCATGATCTGTCACAAGAGTTAATTCACGTCCCAAGAGGTAGTATCTCAGCTGAGTAATCGCCCATTTAATAGCCAAAGCCTCCCGCTCCACTGCCGCATACCTAGTTTCCCGATCCAACAGTTTCTGGCTCAGGTACATTATGGGGTGTTCAACTCCATCGACGCTCTGGCTTAGCACGGCTCCAAGGCCTGTGTCCGAAGCGTCCGTCTGGAGAATAAAAGGTTCAGAAAAATCTGTTGCTTTTAATATAGGAGCTGACGTAAGGGCCAGTTTCAAGTCACTGAATGCAGCTTCTGTTATCTCATCCCATACCACATGATTAGGTCGACCCTTCTTTGTGAGGTTTGTCAAGGGCGTAGCTCTCTCGGAAAACCGAGGTACAAACCGGCAATAGTAACCCGCCAAGCCGAGAAATGCTTGTACTTGCCTCTTGGTTATCGGACGGGGCCAATTTGCAATGGCATCAATTTTGGAACACTGTGGTCTCACCATACCCCGGCCCACTAGATAGCCTAAATATTTGGCCTCAACCAACCCAAAGAAACACTTTTTCGGGTTGATATGAAGTCCAGCTTGTGCTAGTGTCCGCAACACAGCTCCAACCTGCTGTATGTGTTCCTCCCAGGTGTTGGAATAGATGACAACGTCATCCAAGTAGGCAGCACTATATGAATTATGAGGACGGAACACTTTATCCACCAGACGTTGGAAGGTCGCAGGTGCCCCATGTAATCCAAATGGGAGGACACGATACTGCCAGTGCCCACTAGGGGTGCTGAACGCTGTCTTTTCCTTAGCGGAGTCCGTTAAGGGAACCTGCCAGTACCCCTTAGTCATATCTAAGGTAGTCAAAAATTTGGCATGTCCTAGCCGCTCGAGGAGGTCATCCACTCGTGGCATTGGATAGGCGTCAAATTGGGAGACTTGGTTAAGCCGACGGAAGTCATTGCAAAACCTCCAACTTCCATCGGGCTTACTGACCATAACGATAGGACTGGACCAGGGACTATAACTTTCCTCAATCACATCTAGCTCCAGCATTCATCTGATCTCCAACTCCACTTCAGCCTTTTTTGCCTCGGGAATTCTGTACGGACGTTCTCGGACAATAACCCCAGGTTTCGTCACAATGTCATGCGCAACCAGGGAGGTCCGACCTGGCTTTTCACTGACTACCTCAGGGACAGACAGGATAGCTGCTTCAAGCTCCTAACGTTGTTGGCGAGTCAAATTATCTCCGAAATTAAGGTGTAATTGACGAGCGAAGAGAGAGCGTAGCTGTCCGGAGGAGGGCTCAGAATCCCTATCCTTCCACGGTTTCAGCAGATTGATATGATAAATCCGCTCGCTGGGTCGACGATTCGGTTGTTTCACCAAATAATCGACCAGCCCCTTCCTCTCCTTAATTTCATAAGGGCCTTGCCAATGGGCCAATAATTTGGAGTGTGAGGTAGGAACTAAAACCATGACCCGGTCTCCCGGGCGGAATTCCCGGAGAGACGTGCCACGGTTATAACATCGGGCCTGAGCTGCTTGCGCCTTCTCCATATGTGTTTTCAATATTGGTCTAATTTTTTCAAATCTATCGCGTAACTGCGCTATATATATTCCAATATATTTGTTGACGGGAGGGCCTCTTCCTCCCATCCTTCCTTTAGGTTGTCTAATATGCCCTGGGGTTGTCGTCCATATAGTAATTCAAAAGGTGAGAACCCCATGGAGGCTTGTGGGACTTCCCGATATGCAAAAAGGACGAGGGGGAGGAGCTGATCCCAGTTCCTTCCGTCCTCATTGACTACCTTACGCAACATCTGTTTGAGAGTTTGATTAAACCTCTCCACAAGACCGTCGGTTTGAGGATGATATACCGAGGTCTTTAAAAGCTTTATTTGAAGTAGCTTGGCAGTCTCCCTGAACGTCTGCGAGGTGAAAGGAGTCCCTTGATCCGTCAGGATTTCTTTAGGGATTCCGACACGCGCAAATACTCCCACTAATTCCCGTGCGATAGCTTTTGAAGTAGCTGAGCGCAATGGAACAGCCTCTGGAAATCGAGTAGCATAATCGACCAGAACCATTATATATTTATAACCTCTGGCTGAGGGTTCCAGGGGTCCCACCAGGTCGACCCCTATGCGTTCAAACGGGATATCAATTAAAGGTAAGGGAACTAGAGGAGCACGGTCCCTCCATAGGAATTTGCCTCAATTGACATTCTGGACAGGATGTGCAAAAGCGGCGAACCTCCTCGTTAATTCCGGGCCAAAAAAATCGGAGCTTAATTCTCTCCAGTGTTTTTTCAGGGCCCAAATGGGCTCCCAGCAGATGGGTATGTGCTAGTTCACAGACCTGTCACCGGTAGGTTCGTGGTACTAACAACAGTGACCTTATCTGCCCCTCATGTTCTGCTACCCGATATAACAGATCATTATTAAGCACAAAGTGAGGACCTTGTGGCATGGGATATGACGTGCGTTGGCCGTCTATTAGAACGACTGCATTTTTTGCAAATTTAAGGGAATCGTCATTCCATTGTTCCCTTTTAAATGAAGCCGGCGTCTGCCTAAATTGAAACTGCAGACGTGAGAGAGGATCGGATTCGACCTCATGGGGCGGAGTTTCGTCCCGAGACATCGGAGCGCTTATTGATGACGTTTCAGGCTGCGACGTCCCTGGTCTTTCGTCGTCATCACCAGAGGCCGAAGTCCGCTCCTCAGCCGGCTGTAAACAAGGCGTGGAGGAAGTTGAGGGCGCTGAATTCGCGTCCGTGACTAGACCTAGCGATTGGGGAGAAGTGTCTATATTACCGCTATTTATTACGACCCAATCTCTTCCTAGGATCACGGGGAAGGGCGGATCATCCATCACTGCCACCATTATTTTTTTAATGATGCCGTCTTGGCATATAAAACATTTGGTGGATCGATAATACCGGACATCCCCATGAATACAGGTAATGCGGGTCTTATTCTTACACCATTGTCGCGGTAATATTAAGTGGCAAGCAACAATGGAAATGTTACTGCCGGAATCAAATAAAGCGGTTACTTTAATTCCATTGACTAACACTTTTCCCGTATGTGAACAGGCCAGTGGATTAGCGAGAGCACACCGTACCTCCTCCCATTTCACCCCGCAGACCCCTTTGTTGCTTCGTAGTGCCTGCCGGCGCGTCTCAGGGTCCACCCGGACATGCCTCAGTTTATAGCCGCGGGACTCGGTATTAGGGACGCAAGCACACCCGGGTTCGCCCAAGCCCCGTTCTGACGCCCCCAAGCCGGTTTCTGCCCTAAAGTGATCTATGATTTCCGCTAAGGCGGCAATATCTGTATATCCCCAGGCCGGCTGGGTGAGTTTTCCGGGGAGGCTTTTGAGGAATAAGGCACATGCCACCTGCTCTGCTATTTGGTGGCTGGTATTTTTATGAGGCTGTAACCAACCAACCAACTTACCCCATAAAGCCATGGCCTGCTTCTTAGCTGCCTTGGCAGTATTAAATTTCCAGGCCATTATGGTTTCCACCTGCCAGCCTGGGTTTCTCCCACCTTTATTAAAGGGCTTGCCCTTCGTGGGATAAGCTGGGGCAGTCCCCACACCCGGGAGGTCATAATAAGCACCCGATGCGTTCCCTGACGTACCTGGCTCTAGCCTGTGGGTCCCGGAGCTATTTTTCCCCGGACCTTTAACAGGATGATGGGTTGAGGCACATTCCAGTTTTCCCCAACACGCCCCGACTGACGCCCTCTCGGCAACTCGGGAGCCGTACTTACCCATCCGATGATTTGTTGGTTTATAAACATGTGTCAAGTCAAGGTTCAAGTTCGCCTTCCGATCTCTCCAGGAGGCCATCATCCTGCCGGCTACACCACTGTAAAAGGAAGAGACTTGACACACGTAAAAAAAGGTTTGGGGCAGCCACCCGTATAATATTCCTAGCTGCAAAGGATTTAGATTTCTGCAACAATGAAGTTGACTGTTGAGAGTCCAAGACTGAACTGCTGAAGGTTATGAGAAATGGCGGTTTTAAATGGTCAGACAGGAAGTGACGTTCCTCTAGGGGCCGGAACCGGAAGTGATGTTCCTCTAGGGGCCGGAACCGCAAGTGACATTTTCCTAGGCACCAGAACTGGAAGTGACGCTCTTCTAGGCGCCGGAACTGGAAGTGACGCTCTTGATTCAGAAAGGTTTTCCCGCGGGTGGTCTGCAAAGATAATAGGAGAAGGTTTAATGCACTCCAAACCCCCCCCCCACGGCCTGGCATGGAATTACCTTCACTTGGTCCACACAACGTCCTCCTATGCGCACGTTTGTGACAATATATACATATTCATACACAGTATATATATGACGTCAGAGGTGGTCAGGTTGTCAATCATCTGTTCTGTAGAGGGAGGAAGTGAAGAGGCATAAGTATACACTGCCATCTTGTAGACCAGTATTGAATTACCACCACCAGAGCCTTAAAGCTGTCTCCAAGATGCACATGTGCCACAATACATACAGAAAGTTGAGAATGTCATCAGAATCTTCACTTTCTGCACACTTTTTTCTCTCTACATTTAATTTTAAATGGATAAATATGTAATTTTTACCTATTTTGGGTTCTACCTTGTATCTGTTGTCCCATTGGCCTTGAAACTCAGATTTTCACTTGAAAATTGAAGGATGGATAACGGGTCACACATTATACTTCAGCTCATTTTCTTGCATGAGAATGGATTAGATTGTAAACTAAATAAGATGACTGAGGCTTTGATCAGATTGAACTATACTAGTTTGTGCAAGTGGGGTGTGTCACCCAATATGTAACAGGTGCTTCATAACTGTTCTAAACATTTATTTATACAAAACTATGTCAGTTAAAAGATGTGAGCATATTTTTTTTTCAATTTGGATTCCATGTAAAGTCCAGTCTCATCTTATTGACACCCTGCTTTTCATTATGTTGTAGCCGAATGACTTCACCCAACGAGACTTTCTTAACTCTAACAGTATCTTTGGGTTGAATCTGACAAACTTTTGTGTTTGAAATCAGAATAAAATTTTTCCTACATTTCCCCCAATTACAGAATAGTACAATAAAATGTAAATATCAGATAATTTGTACAACCATTTGAACATTTTTATCTTGCCCTGTGTTTCAGGTTAGTTTTGACCCATCATGGACTTTAATGGATTTTTCATTACATTTAGGGTATTTTTTTGTTCACAACCTATATAACCATCCTAAATATCACAATTTCAACTTAGAAATGTTAGAGGTTTTTAGTAAAGCACTCAGACTTTATAAAAAACAAAAAAAAGATTCCAAATGTCACTTTTCTTGTACAAATGCTACAGATTGTCAACACTGCCTTTTCCTTCAAGTCAGTTTTTGACCCACCATATATTTTAATAAATTTTACTGTGTATTTACAGTACTTTGCTTACAATCATAAAAAACATGCTTAATGACATATATTTTAATACTTAGGATCTATAGGTTAAGATGGCTAATCAATATAAAATAGGTTTAGGGTGAAAAATCTTATGTCCAGGGCACATAAAAAAGGGTATTGGAATCAGGTAAAACAAAAACACAGTGGCATAGCACTGAGGGTTAATCCCACTGTTTCTTGGGAATTCCCAGGCCAGCTAAGAGATGTAACCCATTTAGTGTGTCCTGGGCCTACTCTGGGGATCTCCTTCCAATGCGTAGAGCCTCCCAACTCTCTGTTGAGCACATTTTCACTAGATGATCAAAGTAGCTCAACTGGGTGAGCAGGAGCCTAATTTTGACAATATGTGCCTATAACCTCATTCTTTAGGAAATATCATCAGATCAGCCAATCAAACGCTTTGTCTGAGTGTTCGGCTACTGCAACCAACATTCACTTGATAATAATTCACAAAGAATTTAAAAACCTGACTAGGAAACTTAAACACATTCCAATATCAAACATAATACAAGCAGTTTTTTGCCTTATTTCTGTACATGATTTACACGGTGGTGCAGAGTTCAGCACTGCAGCTTCGCTATTAAGAAATCTGGGTTCAAACACCAGCCCAGTTCCATTCAGTGTGCATTATGCACATTTTCGTCTTGTCCAATGGGTTTTTTTTTCAGGCCATTTAGCTAAAGATGTCATTGTTAGGTGAACTGGTAAGTCTAAGTTAGTGTTTAAGTTTGTGTGCCCTGCAATGGGCTGGTGCCTCACTTAGGGTTGGTTCCTGCATTATGCTACTGTAATACCCTACATGTCCCACAGCCTTCAACTGGGTGAAACAGCTTTGATAACGGAGAGATATTTGTTCTATAAACTTGGAAATGATTTATATAGATTAAATATCTATCTGCAAAAGTAAAAAAGCCACTACTTAGAGTATTTTCACAGAACCGTTGACATAGAAAGACTTTTGTCAGCTCTATAAGTCGCTGTTAAATTCCAGCGCATTTGTGCTTGTGGTTTCCATGGAAGCATAACAATGTAGTGCCTGCCGGTCTGCAACTTAGAATTATCAGGTAGAGGAACAAGTGATCTCTGTGG
Source organism: Polypterus bichir lapradei (assembly GCA_026402145.1). Taxonomy (NCBI): domain Eukaryota; kingdom Metazoa; phylum Chordata; class Cladistia; order Polypteriformes; family Polypteridae; genus Polypterus; species Polypterus bichir. The sequence continues at coordinate 14,698,071 of JANRMT010062849.1, forward strand.
GGCTTCAGCCTGCCTGCTCTAGCTCACTGCTGTAATCCATGCATGGCACACTTAACAGACTTGTACGTCTGGGATGGCTTGTAATGAAGTCTTTATGGCTTACCTTTGTAAATAACTACTTAAAGTCATGTTTTAATGCATTTTGTTATGTTCACCTCTGAGAATAATGCTATGATCACCAATAGGTGTGTTGATTTAAGCTGATATAATAAATAATAAGTTGAAGCTATCATTACACAAACAGTACAGTGTACCACTGGTCAATCTAGTCAGATATCTTTAAATGTAATACACTTTTACTCATGCAGCATAATGTTTGCCATTATTTCAACAAAATTTTGACTAACTGGTAATACTGAACAAAGCAAGTAAAAAAAAAAACATAATTTTGTAATACTTCAAATGTTTCTAAAGTCCTATTTTTTCCAGTCATAAAGTTGACATAAATAAAAGATGTCTCTAAGAGAACTAAAGCTCTCAAATGAGGTGAAGTATTTATTATTTTCAACAAACTTAGTAATACACTGAAAGAATATCTCCAAATAATCTTATGAAGATGCAACGAATTTTATGAAAATTAATTTCATTTGATTAAAAGGTGTGGACGCTAGAGGGCGCTCTTGCCCCGTGAAACCCAACAGACAGACACACTGTACACAGGGTAAAACCACCAAGAAGATCTTTAATGTTTTTTCTTCTCGATGTAGTAACCAAAAGCACCTCCACCACCACAATACACAATAACTCAATAATCACAAATACAATAATATTCCTCCTCTCCTCCCAGCAGCTCTGCCCTGCTCCCACCCAACTCCAGCTCGCTTGGTGAGTCTCCACCAGCCCTTTAACACTATAAACGGAACAGACATGAAATGCGTGTGTTCCAAACAACTATCTATTATTTCCACTCTAAAACTCCACTTCACTCCCAGAAAATCAATCAAGGCATGAGCTGGGAGAAGTTTGTGCACGTTCTAAGTCGGTGGGGGGATGGAATAGCCGGCTGCTTGCAGCCTGATTTTATCAGCACATTTAGATGACAAAGGATGCTGGTAGAGAGCTGTGAACGATTTTAAGAAGCGACTTAAGGTGGGAAGGATTTACGAGTTTTTTCGTAGGCTCTGGTAATTCTAGTGTTAAATAGTCTTTGACCCGGAAGTGCTTCTGTCCTTCTAGCCACGTGATTTGTTTGCACTTCCGGGTCCGACAGAAACTTGTGGATTTCTTCAGCCTGAAAGTACTCCTGTGGTTTTGTCCCCATGACTCATGAGTGTTTCCGGGCTATATAGGAAATATAAATTCTGAAGCCTACCTGCAGTGTGTCCTGGTGGCACCCACTGCACCCAGCAGGGATGTGAAACCGAACTCCAACTCCCATGGTGCCCTGCGGGAATCTGGGGTGCCGCTATGCTGCAGGGGCATCTCCATCTGGCATTCTTGGGGAGGCAGTGTCCCTCTGTAACTGCTTTCCCCCAGCTCTCTCCTTTTTGGAGGTCCTGTCCGGGTTGAGCAGCCAGCCGTCCATCACAAAGGATATTTTGAGTTATGTTTTAAAATGGGCTAAAATGATTTTTCTAAATGGGTTCTCATTTTCTATGTGGGAAACACATTTTAAAAAGAATACCTCCTCATTTATTGATGACAGAAGCAGAACTGGTTCCAGCACTAAAAGAGGTGGTGCGCATCTAACAGATGGTGCTAGTCACAGTTAAAGACTACAGTTGCTTAGGTATCATTCAGAGCGTCATGCCATTGATACCCTGGTGAATGTTGGTCACTCAGATTTTTGGCATTGTCAGGAGGGCTTTCAAGTTAATGTTGATCATATTGAACATCTGTCATAGTTCATATTGTGCCAACATGAATCCTTCTGCTCATAACAAAAGTGTATTTTCTAAGTCACTTAATGGACAATTCTTCTTTACTGTAATTTGTTTTCTGTAAAAGTACATTTTATTTGCCATTGTATTTTGGGGGGATGTACATATAGTATGTTGCATTTTGTTTCACTACTGCATAAAGAAGCCTTTGAAATATGTTGTTGAAAATCTTACTCAGTTCAATTTGATGTATTCAGTTTATTTTTTACATAGCATACTTCCATTTATTAGTGCAATATGCTGTACATATTTAGACTTATAAAAACAGTATATAATACAAATTATATTTCTAATACAATGGAATATCCATCCATCCATTTTCCAACCCGCTGAATCTGAAAACAGGGGTCTGCTGGAGCCAATCCCAGCCAACACAGGGCACAAGGCAGGAACCAATCCCGGGCAGGATGCCAACCCACCGCAGGACACACACAAACACACCCACACACCAAGCACACACTAGGGACAATTTAGAATCGCCAATCCACCTACATGTCTTTGGACTGTGGGAGGAAACCCACGCAGACACAGGGAGAACATGCAAACTCCACGCAGGGAGGACCCGGGAAACGAACCCGGGTCTCCTAACTGCGAGGCAGCAGCGCTACCACTGCGCCACTGTACCGCCCCACAATGGAATATATACTGTAGATTTAGTAGACATTCATATTTACCTATATACTCTGTATATATCTCAAAGGGAAGACTGTCCTTCTGTAATAACCTGACAAAAAGGGAGAACACAGTTTACAGTGTACTAGCCAATGAAAGCGATTGTGGTGCTCCTATCATATGGTCCTTTTTAATAAAATCTTTTATCAAAATATAGATCAAAGGTTTAGGAGCCTGAGTGAAATAGTGAATCAAAAGGGCAAAACAGAAAGCTTGGAATTGAGCAAATTAATGGAAAAAGCTTGCAGCCAAAACAAATAAGACACAAAACTAAACTCAAAATATCTTAAAAAGAAATGGGCAATGAAACTGTTTTCCTCAAGTTAAACACAAATGACTTTCCTTTGAAAAAAAGTGCAGACAAGTACAGAGCATGCTGCCTCCTCTTATATAAAACTAGCCATCCCCTGCGGTTCTGCCCATGAGTACTGAAACAGGACAGTGAGGAGGGCCCCACCCAGCTCCCTACTCCTGATGTCACACTTCCCCCTCCCCTCAGCCCCCAGCCTCTGTCTCAGATTAGCGTGAATATATCGCTTTTGCAAGCGAACTATGATTCTTAACGTGATGAGAGAAGTCGCAAAATCAGCTGGAATGTTCAAGCAAATTATAGAAAAAAACCCAATCTAAATCCGTTAAGTAGTTCTCTCGTGAAATGCGGACAGACATACAGACATTGGATTTTATATATAGAGAGAGATGCTCACCAAACGCATGTGACTTATATTATGTGCATGTGTGCATATGGGGTACATGCACTACTGGTAGTTTGTATTATGGCAACTAGATGCTAAAATTCAACACTTTATAATGTCACCAATGAGCAACTAAATAATTGCAAAAAAAAAATCTATATAAATAAAATGCTAATATCTGTCCTTCTGTCATTCAAATACTGAAGAACTAATGGGGCTAGAACCTTGATTGTGGTCTTAATTGAAAGCTTTTGGCCTGATATGTTCAGGAAATTTTAAAAAAATGTGATAAACTGAAATTTTATTTTTGGATCTGAGGCCTAAATGTTTCACTAGTAAATCATGAAATTAGTTGTCACACTGAAAGCACTCCCCCTCTCCATTTTCTCTTTCTCTCTCTCTCTGTCTTTGTCATTCACTAAGTTGATAACTGTAATGTGAATACAAGAATTTAAACTGTGACGCATTACACTATTTCATTCCTAGAAAATGTAATGCGATTATAGCAAGGAATGACTTTGCACTGCATTTCCCCAAATGTGGTGATATGAAACACATTATAAGCAGTTAAAGCTCACATGTTGTTGGAGAAAATCTGTAGCTTCCCCCTCTAACCGTCAATGGCCTAGGCTGGATCTCGTACCGTGTTTTACAGTAGCAAATTTTGTATTTTGAAAAGTATACATGAAACTACCAAGATTTGTCATCACAGATTGCTGTTTGTCAGCATGATGTCGATTTATACAGATGTTGTTCCTTGTTCTACAATTCCTTATGTAAAATTTCTCATGCCACTAAATTGTTATATTGTCATATTTATTGTTTAAATATTGCACTGTGGCCCTAGTAAATGTAATTTCATACCACTGCATAAAGTTCCAAAGTATGTGTATAGATGGTATAATATTAAAGCCCTCTTGACTTGATTTATAAAAATAATGTGTCGTCAGTTCTTTTCAGGTTATGATCACTAATCCTTTAACTGTATCCCCGATCTTCCACAAATAAAGGTAGAGATGGCTGCAGTCTTCCACAAATAACTAAAGTTAAGATTGAATTAAAGTTAGATTACTCCAGTAAGCAAATTAGAGTGTGTTGATGGATAACGGTTCAGAAATGAGCTTAATGGTTCTGGATTTTCTTAATAGTCCTGATTCCCTTGTCTCCTTATAGTATGTTGTGGCAGACGGCTGGAGCCGTTGCACGGCTGGGATGCCCCTGTGATGGAAAGACCAGGGGAGGGAGCAAATTAGGGCAATACTTCCTCTGGAACACAAGAGGGCAACCCCCCAGCTCACAATGAGGCCACGGGTTTGGAGCTTAGAAGCTTAACATTGCTGGGGTCAATGGCCACCGCCAGGGGGCACCTGGACAGTTTCAGAATTCTGTGTTGCAGCACTTCCACCACACCTGGAATTGCTGCCGAAAGAGGATCTGGGAGCACCTGGAGCACTTCCGGGTACCCTATTAAAGGGCTAGGAAGAGGTGGACAAAGCTTGCTGGGAGAGGAATGGAGGCGGCGGAGAAAGGAGAGAAGAAGGAAGGAAAGGACTATGTATTAGTGTTGGTGCTTATGTGTTGTGCTCTGTAGCAGGGAGCAAAGGGAAAGCGCTGCCCCACTTAAATAAAACGTGTGTCATGTGGCAACTCGTATCTCTGCCTGTATGTATCGGGTTAGGGTGGCTCTACGCTCCCGGGTGGTCCACAATGTCTGCATATTACAAATGCAAAAGGAAACTAAGGACGGTACACCGCTATGCTTACATTTCTGAGATATAAAAAGTCAGAAAGACTCCCTTTGACACTATGCATAAGGAAATGTCTTGAATTTTACTTTTATATGTATGGAAAAAGTGCAGAAAAAGAGGAATACAAACAACTGCTAGTTAAAAACAGCTGAAGTTAAGCATTAAGCTCTATTTTTTTCATGGCTGAAAAGAACAGCTGCTTGTGAAAATGTGGCTGAATTTCTTTGAATTTTGAGCATTTGACAAAAGTTTCAGATATATTACCACAGCCTCCTCTGCTCAGTTGCTTTCTGGATGTTCTTTTGGAATTGCTGCCTACCCACTGTGTCCCCATTTTCTTTCTGCATCATCTGGGTTTTTTATTCACAAGCACATCTCTCTCTATTATGTTCTGTGGTTGTGATACAGTGGAAATTAACGGATCCCACTGTGATAATTAGAAAGACAAATTATCGGCTTATATTATGTTAAACTATTACAGGATCCCTATGTCCTGTGCTGTATGCAAATATATAATTCACAAAGATTTGTTTCTCTGTCATTAAAATATGAGAATGGCTTAGTCAAAAATCTATTAAGATATTTATACTGAACTTACCTTTTATCTTCAGCATCTTCTTAAAGGGGTACACAATTATCACCATTTCTTGAGGCATTGGTCTGCTAAATGTTTATGCTCGCCTCAGTTTCATTAGTTTTATTGTAAACTTTAAAAATAAGACTAAAAATGTACCATAAGCAGAACACTGTGCATTTCTAAAACCACTGTACTTTCGATTCTTCCTTATACTGTTCTGTATCATTTTGCTAATATTTGTGATGGCATCAGTGGCATCTCTGGATGCAGGTCAAGTGAGGCACTGACCCATCTCCCAGCAGATGGCATAGTTATGCAGAAATTAAATAAGTAGAAATCTACTTTAATGTATTGGTAAAATGTTAACACAAAACACAAACTTAGTTATCAAAATCAAACTTTTTCAGTTTTTCATAATATGCTGAATGCAATTTCTTGTCTTGAAAAATATATATTTTCAGCATGTAAAATTATTGTTGTGTCTAGCGCCTAATCTGTTTCCAGGGGCATAATTTATAAAGTTTCCACACGTTGAAATTTATAAAAGAAAACCTGACAGAAGAACAAGCGTATATTTATAGAGACTTGTGTGTAAGCAACTTTTCAGAGAAACTGGGAAGTAGAGAAATGCAGCCAAACCAAATAAAAGATGACTTGCATGCATAATAATTCATTACACTGAGCCGTTATTATGACAAACATATTAAAGCCCAAATGTCTATTTTAGTTCTCTTTTAAGAGGACCAATGTTGCATATTTATGCCGATGAACTTTTTTTATTTTTTTCATCATTTTATTTTGACTACCTGTTGTCACTCCTCAGGGAAGTGGCTGACAGGTCAGGAATATCTCAGCCAAGCCTGCTGTGCTGGAAGCCTTTAGTTGACTGAGGATGCACTTGTTGCTGACACCAAATAAAAGTTCTTTGCATGCTACTAATTAAGAGATGAGAATTTCTGTCTCGCTCTACTGGATGAGTCATGTAGGAGGCTGCTCTGCCAGCCAATGAGAGTTTGCAGCACTGTGATTGCATATGTATGAGGTTCGTTAGCATGGTCAGAACATTCAGGGTGGAACCTGGCAGGGTTTGAGGCATGTTAACAAACACACATTTACTGGATGATTGGGATTAATAAGAGGAAAATTATGTAGAAACGTGTGTATACTAGGTTTTATAAATCTGATTTTTTTTTGCCGTACATTTTCCTGTTTTTTGGCATATGCATATTTTACCACATTCAAAATCTCACAAAGCTTTAATAAATGAGGTCCTAGGTTGCTTGGGAAGACCTTTTCGACCCTGCAGTGTTCTTTTCTAATTTTACTCAGGTGAGCGCTTGTGCAGCCTTGGCATTTTAATTCCTGCTTAGAGTTTAAAGACCAGAGCTCTTTTAGAAAGTCCACTGATTTTTTTTGTGACTCAATCTAAAGGTATGTGAGCTTGTACACCTCTCTTTTTTGGAGAAGTCATAATTATCATGGATCATGTCAATTTCTTATATACAGTGAAGTTTATGAGTATTCATTTGCATTTCTGGTTTTTGTGTTGAGTATTTGATTTAGATATTAAGGCATCTTTTCAATACTATCATTTGGGAGTTGTACAAAATACAAATCAATATATTGACAGATCTTTTTGTAAGATTTTTTAAAAACCTATTTTGACTGAAATTTTATCATTATTGGTAGCCAAATAAATTGTGAAAATCCATGTTTCACCCTCTCTCCCTAACTTGACTGATCTTCCACAGCTCCTTCCACATGTCTCCAAAGATCTTTTCTTGGCCATGTCTCTTGCATGCAAATTTATGTTGTTGGCTCCACCTCACATTTCTGTGCTCACACGCCCCAGCTCCATGAGCTGAGCCAATCAAAGCTAGAATACTTCCCGCAATTGCTGGCAGCCATACCAAAGTACGGGAGCAGGTCTCCTAAATTCTGCTCTTTAAGTTGTTCATCATCCCACCCTCTTTCTTTCTCTCTCTCTTTGTCTCTCCCTCTTTCTCTATCTCTCTGTCTGTTTCACACACTAACTCTCTCACTCACTCACACCCTCTGCATAGCTTCTCTGGATGGCTCCTACCCCACTGTTAATTTCTTCTTCCCCTAGATGTATGTGGTCCCAGTGGAATTTTCATGCCAAAAATACCACAATGTAAAATTTAAATTGAGAGGAAATAACATGCAGCCCTGAATTAAAACTGAATTAAAGATTATGGCTGAAGTTTTTAGATTGCTGGCCGGATATACTGTAAGTAATTGCTTAGATTCATAGCCTTGTCTTCTTATATATGGAATCTCCATGTTCTCTGCATACATCATTTTCCTCAAACACATGTTGTGTGGGTTATGTTAATTGGCAATTCTCAAATGGCCCATTTTGAGTGTGGGTATGCTAATCAATTCATCAATCAAACTATCAATCTGTAGCTCATATTTCACCATTAATCACACTCTGCCCAGAATTGCTTTAAAAAGCAACCAAGATTTCAAGATTAATTAATGATGTTACATCCATGTAAGGATTACAGTAAAAGAACAGCAAACATAGGCTTCCACAACCCTGTACTTGGAGTATGAGGTTCATAAAATGGATGGATGGATATTTAGAATCAATTAGTTGGATCTGTGATGGTGCAGTACAGGACAGTTTCTAATTTTTTATTTTTAAAGCAAGTGACTTTGTTTTATCACAGAGTTTGTTCATGCAGCAAAACCCACTGATATTTATGCAGATGTTTAGTACATTATGGACTGCGTGTTTGCTCTCCTTTTATTATCAAAGATAAATTTCTTCATTGATTATTTTTAAAAGAGGAAAAGGAACAGACATTCAGGACTGTTTTGAACACATTCACTAAATTTCCCGATTCATCTGTCTCCTGAATTACTACCTGCCATCCCCAATAATCAAAAGAAAATGACAACATGAAATACACTGCTCTTGTAACAGGAATCTTTCTTATCCTCAGAACCGTTTTTGCATCAAAGAGCAGTGGCTAAGATGCTGGGCTTTAAAGCCACTAAGGCCACAAGTTTAAGGCTCAGAACTGGCTTCTCACGGGACCCTGATTAAGCCACTTAACCTGCCAACATATCCACTTAAAGGAATGACTTTCCCTATTATGTTGAGTGTTGCTCTGCAGGATAACGTTGCCCTTGCACTCTAAAGTGTTACATGATAGTCTTTTGATAAGAAAATATAAAATAGCCACTTTGCAATCTTTTTATTTTGAATGCTTAACAAGAATCTGTGGGCAGTTTTTAAGTGAGGTTAGATCAATATGTGACTTACTCATGCCTCAAGAACGCACATTGCTGTAAGATTTTTACACAGTAAGGAACTTAGCGTCACATACATTGCAAGGTTATTAGTGTTTGGTGTAGGACCTGCTATATGAACAGAAAAGTGACTAATACAGACAGGAGTTAGTAAAAAGGCTTTCATTGCTATATTGTTCACGAGCAATAATGAAGTGCATGCCAAAATTAGGAGATCTATAAGTTAAAGTCTTACACTCAAAGGACTTTGTTTTTGGACTTTTTGTTTGTATTTCTTTTGAGCTGGCCAAGTGGATAGCACTTCTGCTGCATTGATCTGAGTTTATATTTTTCCCTGCCATGTTTACATGCTTTTCCGGTATTTGCATTGATTTTCTCCATTGCCTTAATTTGTTAAAGATTTTGCAGAAACAAATTTATATCTCTGCATTAGACTCAGTGGGTTCAGAAAGAACATATACATACAATGCCTTTACAAAGTATTCAGATCCCTTCACTTTTTTCACATTTCTCTATTACATCTTGATTCTACAGTATAATCATTAACTTTTTTTCCTCATCAAGTTACCACTCCAAATGACAAAGCGAAAACAGAATATATAGACATTTTCATATATTTATTACAAATTAAATTGAAATTCACTGTGTTCTTGGGAATGCTGCAGAATTTTTTGGAGCTTTCCCCAGATCTGTACCTCAACACTATTCTGTCCCTAAGCTCAGCAGGCAATTCCTTCAATCGCATGGCTCAGGTTTTGCTCTGATGCAACTATGTTAGCTGTAGGGCCTTCTATTGACAGGTATGTGCCTGTCCTAACCAACTGCAATCATCTGTTTATCATGGAGGTCTACGGAGAGGTACTTGGACTTCATGGCTTGGGTTTTGCTCTGATACAACTGTGTCAACTGTGGGACATTTTATAGACGGGTGTGTGCCTGTCATAATCATGTCCAATTAAATGAATTGACCACAGGTCAAACATGTCAGGCAATAGAGTGGGATGCAACTGAAACAGATTTCAGGTGTTATAGTAAAGGATCTGAATACTTGTGTCAATGTGCTATTTCAGGGCTTTTTATTTTTCGTAAATTTCATAAAGTCCTGTTTTCACTTTGTGATTCTGGGGAATTGAGTGTTGCTCGATAAGGGGGAAAATAAATGTAAACAATTTTAGCTTAAGACTGCAACAGAAGAAAACAAAACAAAAAAAGTGAAGTGGCCTGAAGTGGTACGTATTATAAATGAAGACAGATATAAATTCAGCACTAAGTTTAGGATGCGGTGGCATGTGTATCCATTCGAAGGGCCCTCGGGTGGAGGTGCATGCCTGCTACTCGTCGCTCTTCATCCCAGCATTCTTCTGGTGTGACTGGTGTTTGGAAGTTGTGGCACTGCAGAGTAACAGACAAGCGCGTGGTGGATTCTGGTCGCAGGAGTAAGAGAAGGACATGGTGCGGGGTGGTGCGGAGCCTCGGTAGTGTAGGCACTCATGGCACAGTCAGCACAGATATCGTTTAGGCTAGGCACATGACTAAGGAGAGTGAAGGCATGTTAGATCCACGATAAAAGCCCATGTTTTCACCAGAAACGGTCAGTTCAGTTCAAACCAGAGAAGGGAAATACGAGGGAAACTAAGGAAGGAGTTTTTGGATAGGGGAGAAAGTTAGCTAAGATGTCTATTTATTCAAGAGCTGACTCTGCAGAGTTTATTTAAAAGAGGGTGGGTCCTGTTTTGATTTAGAAAGATTTTTTTAGGTACATGCCGTGTGGTGAACGCAATTTTGTTTTAACATTTTTTGTTTTGTTTTTCATCTTTATTTGCATTGCAGTTTTTGTGTGGCTTTTTTTTATAATTTTTGTAAATATTTCATTAAATCCACTTCTTTATTTGTTACATCAGCTGTGTCTGCTTGCCTCCTTGTTCCACTGACTCTCAGTCCCAATACTTCATGTCCTCAAGTTCCTTTTAAAGCCTATGATAGGGACACTGGGGTATGACAGGAACGCATGCACACTACAAATAGATAAGGCTAGAGCTTTGAGGCAGCAGCATTAACCACTGGGCTATCATGTCGGCCAAGTTTAACACTATGTTTCTTTAAAAACATCTGTTATCATTATGAAATGCTTGATCAATTTCATCACTTTAATCACTCCTGCTATATATGATGTAATGCCAGCTCACTCTTTTGGTGATTCATCCCTGGCTGATGTAACTTGTCTGGCACAGTTGCAATAGCAATGTGTGTGCAGTTGACCGTTCTGATTACATTTGGAAAACCAGATATTGCTGCGAATTGTGCTTTGATGTTTCGCAGTTCAGCCACAGTGTAAGGAAATCTTATATATCTGAATGACAAGTAGATAATACCATCCTATACAGCTGGAATGGCGCGACTCAGTGATGAGTGAGAAATACCCGATCATTCAGCATGTTCATGTTGAAAGGCCCTGACCATCTCATCTTCGTTTGCATAAGCACAGTCCTTCACCAGCAATTTTAACTCCGTTACAAAGTGATCAAAAGGCTTGTTTATACCTTGCGTCTTGTCATTAAACTTGTATCTCGTGAATATCTCGTGCGATCTTGCGATGTCCACGGCTTTATTTAATGTTAGCTCAGACCCGGCACTTAAAAGTTTCTCTCGCACTTTCACTGAGTTTGTGCCAAACACTATTCTAACCCTGACCATCTCATCTTCTTTTGCATAAGCACACTCCTTCACCACCAATTTTAACTCCATTACAAAGTGATCAAAAGTCTCATTTATACCCTGCGTCTTCTCATTAAACTTGTATCTCACGACTATCTCGTGCAATCTTGCGATGTTCACGGCTTTATTTAATGTTAGCTCAGACTCGGCACTTAAAAGTTTCTCTCACACTTTTGCTGAGTTTGTGCCAAACACTATTCTATCCCTGACCATCTCATTTTCGTTTGCATAAGCACAGTCCTTCACCATCAATTTTAACTCCGTTACAAAGTGATCAAAAGTCTCATTTATACCTTGCGTCTTCTCACTAAACTTGTATCTCACGAAAATCGTATTCGTCTTAGGCATGACAAATGCCTCGTAGTGGCAGCGTGTCTATTGGATTGCTGGTGACAGACGGCCTTATATGGGCAGGCAGCCAACTACGTGGGAGGCGTGGTGATGGGTGACACAATAACTATAATCATAATAAACGAACAATAAAACAGTGGAGAAGCCGTGGATTAAATAAAAAGGCTGCAGTTATCAGGAGGGAGATATGAATACCGTGGTGAAGCAAAGAAGGGAACAAAGAGACCGGAGCGGCGGACGGCCTTATATGGGCAGGCAGCCAATTACGTGGGAGGCGTGGGGATGGGGGACGCAATATAGGCAGGCAGCCAACTACGTGGGAGGCGTGGGGATGGGGGACGCAATGCCGCCTCACACGGCGACCGAGCTGCAGGCTATGGCCGTATATATGTACGTAAGTAGGATTCAGTTATAACCGCTACGCGTAGAATTTCGAAATAAAACCTGCTTAACCTTTGTAAGTAAGCTGTAAGGAATGAGCCTGCCAAATTTCAGCCTTCTACCTACACGGGAAGTTGGAGAATTAGTGATGAGTCAGTGAGCCAGTCAGTCAGTCAGTGAGGGCTTTGCCTTTTATTAGTATAGATGTGCAGCTCGCACTATTGACAGCAGTTTTATAAAAGTGAATGAAACCAGAAGATGGCGAAGAATGGTTAAAATTTAAGCAGGGATTGTAAATGGGAAGAATGTAATGTAAAAGCTTTGGCTGTGTAGCCGGAATCATTGTTGAATATCAGGGTGATAGGTTGTAAGCCAAAAAAGGGTCTATGCAACCAGTGCAGAAAACAATAAATAATGACACATGATTTATAATCAGAGGACAGAAAAGTTGTAACCAATAAATCTGGAAAAATAAGACATGACATTAAGGTTGTTTTCTTTGGTTCAAGAATCCAATCTTGGATGACCAGGGAATGCCTGACATCACCCATTGTAATCTCTCGTTTGTCTAGCCTAGCAAAAGAATAGCAACCATCAACAGAACTCTCCCAAAAATGGCAGTGCCCATAAGAAAAATAAGATAGCAATGTGGGAGGACATGAACCATTTTTATCAATATTAAAAACATATAGGAACACAAAATAAATATTACTACTGGATACCTTGTCTCAGAAAGTATAATCAGATCATTTTAAAGCCTAAGGAAAATCTGGAAAAAATGTAAAATCAAAAGCCTGAACATGACAGACAACTAATGGGGCTCCCCAGTCACCAATATGGGTTTTTGTTTTGAATTACAATGGGTCTCATCACTGTAATGGTACATTCCTATGTGCATTTTTCTCCTGACAGACTTTTCTTAAGTTGAAAAACCTGTTAAACCTTCTAGTGTATGAAGCTGTGGCTTGTGCTCTCAAATTCTCCTGCATAGCATAAAATTGAACCACCAGATTATGACAAGAAAGGAACTTGGGCCCGGAGGTGTCTGTCGCTGCTAACCTTATCAGGGCTCTCAACTCACTTAACTTCTCTGTGCTCCAATTACAAAAAGTATCAGTAAACAGTTGTTTGTATCCTAATCTTGTATGCCTTGATAACAGCGTCAGAAAAGTATATATACATTTTATTTTACAGGAAATACTATGATGACTGTGATCGAATTCATGTCAAACGGTGTTTTGGATTCCTTCCTGAGGGTAAGTTATTATGAAAAGCATTATTCTACGATTTCTTCATTGAGAAATGCTACCTGCAATTAAATATTACAAAAGATGGGATTACAGTGATGACACATTTGTATTTTTTACTTAGAAGTTTACATAAATTAACACACTAATATTATTTTATGGGTAATGGTTCCCCAAAGCTGTTATTCTTACAACCTAAACAGAAAATATTACTCTAGTAGTATCATAACTAATGAATTCATATAAAAGCAAAGAACTCTAATGCGCTTTTTTATTGTGGTCTAATGAATAAATTCAGTGAATTTTGTATACAGATGCATAAGGGCATCAAATCAAAATAAAGTAAAAAATATAATGTAAATAATAAATAATAGTAATGCTTGCTACAGCAAGCACTGTACAGCTCAATGGATTGCACTGGGCTCAGACAAAAAGTCTTTCTAACTTCTGATGGCACCACTTTGTGTTGCAGAAGCATGAAGGCCAGTTCACAGCAATACAACTTCTTGGCATGCTGTGTGGAATAGCTTCTGGCATGAAGTACCTCACCGAAATGGGATATATTCACAAAAGCCTTGCTGCACACAAAATATTAGTCAATAGTAACCTGGCATGCAAAGTATCCGGATTCAGGCCATCACAAGAGGAGAAAATTGAAGCTGTCTACACCACTATGGTAAGCATTATTTTTTTCACATTATCTTCTGATGAAGCATCTGCATGTGTGTTATTGCACTTTTGTTTTTTGTTTTCTTCCTCTCTATCTTTTTTTTTGATGCGTGGGGTTATTCAAAATTTAGAGACAAAGAAGCTGTTAGGCTAATTTGCAAAACCAAATTGCCTCAATCTACAGTATGAGTGTCCAGAGACAGATTGGCTTCCCATTCAGAGTGAAAAATTGCCTTGCACCTATGCTGCCAAAAAATGGCTCCAGCTCCCTAGTGTCCCTAATTTGAATAGAGGCGTTTGGATAATGAATGAATGAATGGATTGTATAGCACTTTCTCTATATCCATTAAAATAACAGCCTGCTATTTTAACATTCTTTTTAACATTCTGAAAATCAATGGCAAAAGAAAATGTGATAACAAAATTAAAGGGTTTTATGGGACCTAAAAAAATCCCTCAGCAATTGGGGATGGCATCGGAGTCCAATATGTTTAAGAATTCACTCTTCACTTGACATTTCTTTATTGAGCTTGTCATTTGCTGTGCTGATATTTCTGTTTCTCTTCCAGAGTGTGTTTGTCGGGTTAGGGCCAGGGTTGTGCATTAGAAGGAATGCACTTCAGGGAGACTTTTGTGGGTGCCAGTTAGCAATCTGTATGCACTCATGTTGTGTTGTTTTAAGACACATAATGGACACATTCAGAGATCATTTTGTTGAAAGGGCCCAGTGTCTTGTTTTTCCTGGATCTTTCTCTATGAGCCATGCTGGTGCATCATATGCTTGACATCCAATTATTTAATAGCATATTTGTTGCATGATAAAGGTGTCCTTTTACTGTGCTCTGTGGTGCTGTCAGTGGCAAAGTAACCACATTATCTAGAGATGGTTGAAATCTTGGAAACAGCTTAAATTCTTTGCTTTTTAAGATTGTGAAACCTTAACTGTTCCCATTGAGCCAGATAACTTGGTTCCATTTGCGGCTTCATATCTATCATACAGTGGTTGAGTCTCCTGAAATCAATGACTTTGAGAAGGTAATGAAGACCTTTATGATGTACATAAGTAAAATACAAGTGAGTAATAAGACCTACAGTAATCCCTTGCTATATCGCGCTTCGACTTTCGCGGCTTCACTCTATCGCAGATTTTAAATGTAAGCATATCTAAATATATATCACGGATTTTTCGCTGGTTCGTGGCTTTCTGCGGACAATGGGTCTTTTAACTTATGGTACATGCTTCCTCAGTTTGTTTGCCCAGTTGATTTCATACAAGGGACGCTATTGGCGGATGGCTTAGAAGCTACCCAATCAGAGCATGTATGATATATTAACTAAAACTCCTCAATGATATAAGATATGCTTCCCGCGCGGTGCTTGATTGTTTGCTTCTCTCTATCTATCTCACTCTCTCTGCCTGACGGAGGGGGTGTGAGCAGAGGGGCTGTATGCACAGAGGCTGTTTGCCTAGAAGATACGGACGCTGCTCTACAAAATGCCGCTTTATCGCGGTGCTTCTGCATACTTAAAAGCACGTATTGATTTTTTGATTGTTTGCTTTTCTTAGCGAGCGCTCTCTTTGACATTCTCTGCTCCTGACGGCGCTCCTTTGAAGAGAAGATATGTTTGCATTCTTTTAATTGTGACAAAGAACTGCCATCTCAGTCTTGTCATGGAGCACAGTTTAAACTTTTGACTAAAGGGTGTTATTTCATGTCTAGAGGGCTCTAATAATGTTAACAGTGTGGGAGAGTTTATAAGGGCTTAAAATATATAAAAATAACCACACAAACATATGGTTTCTACTTCGCGGATTTTCACCTATCGCGGGATGGGTGGTCTGGATCGCAACCCCTGCGATCGAGGAGGGATTACTGTATTTTGTTAGCACCAACCCTGAAGTTGCCTACAAAAAATCACCACAAGTCAATTGAAAAATGACAAAGCTACAATACTTATATTATATTGTGATGATTTTGGTCCTTTAAAGGGATGAATAAAGTTATAAAATGTAATACAAAGTAAAACTAATATCATCATTTAATAACCAAACAAGACAAAGCATATAAATAAGCAGAAAATCGGATGAAATGCTTCTAAGACAAATGTAAAATAAATGATGAATGTATTGTTGTTGATTTACACCACAAGCAATCTCAGTTTTCAGATTTGCATTGTGGTAACTAGTAGTGGCCATCCACATATGCAAAAGATATAGATTTCAATGGCTTACAGAAGCAGTCTCTTATCAGACTGAACTAATAGGACATTTTCGGACTTGGCTGTCTACTCGGCTCCCATTGTCCATCCTAAAAGAAAACCAAACAGAGTGTTGTTGATTACTAAGGTACGTAGAAGACACAGGAAGCAGAGGGTGATGGTGCGAGAAACCTCATCAAAATTAGCCGATGTTAAGAGTGGTGTTCCACAGGAGTCAGTGCCAGGGCCACTGCTATTTTTAATATATATAAATGATTTAGATAGGAATATAAGTAACAAGCTGGTTAAGTTTGCAGATGATACCAAGATAGGTGGATTAACAGATAATTTGGAATCCGTTATATGATTACAGAAGGACTTGGATAGCATACAGGCTTGGGCAGATTTGTGGCAGATGAAATTTTATGTCAGTAAGTGTAAAGTATTACACATAGGAAGTAAAAATGTTAGGTTTGAAAACACAATGTATGGTCGGAAAATCGAGAGTACACCTTATGAGAAGGATTTAGGAGTCTTAGTGGACTCTAAGCTATCGACTTCCCGACAGTGTTCAGAAGCCATTAAGAAGGCAAACAGAATGTTAGGTTATATAGCACGGTGTGTGGAGTACAAGTCCAAGGAGGTTATGCTCAACCTTAATAATGTACTGGTTAGGCCTCATCTTGAGTACTGTGTGCAGCTTTGGTCTACAGGCTACAAAAAAGACACAGCAGCGCTAGAAAAGGTCCAGAGAAGAGCAACTAGGCTGATTGAATTATGAGGAAAGATTAAAAGAGCTGAGCCAATACAGTTTAAGCAAAAGAAGATTAACAGGTGACGTGATTTAAGTGTTTAAAATTATGAATGGAATTAGTACAGTGGGTCGAGACTGTTATTTTAAAATGAGTTCATCAAGAACACAGGGACACAGTTGGAAACTTGTTAAGGGTAAATTTCGGAACAAACATTAGGAAGTTTTTCTTTACACAAAGAATGATAGACACTTGGAATAAGCTACCAAGTAGTGTGGAGGACAGTAAAATGTTAGGGACTTTCAAAACTCGATTTGATGTTTTTTTGGAAGAAATAAGTAGATAGGACTGGCGACCTTTGTTGGGCTGAACAGCCTGTTCTCGTCTAGAGTGTTCTGATGTTTTGGAAGCGTTTTCAAAAATAAGAAAATCAAAAGTGGGATTACACAGTGAATATGATAAGACTGCATACCACAACTTTACTCTCACATAAACACCACCCATGCATCCTAGTGGAATTTTGTAAATTGCTTTTGTATAAATATTAATCTATACTAATAAAAGGCAAAGCCCTCACTGACTGACTGACTGACTGACTGACTGACTGACTGACTGACTCACTCACTCACTCACTCACTCACTCATCACAAATTCTCCAACTTCCCGTGTAGGTAGAAGGATGAAATTTGGCAGGCTCATTCCTTACAGCTTACTTACAAAAGTTAGGCAGGTTTCATTTTGAAATTCTACGCGTAACGGTCATAACTGGAACCTACTTATGTACATATATACGGCCATAGCCTGCAGCTCGGTCGCCGTGTGAGGCGGAGTTGCGTCCCTCATCGTCACGCCTCCCACGTAATTGAGTGCCTGCCCATATAAGGCCGTCCGTCAGCGGCAACTCAATAGAAACACTCTGCCTCTAAATATTCACGGGTGAAGGACTGTGCTTATGCAGACGAAGATGAGATGGTCAGGGTGGTGTTTGGCACAAACTCAGTGAAACTGCGAGAGAAACTTTTAAGTGCCAGGTCTTAGCTAACATTAAATAAAGCCATGGACATCGCACGAGATAGCAAAAGCACAGCTAAGAACCTTCGATGCATATACTCCGAGCGGCTCACGTGAACTGACTGTGAACGCAGTACGCAGACAAAAAGCAACAGCTCCAAAGAGCGCTGAACAAAAAATGAATTACACAATTGAGAAGGCAGCAAAAGAATATGAAGCGAGTGACACATACAAGCATATTCATAAGTGCAGCTACTGCAGAAACAAAGCACACGGTGGAAAAAGTCAATGTCCAGCTAAAGGAAGACAGTGTAAAAAAAACTCGTGCATGCAGTGTGTGATGTCTCAAATAAAGAGGAAGACGAGCTGTTTATTGATGCAGTAAGAAAGGAATCGATGAATGAAACCTGTTATCTTTACAACGGTTGACAAACACGAAATGTAACTTGAACACAACACATCCTCCAAATATGAATCTGATTGAAAGAAATAATGATAATCAAATCCTTGATGACAGCAACACTCATAACAGTCACAAAACAATTACATTGACAATCATGTTACGTTATTTTTAAAATGTTCCCTTTTCTTTTTCATTACTTCTTTAACACACTACTTCTCCACTGCGAAGCGCGGGTATTTTGCTAGTATATATAATATAATTTATATTATATTTATATTTAAATGGAATAATTTATATAATCTATCATTTTCCCACACTCCTTAAATGAAGTAAATTAATTCCATTACATATTAAAAATTCCAACACTTCTTCGAATGGTTCATGGTGTGTATTTGAGTACTGAGAAAAGCGCTATATAAATGTAATGAATTATTATTATTATTATTATTATTTCTTAAATACATTGGGAATAACTCAAATATGATTAAATGCAAACAAAATATTTTAATGAGAAACTAGGGAACAAAACAAAAAAGTAATATAAGAATGGTAGTGTTGATGGCCTGCCTAGCACTCATGCTAGCCAAGTATACTCTACACCCACTTCTCGAAAATCTGGAAATTTCACATTTCCACCATTCATCTTCTCCTGCTTTTCTTAGAGCATGTGCATGTCAGCTTTATTAACAATATTGTGCAGCCTTGCACATGCAGCTATCTCAGCACAAAGCTGGAAATCAGATGCAATCCAACAATTCTAATTGCAAGAACAGCTATGAAGCTATAGGTAATACACCAATCAGCCACAACACTAAAACCACTGACAGAAGAAGTGAATAACATTGATTACCTCATTACAATGACCATTGTCAAGGTATGGGATATATTAGGCAGCAATTGAATAGTCGGATCTCATAGATGATGTGCTTGAAGCAGGAAAAATGGGCAAACGTAAGGATCTGACAAGGGCCTAATTGTGATGGCTAGATGACTAGGTCAGAGAATCTCCAAAATGGCAGGTCTTGTGGGGTGTTCTGGGTATGCAGTAGTTAGTACCTACCAAAAGTGGTCCATGGTAGGACAACTGGTGAATCAGTGACAGGGTCATGGGAGTCTAAGGCTCTTTGATTTTGTATGCAGAGCAAAAGCTAGCCCTTCTGGTCTGATCCAACAGAAGAACTACTGTAGCACAATTTTCTGAAAAAGTTGTTAATTGGTAATTCTAAACTGATCCTGGGTTCATGTGTGAGTGGGCCCTGTGATGGACTAGCTGCCTTTTTAGGGCCCCTTCCCGCCTTGAGTGCAGTGCTACTGAGATAAGCCTGTCTCATAAGATGCTGAGTTAAATTAAGTAGGTCTAACACAGCTGTTAATGGCCTAGGCTTGATTTGCAGCATTGTGCTTCTTCCCAACGGCATTGTTGGTGGGGTGTTCAAGGGGCGCTTCATATCCTGATCTTCGAGAGCCACCCCCCCCCCCCCACCATGATCTCAGGCATCCAGACCCTGATCTGTGAGAACTCAGCCTTGCTCTCAACCTGTATCTTCCGTCATACATGTTTGACTCATGCAGAACGCCACTGAAGAGACCCACCCCTGTTATTCAATCTAATTTACATGCAAACAATGTGCTTACTACTACCTAGCTTTATAAATTAGTACTTTACAGAAAGATAAATCATGATGTACCTTCTGTCTTAAAATAATAAGAAAGTAGGACAAGCAGCAGCAAATTTAAAGAAATATTTTTATATATGCTACTTATACCATTTAGTCAACAATGATGGCCAAAAAAGTATTCTTCTCTGTCTAATTTTTTCATGCAAAATATTGAGAAAAATGTTTATGGTATAGTAGAAGGCAATAGTCACCAATTTTGTACAACAGCAAAAGATATGAACAAAGAAAAAAGTCTCTCATCACTCATGTCACGTCATCCATGACAGTTATTAGGTTATATGCTCAAAACCTATAAAATGAATGCTTTTTTGCTTAATTATTGTTAAACAGTTACTCAGAACTGAGCATAAACAAAAAACTAAAACCACGTGAGACTCTGACTTTTCATGTTGAAGAGTCTCCTCCATCCCCCCTCCATTCGTTTTTATTGCTTCAAGGAGAGCACAGAGCTTAATCCTTCTAATTCACAGTTTCTGGAACCTGCTTGAAATTCCTTGTCAGACTGATATCTATGTAATGTCCTTGTTTTATATTTACCAGATTTCTCTGATGACCCAAAGATAGGCATGGTAAGTTGGTAACTGTAAATTAGCTGAAAATTAGTGAATGTAAATGCTGTCGTCGATCAAGGGAACACACTGGTCACAAAACAAAACGTTTGCCACCAATAGGGTCTCTCCATTTAATATTTACAATGTCCAAAATAAACAGGCACTTGATTGTGAGTAAGATAATGACAAAAAATGAAGCCGTGCAAAGTAAGAAATAAACAACAGGATTAAGCGTTCTCTTAGATGGGTTCATTTTCAGGTGGGAGTTCTGTTCTTTGGTCTGCTCTTTCCCGAAGGACTCATTCCTGGAGTGCCTTGGCTTTGTAGTAGAAGGATAAGAAGGGGCAGAGTCAGTTGCCTTCAGTGGGCAGTTTCTCAAGGCAGTGGGAGAAAAAGAAGTTGATACTGTCATTGACAGCACTCCCTCGTGTTGTGGAGTGTTAGTGCTTACCTCCAATGAGCCCAGAAGGCAAACCTCAGACAGTCAAGTGTATCTGCATTCATGAGTGTACTTTGCAATGCTGCCACCACACTCTATAATGGAGCTCCAGGTTTAGAAAATGGATGGATTAGTGAATATTATTAAACAACCATTAAACATCCACTCATTTTCTGAACCTACTTATTCCAATACATGGTTGTAGAAGGCCGTAGTCTGTTTCTACTGCATTGTGCACAAAGCAGGGAAAATCTTTTGAGGGAACACCAGTCTGTCACAAAACAGACTCACTAATATTGAGCCATTACAGATTCCTCAGTGAAGTTTACTTACACAACTTTGGGATTTGTTTCCACATCCTGCATGTGTAAGTCATGCAGCAGGAAAAGTGGAGTGCATGGAGAACAACTTTTATACAAAGAACATATGAAAATTCACAAGGATAATACCTTGGGGTAGAACTTTTATAATGACATATTTTTTTATTATAGCTGTTATTATAGCTATAATATTTTCAAACCCATTTAATCCAATTCCGGGCCACAGTGGTCTACACAACCAGTGAACAGCCCTGGCCAAGCTGCCAGTACATCACAGGGTTCATTCACACACACACATGCTCACAGTCACACAGGGCCCGATGTGTTGTTATTATTAATAACTCTTTACATTTATATAGTGCTTTTCTCACTTATTAATGTTGTTGTTGTTGTGTAGCCCTGCTACCTCATACATCCAGTCTCTTAATATTCAGCTCCATGCCCGATTGTTGTCCTTTTGCCTGAAACAAATCTTTGGGGTCATCTGAAATCCTGAGGGAGAGAGGCAACATTTCAATTAAAACTGAACTGTTGTAACTACCCAAGTGAAACATAACAGCACTTTCAGATTTAATAAAGTCAGATTTTTTATTTTATCTGATATTTCATTATTCTATTACTAACCCTTCCCGGTTAAAAAAAAAAGATAAACACATCATACATGGAAATTACACAACTATTGTAATTAATAAGCACAACCGACTAGATAAAACTGGCAAAAATGCACCTCTTAAATGATACAGAAATTTTGTAAAATTATCACAAAATATTGCTCAAATACTATGGAGATGGCTGTCTTTCCATTTGTAGTGTTTCAATGTTAAACGGATGGATCATCACTTACACAGTGTCAACGTCTCATTTTGTTGTGAATTAGCAGTCAAGTGTGGTTATAATTGTCTGACCTCTGATAAAGTACAACTGTTCCTAAGGTGCAAGTTAAGTAGAAGGAAAGTGCTCACAAATCCTTTCAAACCAAAATGAGGTTTCAGTTGAGGGGGCAATACTTTATTTTATCCCTCGCTGTGGAGCTGGGCCTATTATGGAATTTATATGCTGTATGTCTGTATGCTCCCTTATGGGTGGGTCTTCTTCCTGGTACT
Organism: Polypterus bichir lapradei; assembly: GCA_026402145.1. Lineage (NCBI taxonomy): Eukaryota > Metazoa > Chordata > Cladistia > Polypteriformes > Polypteridae > Polypterus > Polypterus bichir. The sequence goes on from JANRMT010062849.1 coordinate 14,720,745, forward strand.
CTGCTTTTCCTACAAAAATGTGTAGATTAGTTGCTTTGGCCACTCAAACCTGACCCTGCTTTAGTGTGAGGCCTCTGGATCTCGCAACCCAAAATTGGATTAAACAGCATTAAGAATTAATTTTCTTGTATTACAGTTATTATTATAGTGGGTTTTTTTAAAGAACATGCTTAAATACAAATGTTTTTCATTGTAGTAGACCTTAATAGAAAATGTTTTTACCTTTATCCATTCTATCTTTGGTTATGTTTACAGCATACAGAACTTTTTTTTAAGTTTAATTTAAAACATGGAATAAAGTAAGGTATTCTTAGACTCTTTTTAAATTACATTTGAAATCAAGTTTTGAACTGTTGTATAGCACCCATTTCCTGTTTAAAAGTAACAATTATAGCCGCTTTTTAACTATGCTTCTGGCACTTTTTATGCCTTATATGGGCCAAAAAGCAGCTAATCTACTGTTAAGCTGGACACTGAAATGGAGAAAGGGACACGGACAACATGAGTGAGACGTTCAGCGTCTTTTTCATTTTCCTCTAACAGCAGAGAGGAAAGAGCACCGTGCTTTGGACAGCCCCCGAGGCCATTCAGTACCACAGATTCACGTCTGCCTCTGACGTTTGGAGTTTCGGCATCGTTATGTGGGAAGTCATGTCATATGGAGAAAGGCCATACTGGGATATGTCAAATCAAGATGTAAGTGTTTGAGAGAAACCGTGACTTAATGGAGTATAATAGAGGATTTATAAAATGATGGTATTGTTTGTTCCGCAGTATGCAAGTTGTTTAAGCCTTGGTGGTAAAGCTTTTGAGGACGCCTCCCTGCAGTTTCCTATTGTCATTATTTTATCCTTATGTAGTCTTCCTTCTTAAAATGAAGGGACTTCACTGTGTTAGTTTTTTGTGTCGGAAGAATTATTATTTAATGCATGTCTACTATTTTCTATTGCAAACTACTGTGTGAAGAAAATCTGTTTAAAATTAAAGCTGTAGCAATTGTATTTTCTATATATTTTCATCAGTGTCAGTGCATGCCATTCACATACAGTATATGGCAGACTTGTTCATCATTCTCTCATGAAAAATATAGGAAATATACAGAACAATTGATTTAATTAGATTTGTAACAGAAAATTTTTAGGATTGCATTGTATTGCATTTTCATACTTGCTTAAACCCTTTGTATTAGTTGATAATATTTATATGTAATACTACACTTTAGTGCTTTTCTTTAACTGTTTGATTTTGTCAATCGATTTTTTATTTCACTTTTGAGTGATAATTATGTTACATTACAAATTAAAGCCTAGTTAAATGTGGTTGTCTAGAATATATTTTAGGAAATTTAAAACATTATTTATTATTTGTATTCATTTCCAATAAAAATGTGAATTGAGCATATGTTGATGATATTCAGCAAAAAAAGTCGTTCTGCTTATCTGGCACTGAGCAAACCCACAGAAGCAGTTGCTACTAACTACAAATTCCTGAACTCAACTCAACTCAACTGTTGTTTCTTCAAGGACCTTTGGTCATTAAGTAATATGCTTCAGCTGTCTGCTCCATTTGCTGCAGGTATTTAAAGCTATTGAAGATGGGTTTCGGCTACCAGCTCCTATGAACTGTCCGCTGCCACTTCACCAATTAATGCTGGATTGCTGGCAGAAGGATCGGGACGAAAGACCTAAATTTGCACAGATCCACAGTATTTTGAATAAAATGGTGCGGAATCCAGAAAGCATAAAGACATCTACTATTACCCGAACCAGGTATAACACTCATATATTTAATAAATAATTAATGAGCAGACTATTGTTTTGCTAAATGCATCCTAGAGTGGTATAATGGATAGTATCGCCATACCAGCCTCACAGACCCAGGGTCCTGGCTTTGAATCTCATGGTCATTTCTGGTCTGTATGGCATTTGTACATTTTCATGTCTGTATTGGTCCTCCTTCAGGTACTTTGTTTTCTCTGCCACATATCCAAAGGCCCATTGGCATTTCTAAATTGTACCCTGTGTAAATGGCACTATAGGTATGCGTATGAGTGGGCCCTGCGGTTTAGAAGCACCTGTACAGAGCTCTTTCCTTCTTTGTGCACAGGACTGCTATGATGTATTTGGGTCCCTTTGATCCTGAACTCGACTCAGTGAGTTTGAGAATGTTATGTTGATTTAAAATGAATTACAGAACAGCAAAGTAGCATGGTGAGCTGCCCCTCTCTCATGTTGGTGTACAGTTTTTCTAGTTTTCCACCAACATCCCCAAAGACATGCACTGTATGGCATGTTGTTTGGTAATTCTAAATGAGAGTGCACTATACAATGGACTTGTGCATCTGTGCTGATTCCTGCTTCATGTTCAGTACTGCCAGGACTGCCTTTAATTTCCCACACTCCTCTAACTGACTGAGTAGCGTAGGGAAAATGCATGGATAGATTAATGGAAATGTGTTTTGGATAAATATGCAAATATTTGTAACTTTACCTTTAACTTGTCTTGTTAGTATTTGTAAATAATATAATATATAATGAAATAATGGCACATCCATCCATTCATTCATTTTCTGTTAAGCATTTCAAGTTCAGAGCCACAGGCACTTAGCACCAAACACAAAGTAGTAGTCAAACAGGAATAGAATCACTCTTACACACGACAATCCACGATGACTAGTAACATAACATTATCAGATCCAATTCAGGGTCACAAGGGGCTGCAGTCTAACCCAGCAGTGCTAGGTGCTAGCCAGGAAAGAGCCATGGACAGGGTGCCAGTAGATTTCAGGGCCTTACTACACAAATACCAACATGGGGCAAAAATAGAATTACCAGGTAGCCCAATTGAGAATGAGGGAGGAAAACTGTAACACATGGATGAAAAGTCCCATATAGACATGAGAATATTGTGTATACTTCATCTAACTGAGATCTGAGCTGATGACTCTGGAGCTATTAGGAATCAGTGCTAACCACTGTGCCACCATGCCAACTGTTGAAAAAATGATAAATCACAAAACGTATTCAACATGATTTTTATTATATATATTGTAGTAGATTTAGCGAGAAGCTTTCTTCAGAGCAGGCAGGTGAAGTGACTCGCTTATATTGGCAAGATCTGAACCTGCAGACTCAAACTATGAAGTACAGAGTTTCAGCCACTGAACTCCTTGTGAGGAACAAATAGTCATCTCTGAGCATCTTTGAGCTTCTGCCAGCTCTGCTTAATCTTTGTTAAAAAATATGCTGAGGTGATTCTAAAAAATCATTTTAATGTAAAAGTAGTCAAATTTTTATTTTTTCATTAGAACGACTGCTGATTTGCTTTTTGTTTGGTTCAGACACATAAGACATTAGCTGATGCCAATTTATGTTTAATTATGATAATAAAAAAAGCAGCAATACCGTGACAAAATTCAAATGTTGCAAGCTTTCTTATATGTATTAATTAAATGTAGTATCTCTTCCAATTATGCTTCATTGCCATTTATGATTGATTGGCCTGTTCTGCAAGCTACCTGCTCATCATGTGAATTTTTAATAGTGAGGAAATTAAATGAAAATTGTGCAAGTTTAAATAAGTAAAATATAATTCCAACTGAAATATATTTCCAAATTGGTTTTCGGACTTTTCTTTCTATTCAGTTTTGCTGAAAGATGCTTTTCTACTTTAGCTATTATAAACGGGGTACTGTATTTTAATAAAGCACTGCAGTCATTAGGCTAAAACACCAAAACCATTCATCATTCAATTAACCTTTATTTTAAATAGCAACCTTCCCACTGAGCACAATCACAGAGTGCTTTAAAAAGTCATCAAAGGCATTAAACCGTACAAGTTTGCTCTGCTTTTCCAGACCACAAAGTACATCCATTCCACTTATTGAGAGGACCTTCACGTCGTTCCCTTCTTTCAACTCGGTGGGAGAATGGCTGGAAGCAATCGAGATGGGCAGATACAAAGACAATTTCACAGCAGCCGGATACTGCTACCTGGAGTCTGTGGCACGAATGACAGTCCAGTGAGTAAATGCAACAAAATTACAATGAATAACATCAGTCTCATTTAATTTAATGGATGTACAATAATCTATTAGATGACTAAAAAAAAAACCTTTCATTTATAACATGTCATCAGTAAAAGAATGAGCAATATGAAACTATCAGCAGCTCTCAAATCACTTACTTGGAGCCTATAACAGAGGATCTTAACACCACATGGGCCTCAAATTGATTCTCAGTTAGAATTCATTCTGTGTTGGGCTCAGATGTTGTTTTTTCCACTGGGCATTCTGAACACTTCCATGGCTGACAAGTTTAAAGTTTCAACAGTGTTTGTCTGCATGCCCTGGCACAAGGAGGCTTTTACTTCTAAAGCTGTGTCTTGCCCATTGCCAGTTACTGCCTTGCTGACACTCAGTAGAAGAAAACAGGGTTAAGAAATAAATACAATTTAGCAGGTGTTTTTTCTGGATGGTTAGAAACAAAAGTTTTTGTTTCCCTAATAATGACTGGTGCAAACGAACACTTATAACAAGCGTGCCTGCAAGACATAAAGTTGAAGAGTTCAGGGATTTTATTTGTGATTTTCAGGGGGATGTCATCTTCTACAGTATTACTATTCTATCTATCTATCTATCTATGGTATATAGTGCCTTTCCTATCTATCTATCTATCTATCTATCTATCTATCTATCTATTTATCTCTGGTATATAGTGCCTTTCCTATCTATCTATCTATCTATCTATCTCTGGTATATAGTGCCTTTCCTATCTATCTATCTATCTATTGTCACAATAATGAGACATACTCAGATAAAGATTTGGGCCAGCCACTGTATATATCTGGTATCATGGCTGCAAAGTCGTTCTTTTATGAAAATACACAGCACTGAAGTGCATACAAACGAGTCTAAAACAAGACTGAGGGAAAAGGGAAAAAGGGCAGGCTTTTAAAGGGGAAGACAGGAAGTGAGGTCATAAGGATCAGGCGCGTGTTCTTCAATCATTGGATCGAGCCTGGATGTGACATCACAGGGGCCAGAGCTGGTAAGGTCTACTTCCATTGGCTCGGTCCCGGAAGTGACGTCAGGAGAACCAGGTGGAATCTCCCGGGAATGGTCTACAGGAAAGGGAGAAAAAGAGTCAGTGCACTCTGCCACATCCCGGCATGCCTCAGAACTGCCTTCACTCAAACCCTTTAGCTGCCTCCCATGCGCACGTGTGTGACACTATCTATCTATCTATCTATCTATCTATCTATCTATCTATCTATCTATCTATCTATCTATCTATCTATCTATCACATTGTTAGCTGCATACACAAAATGTTATTATCTAACACATACTGCCTAAAGTTTTAGATTAGATTAGATTAAATTCAACTTTATTGTCATTGAACACAGTTCAAGTACCATGACAATAAAATGTACTTTTGCATCTAACCATAAGTGCAAATAGTAGTTAATTGCAAGTATTCAGATAAATATAAATAAATATAACAGTGAGGGTTAAATTTAAGTGAGTTAAATTATATGAATATGAATATACAGAGTCCAGGGGTGTACATGTATGGTCTTTAGTTGAGTTTGGAAGGTTGGAGATAGCGTAGCTCTTTGGATTTTGAGTCCATTATGATAACAGCTACAGGGCAAAAGCTGTTCCTGAGCCTGCTGGTGCTGGCACATAGGCTCCTTTGCCACCTTCAAAAAGATACCACAGTAAAAGTACCATGGCTGGGTTGTGAGGGGACCCTGATGAGGCTACTTGCCCTCCGCAGGAAGTGTTTGTGCTCAAGGTCCTCAATGGCAGGTAATGAGGCACCACTGATGTGCTGGGCAGTTTTCATCTACCCGCTGCAGAGGCTTCTGGTCTAAAAGCGTGCAGTTACCATTTCATACTGTGATATACTCAATCAGAATGCTCTCAGTGGTGCAGTGGTAGACATTCACTAGAATCTGATAACACATTAGGCCTTTCCTTAGCCACCTCAGAAGGTAAAGTTGATTATATAAAAATCTAATTTATTGTCTTTCAAAGTGAAGTCCAATCCCAAAGCTCATACCATATGCAGGTTGATTACCTCCCTTGTTGAGTAATCTGCATTACAGACAGAGGAAGTGACTAACTCTGGTTTATCCCAGCAACTTTGTACCTTCTAATTTAATTCTTTAGCTGTACTGCCAATTTATAGAGTCTGATGACAATGACAGTATTTTCCCATTTTCAGACTTATATACCTGTATAGTAAAATCATCCAGATCAAAACACCATTTGTATACTCATTGGATTTCACAAAATTTAAATTAAGTACAGTTAACTCATACTGGGAGTTCTCCTGTGTGTTCTCATTAGTGCCCAGGAACTCTCTTGAAAAAATGTGACCAAAGGATTTGTTCATTGATTAGTTTCCAATATAATAACACCAGTAATTTGATTTCAGGTTTACACATTAACAATGAAGCACACCCCAGTAAATCAGTCTGCTTAACACCAAAAGAAACACAATAAAAGTATGCATTGCATGCTTAAAGAGGGTGCAAAAGAGCCTAATGTTACAAAATACTGTAGAAATGTTATTTTAAGGGCTGAGGCCTCTAATTCTGTCCAAAGCATTTTGTTCCTGAAAATTCACAGTGAGATCAAGATAAAAGCTGAGGTAAAGTAATATGTGTAATTTTTATTGAATATTTTATTTTTGCTTATGTATGTATTTCCTTGTTTGTTTTTCAGGGATGTGATGAGCTTAGGTATTACCTCACTTGACCATCAAAAACAGATCTTAACAGCAATCACAACGTTGAGAGCCCAGGTCATTCAGATGCATGGACGTGGTGTGCAAGTGTAGCACCATGATTATGGCTTCAAAGAAAAATCGAGCTACCACATGAAAGAATCATTATGTTTACATAAGGAAACTGGAACCGTATAACTGGAGATTGGGCTTATATTGACTTATCAAAAATAATCATGGTAATTAATATTGTGAATTGGCCACTTGGTTAACACATGCTGCTTGAGTGCCGAACACCAGCACGATTGCTTTTGAGCCGCTGTCAGTTGCAGCTGTTGGACCCTTTTGTAAAAGGACTGAATACAAATCAGAGATGACATCAGATTCCTTCTGTCCTATCATGCCCCGATATGGTTAACCGAATGCCATATGGCCTACATGTTAGTATTTCTTTTTCCTGTATGTTGAGTTTCAAGGGGATGGTTTTTCAATAGAACTTGGATTGATTTGCAAAGCAAGAAGGTTTACAAAAAATTGAACCGATTGTAAACATATTTTTTAATGTATAATTGACACTTTAACAAGGTGCAGGCAAAAAGCATCAGTTAAGTCAGTGGGATAAAATAATTTAACTCATGCCTTTTTAATATCATTTTATTGTTAACTGAAGGTAGTGTTTTATTTACATTTTTGAAGTTTTTGCTTTTTTATAAGATGTACATGCCTTTATCCTGTCTAGTATTTGCTGAGGTATTTAATTTCTAAATTTGCATCAGAACAAATTATACTGGTCATAAAATGAAAATTATCACTTAAGCATAGAATAATCACAAATTCTATTATACATTTATTTCTGCAGGTGGCCAACTTATATTTTCATTGACAATCACAATATTTTCTTCAACTACTGTATAAAATGCCCTTCTTCATTTATGTACTGTTACTTACTATTGTCATGGTTATGGTACCAGGAATGAGCCTGGCATCACAGCCTGCAGAAATGACAACAGCACCTCAGCACACTGCAAAAAGATACACACTGTACATGTACTTTACTAATGTCATGTGCTCTACAGAGACAGCAGACCTATGAACCCATGTTGTTGTGTTTATGCAGTATGTCCTATACTAATGTCATAATCAGGTGTAGCAACAAACAACAAATGCATAACCTCTGATGTCATACACAGTGTACTTGTGGACTCAAATGTCACTGGGTGTAGCTGCACATGGATATTTGTAAAATATTATCTATTTAAGAAACTGAGGGGCTTGAATGGCAGCTTTCGAGGGTGCAAGGCACACCTGCAGAACCAAACAGGAATTCCTGCTATGCTGTGCTTCTTATTCTCCTTCTTCTTGCAGTTTTGTTTTGTTTGTTCTGACTTCATCAGCATTTGGTCTGTCATCAACTGTTATTTTGACAAAGATTACTGCCACCACAGTCTATCTATCTATCTATCATTAGCACATCTGTCTCTTACAAAATAAAATACAATGGACTTGCTTAATGTTTTTGCAATCTATGCTATTCTAAATGTAAAAATGCACACTACTTAAGCTTTCTGACACAGTACAATATGAAAAAGATGTGCTAATGCTATTTACAAAAAAAATATCTGCTCTGAGGAATACCTTTAGTAAATCTTTGATATTTCAGGTTTTAAAAAATGTGCCTCAGTGTTTCATACGTGGCACTGCAAAGAAGGAGTTAAAGTTTGTAATGTTGAATTACCAAATAATTCTGGGACCCTGCTTTTTTTCATTTAATGACTTCAGGATATAGAGAGTATAAAAATAGTAACTGAAACCAGTTTTAATAATTAATTTACTGTCACTGATTCTATTTTAGTGTTGCATGTATTAATATTGTTTGGCTTAAAAAGAGTTTTAGGCAGTATTTTTCAGAACTTTCCTTTTTATTTATAATTCATTATCTTCAATACTTTTACTTCAGCTTTATTCATAAAGAGAGCATTATAGAAAAGTGTAAGTGCTGTGTCAATACAAACATACCATACTTTTAGAAGAACAGATAAGAGTGAACTGTTTTTTCCCCCGGCACTTGTTCAGTTATTTCTAGCCTTTTAAAATGGTGTCATGGATTCAAATAATTTTTATTGCATTAATAACAATATTAAAGACACCACTTTTTTAATCACAAGGTTAAATATCACACTTTACAATTTAAATTTATATATACTATGACAGATGTATTCCCATATTTTATTTCCTTACAGAAACTTCTTAAAGTTGTAACTTAAATCTAAGAGGCATTAATTAAAAAGAAAAAGAAAAAAAGGATGATCCCTTGCTTTAAAAAATGCATTTCTAAATGGTATTCAAAGTGCATTTTTGCCCTTTAATATTATACAGAATATTTCTTTCACGTCTTTAAACTATTACGTTTCATTGGGTGGAATTACTTCCCCAAGAGTCATTGTATTTTTGGTCACAAAATATGTTTATTGTTTATTTCAGTGGTGTCCAACTCCGGTCCTGGTGGGCCACAGTGGCTGCAGGTTTTTATTCTAACCATCTTCTTAATCAGTGAGCCATTTTTGCTGCTGATTAGCTTGTTTTGCCTTAGTTTTAATTGATGTGACTCAGACCCCTTAGTTGTTTCTTTTTCCTTAATGAGCAGCCAAACAATAATGAGACACAAAACAAGCCACCACATGACCAGCTGACCTGAAAATAAAGAAAGATGAAGGTCTCAGTCATGTTGGTCTGCTCAGGTAACCAAAACATATTGACGGTGGTCTTAGAAAAAAACAGAAAATCAACAGTCTGTTGTGGCAAAATGAGAGCAACAACAAGTCATGACATTCAACAACGGCTTTAATTAACAGCAAGAATTGGCTTCTCATTAAGAAAATGGTTGGAGTGAAATTGCCTGGAGGTTGACTTCCAATTTAGCTGGTCATCTGTTGGCTCATTTCACATCTCATTTCTGTTTGGCTGCCATTTAATGAAGAAACTAATCAATTCAGAGGACTGAATCCTTAAACACAGGGCTATTAAAATTAAAGTAAAAGGAGTTAATTAGCAGTGAAAACTGCTCGCTGATTAGGAAAAGGGTTAGAATGGAAACCTGCAGCCACTGCGGCCCACCAGGAAAGGAGCTGGACATCCTTGGTTTATTTATAAATTATTATAAAATGAGCATACAATAAGTGAAATTATTTTCCCTCTATTAATATAATTAAGTGCAAAATATAGATAGATAGATAGATAGATAGATAGATAGATAGATAGATAGATAGATAGATAGATTCAGACCTCTTCATTTTTTTCATATTTGGTTGTGTTGCAGCCTTGTGCTAAAATCATTGAAATTCATTTTTCTCCACATCAAGCAACACTCAACACCCCAGAATGACAAAACAAAAACAGGATGTTGGACATGTTTGCAGATGTATTTAAAGAATGAAATATTACATTGACAGAAGCACTTAGACCCTTAACTCAGTACTTAGTTGAAGCCCCTTTGGCAGCCTTGTGTCTTTTTTAGTTTGACGTGATAAGCTTCACACTTCTGGATTTGAGGATTTTCTGCCATTCTTCTCCGCAGGTTCCCTCAAGCTCTGTCAGGTTGGATGGAGACCATCAGTAGACAGCTATTCTCAGGTCTCACTAAAGGACTTTCGCAAAGTTGTCCCAAAGCCTCTTCTGCATTGTCTCTGCTTTGTGCTTAAGGTTATTGTCCTGTTTGAAGGTGAACCTTCATCCCAGTCTGAGATCAAGAGCACTCTGGAACAGGTTTTTAATAAGGATCTCTGTAATTTGCTCTCTTCAGCTTTGACTCAACCTTGGCTTGTCTCCCAGCCCCTACCAATGAAAAACAGCCCCACAATATGATGCTGTCACTACCATGCTTACTTGTTGGAATAGTATTGCAGAGATGATAAGCAATTCCTGGTTTCCTCCAGGTATGATCCTAATCTTGGTTTCATCAGAGTAGAGAATCTTGTTTCTTACAGTTTGAGCATCTTTTAGGTGCATTTTGCAAAGTCCAAATAGGCTTCCATGTGTCTTTTACTGAGTAGAGACTTGTGTCTGGCTGCTCTGTGATAAAGACCTACGATCATTGGAGTGTTGCAGTGATGGTTGTCCTTCTGAAAGTTTCTCTCATCTTCATACAGATTCTCTGGAGCTCAGCCAGAGCAACCATCAGGTTCTAGGTCACCTTGGCATTTCTTACACGCTTGCTCAGTCTGGCTGAGTGACCAGATCTAGGAAGCATTGTGGTTGTTCCAGACTTATTCCATTTAACAATTATGGAGGCCACTGTGCTCTTGGGATCTTCAGTGCTGCAGAAATGTTTTTGTAGCCTTCCCTAGATCTGTGCCTCAACACAAAATTTTCTATTAGGTCTGCAGGCAATTCCTTTGACATCATGCCTTGATTTTTGCCTTGACACACATTGTCAGCAGTTGGACCCCCTATAGACAGATGTGGTTTTTCCAAATCTTGTGCAATCAGACGAACTGGCCACAGGTGGACTCCAAACAAGGTGTGGAAACATCTCACTGATGATCAATAGAATGGGATGCACATCCAGTGTCATAGCAAAATGATCTGAATTCTTGTGTTAATGTGAGTTTCAGCTTTTTATTCTTAATACATTTGTAAACATTTCTAAAATCCTGTTTTTGTTTTGTCACTCTGGGATACTGAGTGTTACTTGATGTGGGAAAAAATCATTTAAATGAAATTAGCACATGGCTGCAACATAACAAAATGTGTAAAAAGTGAGGGGTCTGAGTACTTTCTGAATCCATTATATTAACTGTATAGTTGAATATATATATATATATATATACAGTTATATATATATATATATACAGTATATGATATGTATAAAACATTGTATATGTATGTGTATACATACAGTACACTTACATATTTAAAGGGGAAAATATGGTATAAAAGAAAATAAGACTGCAGAAGCGTCCAATAATCTCTTTTTCCAGTCTCTTTTATTAGTCCCGAAGCAATGAGCCCAGCAGAGAGTCTGGCGATGGTAAGCCTGCCAATCCACTGAAGTCCCGCTTCTCGCCAATAAGCCAGTTTAAATGAGGTTAAATTATTAAAGTAAAAGTTAACGCCGTGTTAAACCCATGAGTAGGGCAGACCACCAAGTACACCCTTGACGTTTGGTTCCTGTGAGATTAAAAGTCTGGTGGCACTCAGGGCAGCCTTATTTTGTTGAAAACTTTTATTTCACTTCTACTTTGCTTTCATATCATGTCGGACTACCATGTGTAACTCACAGAAAGTGTATTTTAAAGAATATATCCTATTTATAATGTACATTGATTATTTCATACATGTTTTTATTATTAATAATGTTCTTGGCTAAAGGGTTGAAAGCTCCATACTCAAAATGGTTTAAGATGCAGCAGTGTGATCGAGTGACTAGTGCTTTCTAACAAGACATTCAAATGTCTGCCAATACCTTTAAAAATTGCACTGTGCAATAATTTACCTTTTTTTATTTAATTCTGAGAAAATGTAAACAAATTCCCCATTTTGCTCTCCTGCAAAAAAAACAAAAAAAAACAAATGTGCTACTGTAAACATTATTCTAGTATACTGAACTGAATGATCCTAAGGATCCTTTGTCGGCCTTTATTTATTTATCTGATTTGTTTTGTCTTTTTTAACTTGATTGTATGGTTGTTTGTAAAAATGAAACTTGAACCAGCTTAAAATAAGAAATATGCCTGGGGAAAAGTCATTTTATTCAATTTATAATGTGGGATTCTGGTTTATAGGTATTAATGCTTAATAATGATAATACTCTAACGGTATTTCCGTTTCAAGTCACATTTTATCAAAACATTCAGACTCGTGTAACACATTTTGTGTAACAATTTATCTTGGACATAAATGCCAGCTGCCTTAGTTTAATCTTTCCTAATAAGACATTAACTTTCATGTTTAGTAAAAAGCGGGTTTATCTCCTATAGAATGATAGACAATGTACACTTTGTGTCATATTTACAAATTATTGATCTGTTAGCAGTCATTTATAAATTATATGGAATTCTTAGAGAACAGAACAGCAGAAATGTAACGTAATCCTGTGACTGATTTGTGCCGGACAGACTTCAGTGCCCACCGCATTGATGAGATCAAATCAGTCCATTCATTAGATCTATTGTCCTATGGAGCCCACACTTTTAGATTTTAAAATGCGGTTTGTATTTATTTAAGCATCTTTTAAAGTCCCACTGGTGTTGTTTTTACTGTTACAGTTTGCAGATAACACATCTCATTCTTAACAATACTTATAAACGTTAACACAAGTTTGGAATTGTATATTTTTTACTACCTGCAACCAAAATAAAACACTGTCCCCCAAAAATAATGGCCCTAGTTTTTAGAATTTATAAAGCAGCTTTACAGAAAGAGGAGAGATTGTTGGGTATATTTCTTCTTTGCACCAAGCTGGTTTATCTTTCTATTTTTTATATATCCATGAATTTAAGTACATGGTAAATATTGTACATATGTATTTCAAAATGCAGTCTATTTTTATAAGTTGTTTTAAACGAGTGTATTATATTAACTGGACACTGTGTAACAATTTTACTGTTGAAATTAGGCATAGAATTCAATGAGAGTTTCAAGTGTTTTGGGAAAAAAAAGAAAAACACTTTTGACATTTTTGTTATTTTTTTGATAATTTATACTTATTAGATCAAAGTTTACTGTTGCAATATTAAAGTGTTATTCAAAATTTCAAAGGTGCCCTGCTCATCTTGTCAGTCTCTGGTTTACGTGCCTGCGCTGCCATTTTCAAGTGGGGATATGGAGGCTCCGGCTTCAGTGCCAATTAAGCCTTTAGGTAAACCTGCTGCTGCTTTTTGAGCAAATTATCATTTGAAGAGCAAACAAAAATATCATTAAACATTTGCAGGAATTTAGGTCAGTTTGTTTAGTGGAGTATATCTCAATGGCTGCGTGCCATCAGGCTCTTCAACTACAGCGAGGAATGTGCAATCAGCGCAATATTGTAATTCTGATGGTTTTTATTCATAAACAGAAATGTTTAATAAGTTCCTTGGCTATATGTTTGCTCAATGAAATATTTTCTGTTATTCTCATATGTGTGATGTATTTCACATGAATATCAAGAATTATTCATCAGATTATGCTTTGTTGCTTGAACATTTAAAAAGAAAAAAACAGTATTTGGTCTGTGCAGCTTCAAGCATCACGTGCAGGTTTCATTTTCGTATAATTTCAATTCATTAACTAGCCAGTACAAATGTATAAGATGCAGTCCTTAAAAGCATTTCTGTTTCAAATGTTGACAAACGCAAAACATTAATTACTCAAAAGCATTTTGTTAAATTGTGTGGTGACTTCCCACCTTGAAGACCTGACTTGAGCTCCCAGTGCACTCATTCTGGGAACTTCTTGTACTGTACATGTGCACTTTTGTTATTCAATTTAATTCAGAGACTCATTACATTAGGTACATTAAATGAAAAAAATGAAACTCTCAAATGCTTTTAATCCAGTGCGAGGTTCTGGTGAGCTGGAGATGTCCCAGCACCACCAAGATCAAGGCAGGTATGAGCCCTGGGCATGCGCCAGTGCAGTACAGTGCTGGACTAGTTGGCGACTTTACCCTGGCACAGTGTGATGGTGTGTGCATGAGTGTACCCTGTGATGGACTGTTCTGAAAGGTGTGAGCTTGGAGGTTATATCAAATAATATAAGGATGGAAATGTATGGTGCCACAGTGGTAGCTCTGCCGGCTCACAGTAAGGAGACTGGGGTTCACGTCCTGGGTGCTCTTTGTACATTTTCCTTACACTCTGGTTTTCTCCCACAGTCCAATAATATGCAGGATTGCTTTTTTGACCCTGGTGATTGTGTGTTCACCCTGAGATGGACTGACGCCTCATGCAGGCCCAATCGGCCCCATCTTCACCACAACCATATCCTTGGTAAGCGGGTTTAGGAACTGGATGGACGGAATGATATACAATAAACCTATTATTAACTCAGCTCTCGGCTGTTGCATTATGGTTTCTTCATCCATTCATCCAGTCCTCACCAGGCTGGAATTCAAATCCATTCACCTGGAGCTATGAGACAGCAGTGTTAACCACCATGTCAGAGGCCATCTTGTTTTCTCAGAGTTACAGCTTATATTAAATGTATTACTCTCTAGAATTTTAGGGTCATCTTTTACTTACTTGTTTAGCTCCACTGGTTTAGACCCTTTAATGCCATGCATTCATGTATTTTCTAAGTCTGCCTATCCAGCATATGGCGATGAGGAGCCTGACTCTAGCCTGGCAGCATCAGAGGCAAGTCAGAAGACAAACACATCATAGCACTGGGCCACTATGGTGCTGAAAACCAGTCTTGCGGCAGGCTTTGGACTGTGGGAAGGAAAATGGAGAATAATATCTAGCATATAGGTTAATACAGTTTTTTTCCTTTTTAATTAATATTAAACAATATATTTTAAAATGTCCAAACATGTGGGGTTTAAAAGTTATGTTTAATAATATCTTGTTTTAAAGGGAAGTACACTGTATTACCGGTTGTTGTTGTGGCACATTTATGACCCTACTAGATCAGATAAGACCTTCTGTGAAGTGCTTTTGAGTCATCTGTGGTGGGGAGTTGGAGAGCTGACAATAGTGGGACATGTGTGCAGGGACACTTTACATTCTACCACCCCCTATCCCCCCATGGAAGGAAACCTGGCTGGCGTGGAAGGAATAGATAGAATTTCTGATGTCCTGCCAGTTGGAAAGCATACGTTGAAATGGGAGCAGAGTCTGAGCTCAATTATTGACACCCCCTCTGTGCAAAAGGTTTGTCAAGGACTGTTAGATTGGAGTAATGAGGGCTTCAAAGCCATGCGCTCCCTCTTACTCGGTTTCTGATACATCCTGAAGCGCATTAAGTACCATGCCAGACCAGGCCATACAAGAAATTAATTCAGCTTACTAAGACCACCTAGTAGTAAGCATATTGGACGCAAGATCATGCCCTTTTTTGTGATACAGATTTTAGAACAATACAGAGTAATCAAGAAGTGGTGTTACAAGGACATCTTCGTTTAATCTTGTTTTTTTTGACTTGTACTTCACATGCACTGTTATGGAGCCTAACATTTCATATGTTAGAAAACAAAAAAAAATGCAAGCAAATAAGAACATGAAAGAGTTGGGATACCAGGGTAACCCCATTTCATTGACACTCAAATGGCCTTCTCCTTGAACAAATTGTTATAGTGTAAGGAAATGCCAGCGCACTTTCCTGAATATACAAATGGGAGGTATGAAATGTGAAGTACCACATATGAGAAGGGTCGAGGACTCATACTGGACTCACTATCAACATCCAGTGTACAGAAGCGATTGACAAGATTAACAAAGTGTTAGGTTATCTATCAAGAGGTGTGGAATACAAGTCAAGGGAGGTAATCTCTAAATTATATTACACATGGTGAGGCCTCACCTGGAGTATTGTGTTCAGTTTTGGTCTCAGTTTCACAAAAAAGACATAGCAGCACTAGACAAAGTCCAGAAAAGAGTGACTAGGCCGATTCCGGCATGAAGAGGTATAAGATATGAGGGAAGGTTGGAGGAGTTGACCCTTTTCAGTTTAAGCAAACAGAGATTAAGAGGTGAGAATGACTGAAGTGTTTAAAAGTATGAAATGAATTAGAACAGTGGATCCCAGCTTTTACTTTAAAATAAATATTTTAATAAGAACATGGGGACACGGTAGGAAACTTGTTAAAAATGAATTTCACAAAATAAAAAGTGTTAGAGTGTTTTCTTCATGCAAAGAACCATAGACACACAGAATAAGTCACCAACAAGTATTGTGAAGAGTAGGGTTTTAAGAACCTTCAAAACCTGACCTGAAGTTATTTTAAACAATCTAGATGAATATTGAACAAGCTGAATGGCCTGTTCTCGTCACAGTTGTGCTAATGTGCTTAGTGAAAAAGAGGACACATACACTTCAGAACAGGTTATCCCCTGAAGCTAAGCATGGTTGGGTCAAGCCAATACTTGGATGGGAGACCATCTAGGAAACGCTTGGGTTGCTGCTAGAAGAGGAGTTGGTGGGGCCAGCAGGGAAAACTTACTCTGTGGTCTGTGTGAGGATGCCAGTGATGGGGACATTGTGCTGAAAAAGAGTGACGTCTTTCCCATGAGACGTAAAACCGAGGTCCTGACTCTCTGTGGTCATTAAAGATCCCAGGGCATCCTTCGTAAATAGCAGGGTGTACCCTGAAGTCCTGGCTAAATTGTCCACCCCGGCCTGGTCATTCTTTCCCCTTAATCATCCCCTACCTCTCCTTCACCACATAACAGATAAGTTGTAGTGAGAATACTGGTACAAAAATGGCTTCCTTGGCGTCATCCAGATGAATCCTACACTTTAGTGGCGGTTAAAGTGGCTCCCCATTCACTATGAAAAGCACTTTGAGTAGTAAGAAAATGGCTTTATAAATGTGAAGAATTATTATATTATTTTTGTGTTACACCCTAATCATTCCTCATGTGCCCTTTAAATTGGTCCCGAAACAGTCACACTACCCATACATGAATAACCATCTTATTTAGATGAATTCTTCTGCAATACCTGGATATGGAGAGTGAGAAGCCTAATTTAACTTTAATCTGTTTAAATTAGTTAATTCCTTTGTTTGATTCCGCTATTATGGAAATAGAAATGATATTGTAATTTGCCTTCCAGTAATTAAAATCTGTTGCCAATTTATGTGTTGCCAAATGTGTTTTATTGAACTTAAAACTCTATAACTGCTTGTATCAGAATGGTATAATTATGACTCATTACACTGTACTTACTAAGCAATTAAAAAAACTTTTATAAAGTGTACAATAACAGTGGCAAATCTGTCATCGCCTGTGTTTTCACTGATTTTAAGCAGGATGTATACAGTAATGACACACACTGTAGACACCCAGTTGCAGAGTTGCACAGATGGATAAAGAGTCATTACTGATGTAGTGTATGGAAATGAAGCAGACATGGAGTAAAATATGATCTAGTTAATTATAATTAGATTTATCTGCCACTATTCCTAAATATGTCACCGTGTATTTTTAAGTTGCCCTCCAGCAATGGGCCACACCATCTAGTTTCACATTACGAGAATGAATACAGCTTAATTAGGAGCTCATTAGTAAACTATAAAAATCATTTGGAAGGGCACATGTTCTGTAATACTCAAATGATATATTTTATAAATTACTGAACTAAGTCTTCATACATCCAAACCCATTAATAAATTAATAAATAGATATTTTTCTGTATCATCTTTTTAAGGGTGTAGGCCCACACCATAGGCCATCTGTAAACTCACAGCCATACTCTGTTAAAGTGTTGAAAGTGAACCACCAGAAGATCTTCAGTGTCTACCAGGGTTATATGGAGTGGGTAAGGATGAATGTTATAATTGGTGGTTTGTCAATAATATTTTGTGGGTTCCCTTGAACTTATATAGACAAAGTAAACTATTTGTGGGTTTCTAGAGTTAATGATTCTAAAAATAACCTTAGTTTCCCGTTTTCTGCACAACACCATCTCGTTTTCAGGGAAGCATTCCATAAGTGAGAGGTGGGGACACAGTGGGCTTGTGGGTAAAAATGTTAAAACAAGCACCTCCTCAGTATCTGAGACCAATACCGGTAGATAAAATCCTAAATATGCGTTTGAGGAACTGTCTCTTAGTGTCATCGTGGTATTCAGATTCTCCGAGGTCCCAGTTTGTGATTTCAGTTATCACTTCATAATCAGTTTGACCTCTGGCTTTGACCATAGCTTGTTCCCGAATACGTTTACCTCTTGGTTCTTGTCATTAAAACTGTAATGTCTCACCCAGATGCAGAAAAGAGTATAAGTACCTGGGATGGTGGAATTTACAGCTTTGTAAGTCAACTGTAGAGTGCTGAAGATGATTTGATGTTGTAAAACTGAGCCTGTCTGGATGAAGGCTTCATTACTCTTCTCGTAAGTCAGTGCTGTTCAAGCAGCATTGTAAATGTGTCAAAAACTTCTAATACTTTTCTCAAGACTATAAAAATAATCTCAATAAACATACCTGGATATATTGAGGACATGGGAGAGAATATTTCCACATCTAAAGTTGAGTGTTCCTGTAAGAATCAAACAGTTTCTTGTAGTTTAGCTACTGATTAGTTTACTGTTTCAGATTTAGCTTGAGAGAGGTTATTTCAACTTGTATATGTTGTGTACAGTATTCTTCTCTTTTACATGCCTGAAAGATGCTCCTGTCAGCAAACAGATCCCCAGTAGTCAGTAATGAGCAATTAATGAGAAGTGAGCTTATGCCTGATAAACATTCTGAACAAATCTCTAATACTCATCACAGTGTATTTCTATATCTGTTTTAAGGATTGGAGACGTGAAAATAAGAGTTGCTTTGGGTAAGACATGGTTATAATATTTGTTGATCCACTTATCTTCTAAACCATCTTATCCAGGGCAGGGGGCTGCTGGAGCCTATACTAGCAAGCAACAGGTGTAGACAGGAAGAACCCCTGGACAAGGCACCAGCTTATCACAGGATGAACATACACATGCATACATACAAAATAATTAAAAAAACAAAATTGTTATTATCATTCTACTTGATGAGCCAAATAAATAGGAGAAATGCTCCAAGTTTCAAATCAGTGAACTAAGTCACACCTGACTATAATACTATGTGTACATTTTTTAATTTTTTAACATAAAAAGTGCTTATTTTGCCACAATTTAAATATGTAGATAAACTTAAAAACACAACATTTTTATCATTTAAATATCATTGTGTAGGAGCACAATCACCAAGAGTAGAATATTCCAGTAAGTCCAGCATATTTTAGTTCCTAAGACATTTCAGGAAAGCATTGCGATCAATAGAGTCCAATGCTGAGGTGAGGCCTCAGGGGCCAGTGATAAGAAGGAGGGCATTCAAAGTTAGGTTGCAGTTAATTTATACCACAACACAGGGCCACTGAGTCCAGTGGAGATATCAAAATCCAAACTTGAAAGATTCAAACAGAAGGATACCAGTAAGATCAGAAGCTGAGGAGAAACAATGCATTTTGAGTGTTGCAGAGATGTCACATTAAAAATTGATCAAAAGCTACTCAGGAGAGCGGAGGAAGAAGTTGACTTTTTGCTGTTCAAGGACAATTTTTGCAAGATGCAGGGTAGCAGGAATAAGAACAGCTTAATTTAGTGGGTGATAGGACGACTAACATCAACATCAGCAGCTTAACTTTTAAAACATGGGTGGAGAGAATAGACAATCTGCAAAGAGAGATTTGGTTACAGACTTCAAGGAGAAATCAGAGAAGGGAGCAAGAGATGGGAAAAGCAAAATGAGGAAGATAGCAAAAAAAGAATTTTGAAAGAGGGGAAAGGACATTGTTCATCTTACCTTGAAAGAAGGACATGAAGTCGTGGCAAAAGAGAGCAACCAGTCTTTAGGTGGCAGAACATCTGGCAATAAATCAACGGGACAGTCTGAATCCCTGTGAGGCCACACAGGGGCTGATTTTTGCTTATTAAACACATCACCGAGGTCTGCTTAACAATCTGCAATGACTTCTGGGACTGCATGTGCTGAGATAATCAATTGGAACCTTATTAGACATCGACAGTTTCCCCATGCAAAGATCCCCCCTTTCTCTCAGTGGATATTTGAGGGTTGTGCTGTTTTGGTCAGGGGATATAAATCTTTCAAAAATCAGTCCAAAAAAAAAAAAAAAAAGAAATAGTTTCCAACCTGCTTACTTGTATCTATACAAATTAAGGATATCATGATACCAGGATTTTTGTATTCAATACCAATACTAGTGAAATTTCACAATACTTGATGCCTATTTGGTACCATGGCAAAAATCCCCATTCATTTCATTAAAAGTACCACCATTAATTAAGTGAACACAATGCCGTTTTCTTTAAAAGAATACATAATATATAATACTAATAGTAACTAAAAGTAATTCTAGACATATCATTGAAGTAAAGTAGTATTGGCATTCATAAACATCAAAAATACAATACAGAGTTTGAATTTAATTTC
The DNA here is from genome assembly GCA_026402145.1 of Polypterus bichir lapradei. Classification (NCBI taxonomy): domain Eukaryota; kingdom Metazoa; phylum Chordata; class Cladistia; order Polypteriformes; family Polypteridae; genus Polypterus; species Polypterus bichir. Next base: position 14,741,593 of record JANRMT010062849.1, read on the forward strand.
TGATAGACAGAGGGATTTTTCCAGTGTAATTACAAGTGATGGGATGTTATTAACTTTGTGGGATTTTCAGTATAAGATTTATAAAAAATGATATCACATACAGTATATCAGACTACCTTACCTATCATGTGCATGTGACTAAATTTATTTTCTGGCATTTTCTCTTGTCAAAGATGAGACAAAAGAGTCACAAAAAGATTTGGGGCAGCCACCCATATAATTATTCCTGGCTGCAAAAGATTTAAATTGAGAGCACATATGTGTACAGATTCAAGTCCAAAACAGAACAGTATTGATGAGGCAAAGATGGTGGTTTTAAGGCAGAGGATAGGAAGTGACGTCATCAGGGCCGGAGCCAGAAGTGGTGTCATCAGGGCTGGAACTAGAAGTGATGTTATTGAGCCCGGAACCGGAAGTGACATCATTAGGACCAGGCGGAATTTCCCATAATCGGTCTACAGTGGAAAGAGAGAAAGGGTCATTACACTTTGCCACCCCCTGGTCTGGCGTGGAATTACAGTCATTCATGCCCTTTAGCTTCCTCCCATGTGTGACACTCCCTAGTAACTGAAAAATATTGCTTAAAATCAATACTAAAAATAAAAATTCAGATATTATTATACTGCTGAATTAGTGTTTTCCAAGATAATTTAGTATATTTTGTTTTAAATACAAAGTTTTAAAGCCATTTTTGTTTGCAGATTTGTATGTTGTTTTTCCACTTCTCCTAACTGCTAATTTTAACACATGTGGAAACTGGCCTGGACACAGACAGGCAGACATCGTTAGTTCACCCAACACACGTTTATTTACAATATTTACAAATAAAGTGCTACACACAACCCCAAAACTCCCCCAAAGTCCAGGCCTCACAATGCCTCTCTTTCTCTGGTCCGCCTCCACTCCTCTCCTCCCGAGCTCTGTCTTGCTTCCTCCCGACTCAAGTCATCGAATGGAGGGAGGCGGCCCATTTTATACACACCCGGACGTGCTCCAGGGGCCTCCCGATTAGCTTCCGCCAGCACTCCCAAGTGTGGCGGAAGTACCGGCTGCGCACCCGGAAGCACTCCGGGTGTCCCTGGTCTTCTTTCCCCCAGCACCTCCGGGTGTGGCGGAAGTGCTGAGGGCCAGGGCTGCTCAGGCATTGGGGCACCCCCTGGCGATGACCACGGGCCCCTATAGGGTTGAGCTTCTAGGCTCTGTTCCCATGGTCCCCAAAGCCACCAGGGCGGTCACCCCCCTCATGGTCTGGAGGAGGCGTAAGCCCTCCTCCGGTCCTCCTTGACATCCTGGCTGGGTACCACCCCCAGCCACTCACCACACACAGTACATGTCGTATTGCAATAACAAGGAGGAATGTTTTGGGTTTTGAAGCCCTGAAACACTAAATATGTTTTATTTTGGCATTAGCAAACAGAGCAGCTTATTTCATCACCCGTGTAGAAAAGCCAAACAGTCACTTTATTGGAAACTTGCCTCAATTCACTTGCTACAGCACTCCTGGATGTGTAATGTTGTTCTTCCACAACTCTGAACTGCATACTCCAGTGAGAAAATGGATAGATGCTTGCAGGATGGACTTCTGTTGACATGCTCATTATTATCAGAGAATGAACGCAAAACCTCCATTCCTTTACTGGGTCAGTTGTTGGACTCTGTTTTTGGACACTGTATTAAAAAGCAATTATTCTCGCCAACATTTTCTGTCCTCTTAGTAATTCAGAACACTACAAGTTAAACAATTACATCTCATATCTAATTTGTCAATCATTGCACTGTCAAAGCACACACGAATTAACTCCATAATGAAATAAAAGCAGCAACAACTGAAGCCAATGTGTGAGTGTGTGATTTTTGAATAATAAGCACAATTGACGCAATGAAATACTGAAATTATCCAGCCTTGAACATAAAGTCCTTTCAGCCTTAAATTCAGCTGCCTTTTTTGACATGTGTTAATGCGGTGCTGTATCATCACCATGATGAACCATTTTTATATGTGGTTTTTACTCAGTTTTTTTCTCAAGTATTATACAGGGTGGGCCATTTATATGGATACACCTTAATAAAATGGGAATGGTTGGTGATATTAACTTCCTGTTTGTGGCACATTAGTATAAGTGGTCAGAAACTTGTAAATAACTCATGAAAGAATAAAGATATGTTAAAACCAAGCACACCATTGTTTTTCTTGTGAAATTCCCAATAAGTTTGATGTGTCACATGACCCTCTTCCTATTGAAAAAACAAAAGTTGGATCCAAAATGGCCGACTTCAAAATGGCCACCATGGTCACCATCCATCTTGAAAAGTTTCCCCCCTCACATATACTAATGTGCCACAAACAGGAAGTTAATATCACCAACCATTCCCATTTTATTAAGGTGTATCCATATAAATGGCCCACCCTGTAGTACCTGCTCAAAAAAAGGCCTTACCCCCCTTTACTTTAAAGTAGACTTCAGGCAACATAGGCACAAATGGGGGGAACCTAGCAACAAAATACTCAAATCTCAAGTATTAAGAGAGACAGAGAGAGAGACACCATCATAAAAATTGTAGCTCTTTTGAAAAATAATGAAAGTTTACTACAAAAAACAAACAAAAAGGAAACTACAAAGGTGTGCATAAAAAGACAACCTAAAGAAAATAAAGCCTGATCCTCAAACCATAAATCAAAAACCGAAATATAAACAAAGGAAAGGTCAAAAATCCAAAAAACCAGTGCCGACAATTAACCTTTTGAGAACACAATGCTGATCTGGAGGACCTGACCTTCTGCATAGGCTTTAATAGGCAGAGGGTGGTCCTACAGCTGTGCGTTAAAGTGGCCCCGCCCCAGAAACTCAGTTTGAAGGGGACAGGGCACATAACAAAATAAGTCAACAAAATAATATTCAACCTATAATATACAAAATACATTACAAAGCATAAAAAATAACGCTAAAACTCTCTTTTACATGAGCCACCAATAAAACACTGGCTAAACCATAACTCCCTAACACTTACAAACTACTAAAAGAGGAATTAATCAATCAAAACAAAAGACAAAAAGAAAACAGATGTATATTATAATAAATTTACAATCACACCTTAAATAAAACACAAAAATGTATTCTACTGCTGCCAGAAACAATGGGCAGAGCACATTTTCCATCTTGCCTGAAGAAGGGGCCTGAGTTGCTCTGAAAGGTTGCATATTGTGATCTTTTTAGTTAGCCAATAAAAGGTGTCATTTTGCTCGGCTTTTCTCATCAATATGTAAAGGTCTAAAACACAGAAACAGATATAAAAAGAAACATTACTTATGTAGCACTGCCACATGTGCAACTTGCTTGCTACTAGTCCTGGGGCCTTAAAGAAGATAACTGCTGGTCTGTGACTCAAAGCATTGTCCTAGACAATGTCACAGTCACAGCAACATCCACTGGCCCCTGGAGGGCTACTTGATTGAAACCTGAGTTGCCATTTAAAGGCTCAAGTCTGTAAGGAATGATGCAGGCCGCCTGTTCTGCTTGCTGTTGTGGCAATATTCTCATATATCAAAGGTGCAATATCTCTACTGAAGGAAAAAAAAAAAAATTAAACTTTTACTTTAAGTTAAAGTGTAGACTATTCAGTCTAAGGTCATACTCTGGAATTCAGTAAGATTAGGAGAATTATTTGCCCAGAACAGACTGATATAACAAAAGAAGTGCCCTTAACTAACAGTTATACTGTATACTGATTAACCAAAGTGCCATTGGATGTCCAAGAATTAAAAATCCTGAGGCATTTCAGAACTGTTTAGTTTCAGCCTGAAACAATTCTGGACTTCCTTGGTACCTTAGTAGAAATAAAGGAACTTTCAAATCATTCTGAGCTACAACTGGTTATTTAATAAAAAGAAACTTCCTAACACTGCCGATGTCTGTCTTTGTTCTATTCTTTCACCTAATCTTTCTTTCTCTTGATCTGGTGGCTTCCCAAGTTACCCATAATACATTACAGGGTGTTGTTGTCACTTAGTTTGTCATGTGGAATAGGTTACTTATGTCAGACTTTGCAGTTTCTCTTTCCAAGGCCCTCAGATAACTTATTCCTTCTCCTGTACAACCCTGATGGCGCTGCACCTCCACCAATCTCCTATAAACGTGACAACCCTCCACAGTGGTACATTAGCAGGATTTACTGTAAATATATTCAAATTTCAAACATCTTCCGGAATGTTGAAATGAATTTCTTTTTACGCATAAAAAAAACTTTCACTGCTTCTACCTGAGACAGCTTTATCAATTGTTTTGTCTTGGTAGAGTAATATATTACTCTACTTTGTATTACTAGGGGGCTTCGCTCGCCAACACCCGTGTTTGGTTTTCCAGATACACACTTGTAAGATTTTTTTCTTTGAATTGTTGCTATTTCATTAGTTTCATTTTTATTTCAGAACTTCTGTAAAAACAATATTTGGAATATTTAGTTTCCCAATATGCTGAATCTTTTAAATGAGATCTGTGAGACTTGTGTTTAATGACTTTGTACCATAATTTAGGATAGGTTTCACTGTTTGGAATTTCAGCACAGAAAAAACGATCCACATCATCAGCAGTTAAACTCCGTTTTTGAAATTCTCTGACTTAAACTAATTTCCTTTTGTTTGCGTCAATTCGATCTGTATTATCTTTTTTTTGATACTGTAGCGACTGACGTAATAAAGTGTTATTAAAGTTCTACTTTAACAATCGCCGACTGCGTAACCCCAAACACAACTTTCTAGCACCCTCTCCAACCCCTCCTCCCACGGGTTTCGCCTCCCCCTTACCGCATCAATCAGCACCCAGCTATCAGTCCTCCGTGCTGTACTCTGCCCTCCCTCTATCGGACCTAACAGTCACTTAAAACAATAAAGGCTTCAACTTGGCTGGGACGCTACAATAGTTTCGAATTATACTGCTTTCGTATTCTGTACCTTTCTCTGCATATGTATTGCGCCTTGGGTCTCTTTTCTCCGCACTGCTCTTTCTTCTTTGCTGAGTGCACAGGATCTGTGTGTGCCACGTGACTTTACATGACTGAATGTTTTGCTGGCTGTCCGTGCTCTTATTTGATAAGAAGGGCGTGTCTTGCAAGAATCTTATGTTCCACGTCCCCGCGAGACTGTTCTGGGACAGTCTCTTGGCACCAAGTCTCACGTTTACGGTCCCCATGAGATGCTCCGTGGCCAGTCTTTTTTGTCTCGCAGGTCTTTAAAATGTCTCCCGAGAAGATCACGTATCGTCGCCTTGCTTTTCCATTCCAGGATTTTTTTTTATATATAGAGAGATTAATATGTAGCCTTTGTCAGAATGCCTCAAATCTCACAGACTGTTACAAGGTATTGTACCATATAACTTCTCCCCACCTTCCCTTCTACATTTATAACCTCAGGCAATTAAGTGTAGTAAAAGACAAGCAGGAGTTAAGTTACACTTTAAATAATGTATTATTGGTAATATTCACAAATAATAACAATATGCAAAGTACATTTGAATATTGGCATCCATGCAACCTGATAAATGGTGATGTGTAGTTTCAGGCAGCACACAGACTTATTAATTACTTATAATGTCTCTAGTTAAGTTTTCATTTTTGGTCAGCTTTATTCAGAACAGGCTGCATGCCTGTCTCAATATGGCTGCCAAGGTGTGCATCTTCATTGTGTTGTCCTATTCAGTTCATGGTTTGAGATGCTCCTTCATCATTTGGTTGTAAAAGAGAGAGAGGAGGGTGGGTAAAGCAAGCAAATTTATAGGTTTTTCTGTGCAACCCCTACAGCCAATAGGGTATCATGGTACTTAAAGACTTCTGATACAAGCCAATTCCAAACAGCCATACTCTAGACCAATGGGGGGACAGAATACCTTCACACCTGCCCTCCAAACCATATGTTAAGGTAAAGCTTGGCAGTTTGGCAGCCTGGCTTTCCTGTGGGGTTTGACTGAGAGACTCAAAAAGAGAAATATTAACCAAACTTGTTTGAGGCACTTCTCGCAACCCTGTTGTATAAATTACAAATACTCATTCCTAAAAGTGGGGAAGGGATTCTTAACCATCAAACCATTGCTGTTATTATCGATAATATAACACTAATATTACATTACTTTGTCTAAGTTACAAATAAAGACATACAAAATATTGACCAACTTGTATGCAAAATTTCACATCACAACAACCAAGAATAAAAATTTTCACTTGCATTTAGTGAGACTTTCATGACGTGTTGAGAATGTCAACCTACAACAAATAGCTCATTAAAGTCTATAGAGATCTTTCTCTGGAAATGAACTGGTGAAACTGAGAAACTTATCCAGGTAGTATTGAAAGTCAGGAACTTGAAGGTGTCAGAAAAATTACTTTGTAAATGAAGAATGTCTTGAGTCATTGTTGCAAATGAAATTCAAGTTGGATGTCCTTTTATTACAGGCGGACTGTGGAGCCATGCCATGTGAGCTCTCTATGGCAAGGCTGGTTAGTTATAAGAGAACAGTTCCTTTTATCAGTTACTTTAGGTTCATTCGCATGACACATTTAAATATATTTTAATTTACATCAATCAGCACACAGATAAATGGTATATGCCATTGGGTAGTATTAAATTAGTTAAACATAGTAAAAGTTTTTGACACACATTTATCTCTAAAGAGAAGCTTCTGATGTATAAATACTTTAAAAATAAATTAATTGTAATTTTCACATTGTTCCCTTGGTTAATGTTTAGATACAGGCCATCTTAATCAAGGCACACCCATTACACTATACTTTTGTGTTTTTCTGCTACGGTTCCTTTCTACTACAAAGGTAACGTTCATGTTTAACTAGTTATACTTAATGATCGTGGCACCAGAGAGTGATGACGTGTTGCTTCTTGGTCAGCCAAGCAAGTAACATTACTGTACTCTGTGCACACGTCAATAAATTTGAACAGAGATCGATCAATGAAAAGACAATGTACAGTAGCTGTGGAGAAATCACTAAAACTACCTGTGATATAGGGGGGGTGTTTAGATCTTAGATGGAGGTGTTCCTTTCTTGTCATGTATACCTGTGGATATCATCTGGGGTTCTTCAACAGCCTTGGGATAAACCGTTTCATTGTTAGTTGATGACTGTCATCCTCACACACCCGGCTGCTGACATCTTCATGGTGTCCTTGCGGTAGAATGTGGTCATTGTTCAGTTAAGTAGCAGAGAATGCAGTCAGGGAAGGGAAATCACACATAAATGTGTAAAGAAAGGAGAAGAAAATCACAACTAAAATTAACACAGTTATCTCAAGGTGCATTGCAGGACAAAGTATGAAACAGATTTGAGTATAATTTTCTAAATTCCTCCACTCCGCTTGTTATATTAGTAATGCCTCCTTTTTTTTAATCAGTTGTCTGACTTGTTACAGCTTAACTGGACTTCTTTAAATTAATTTCCAGTGTCTGACACCATAAGTAATTGACACATCCATCCACAAAACTGTCAAGGTCTGTTTTCCAGCTTTGTTGCATGTGTTCATTTGGGAAATGAAGCTTGTACACCACAGGCATTCTAAGGTGCCAAAATCTCCTCTCTTAAAACAACAGTGTCAAAGTAATTATCTCTTTCCCAACAAGTCTGTGTATTCTCCTTTCAGTGATGTAAAAGGGCAAAGTCTGTCTGAGCTTTGTAAAGTGCATTCTCTCTGTTTAATAAGATGCCAGCACTCTGCAGCTCATTCCTCTGCACATCTGCATAAACCACTGATTATAAAGTAAATTTGACAATTTAAACCATCAATCAACAGCCCATAATTGTATTCTGCCTGCTTCTTGCACTTTAATTTCTAAGGTGTTTCAGTTCTTGCTCAAGAATTGAAGTTGCCTTCGGAGAACAGCTTCATCATACATATGATAAGGGGGCTCCACAAAGAAGGAACAATGCTGGGCAGTGATGAAGTCAATGAACACATCATCGATAACACACTGCCATGCTGCCATGTCACTGTCTGGCGTGCACACAAATGGATTGTTGTGTGGCTTTTTGTGCCATTTCTATATAGACTGTACAGTTTGGTAAATTTGAACATTGTGTTCTGGAGGATATCATCCGAATGAGGCACATTACCTGCATTGTGAGGGAGCGTCAGTTATGGCACTACGGCCATGTAGCGCGTTTTCCCGAGGGTGTTCCAGCTCATAGGATCCTAATTGTTTGGGAACCGAGTGGCTGAATCAGGCCAAGGGGTCGTGCATGAAACACCTGGCTGCGACAGATAAAGGGTCATTTCCAGAGGGTGGGACTGGACCGTGTGTCTGCCTGGAGGGTTGCCAACCAGGATCCTGTGCTGTTTCGTCGTGTGGTGGGTGCGGCAACACACTGTACCAGTGCATGCTCCCCAACTTGACTTGACTTGACTTGCTCTGGAGATCAGTTTGGTGAACATTGGCTTTATGGAATGGTTCTGTTTTTTATTTTTGATGGGCTTTTCATTATAATGTTGCTGTGCTATTTTGCACCTGTTTATGATTTTGATACGTGATGATTCCAAATGTATTAGTTTCTGAATATAATAATTAATTAAAGGAAGAAAAATTCATTTTGTACAATGTTTATTTTGAATGGACACTGTCATTCGATCACTTGTTACCTTGGTGATACTAAGAAGTGTGTGACATAGGATATTTTTATGCTAGCATACTAGCAAAAAATGTTTTAGAGAAGAAACTAGGAGTAAAGAAAAAAGTCAGAAAAGAAGTCAAACCCAAAACATCAATCACACAGTCACCAAAACTGAAACGAGGAATAAAAATTGGCATCAAAAATATATATCCAAATCAAACCAGATTCAAAAAAGATTCTTACAAGCAAGATTTATTGTTAGCAAATGGCTTTTGGGATCTGCGAACTCGGACAAGGAAATTCCCCAAACGATGACCTTTTAACTTGTTGTATTGTTATTGGCAGTTCCTGACCCCTGAGGAAATGCCCCTAACGACACAGATGCTGCCCTACCAATGGTACAACCAAAATGGCAGTGATCGCAAAAAAACACAATGGTGGCAAAAATAGGACTAAATAACTCCCAGAAACAAAAGTAGGCTTTCATTCAAAAAATTAATAACATATTCAGATTCTAGGGCCCCCCAAAAATGTGATATCCCATAAATTGATAAAGAAAATGAGACAAAAACACACCTATTTTTAAGAGACTTCATAATTACCATGGTTTAAAACAGGTTGACACGTATTCTTCATCCAAGATTTTGGACAAGACTCCAAACTTTTGCATTACAGAGAATTGTTCAAAAGCTCTTTTGGTTGACAATCTTTAGGTTAGGTGTTTCTGGTTTTTGATTAACATGTTGGCTTTAAGATTGGTACTTTCTGGATCCTCCCTGTTACAACCTTTATTTTTGCTTATGGCTACCTCTCCTCTTCTGGTTCTCTCTTTTTTCTGTGCAGAATTCTGTTCTAAGACAACAGTAAGGAGAGAAAGTCCTCCTTCATAAAGAGAAGAAAATGAAACACATTGGGAGGCTCCTGTTTTGTTTTATTCCTTGTAGTAAAAAAGAACAAGATTTTTGGTTTTTGGATGTGTGAGCATCAAAACAAATTTCATGTACTTGTGGTGTTTGTTACTGTAGTATTAAAAACTTTCATACATGTATTTTTGCGACTGTTATGTTTTTGTACCTGTTGATTCCGCTTTTTAGTTTTATTTCCCTTTTGGACATAATTTGGAAAAGTTTCATCATGTTACTGTCTTGATTTCTTTTTGTTTACACAACACAGTTTGGATGTGTCGTGTGACTTTGGCCACTGTGTTTGTGACATCACAGAAGTGACATCATAAATATGTGACATCATCAATATGCCTCTCAGTGGATACTTTATGTTGTTTCTCTTTAGTTCAGTTATCTTACTTACCAATTATGTCATGACATTAGGATTGATTTCTGGTTTCTGACTTTCATTTTGTCTTTGACTCCTGATTAACTTCTTACCGTTTAATTCTTGGTTGCCTGATTATTTTTGATCGCCCAGTTTTAACCCTTTGTTTTTTGTTTTGCCTTTTTAACACAAACATCTGACATCTCTGCATGAGCCCTTTGTTTTTATCCTTGCTTACTCTTCAGTATTCCAGTAAATAATGTTTTGTTTTTTTTAATCAATGTCTGCTGCTAGGTAGTTATTTAAACAGAGCCCCATTTGTACTACAGTTGTAAGCCCAAAATAGAGCATTTTCTTTTAATGTACATCTCAAACAAGAAACCATCTAAATACTAATGACATTTTTATGACCCAAATGAAAGCCAAGGACTCCTTCCCTGTGGTGAAATGATTTGTGTCCAGCATCACACAGTCATCTTAGGTTTTTAAGATTTTTCTTTAATATTAACGTGGTACCAAGGTTAACATTGCTGACATCAGTCAGGATATGGAATGGTAATATCAAGAGATTGGTGTATAATTATGGACAGAAGCAGTAAGACCTTCTTTAGTCTATCCACTGCATCCATGCTAAGTCTCTTCTTCAAGTTGTTCAGAGAACTGGGGAATACATTTGTGGTACCAACACACTAGCTTCAGAAACTTCTGCAGACTTTTGAACTCCCTCAGTGCTGTAGAGACTATGATGACAATGACCTTTTGGGCATCCACTTCCCTTTCCCTACCTGAGTATGTTAAGTTATAAAAAATTATTCTGCTTGTATCCAAATTGGCACTTCTTCATATCGAGAGTCAGCTGAGTCTGGCTGAGATGACAAAACACAACATGTAAATTTGGAAATATTGCTCCATATTTGAAAACGTAATAATATCATCATTGCATACCAATATCTTCCCTGACTGCCTCCTTAAGATTTTTTGCCAAAAGAAATGATTTTCAAATCATCAGTTCACTGACTAACCTCAGGAATGCCACACATTTGTTTGTTGTACATGGGAAATTGAATTTCACATGTCGAGTTTAGTGGTAACCACACACATGTGGGTCACATCACAAGTATGACCAGATTAAGGTTGTAAACCAACTAGTTAATTGGTCCAGTATCAAGAATTTGGAATTAAATGTCAAAAAAAAAACAAAAAAACTTGGTGGTGGACATTAAGCGACGTGAATAAGCTCTCTCACCTTTGTACCTAAATATTTATATTTCAGTGGCAAGGTATGAAAAGTAATGGGATCCATGGCTTCCTAAAGTGTAGCATGAGAATTCAACACGTCTATTATGTTTAGGAAAAACCTGCCAGACGCTGCTTTTCAATGTTTTCAGAGTGGCACAGAAAGCAGTGACCATTTTCCACATGTCTATTATTAAAGGTGTTTTGACCTCTTCTATCACAGTTTGCTTTGGCAGTCTCAGTGCCAAGGGCAGAAGCAGCTGGTACGAGTGGTGTGTGCCACTTATAATATAATGAGTTGCCATTTTTCTCCAAGTGGATTCACTTTGGTTTTACATACTGAAATGTAAAGCCCTCTAATAACCTGTCACACCCTGTCCACCTCTCATTGTACTTGTGTCTGGTAAATGGCTTAGGTCAATCAAGAACTGGACTGCTAGATTTCACAATAGTATTCATCCAAAAACTGTGAAGTTCATAAAATCAATACATGTACTGTACACTAGTTTGAGGAATGCTTCAGTGTGTGTGTTAAATTGTTTGTGCACCGTTGCTGTTGATTTTTTTTTTTGTTTTTATCTTCTAGGGATCTTAAGAAAGCTACTCATGCTTTTATCTTTTCTTGCCTTGATTACTGCAACTCGCTGTATTCTGGGATTAGCAAATCACTGATCCGCAGGTTACAGTTGGCTCAGAATGCTGCCACTTGCTTTCTGGTAGGGGCACGAAAGTCTGATTCTGTTTCTCCAATATTAGCTTCTTTACACTGGCTGCCCGTCAGTTTTCGAATTGATTTTAAAATCTTATTGTTAGTTTTTAAATCTTTACATGGGCTTGCTCCTGCCTATTTATCTGAATTGTGTGCTTTACACCAGCCAACTAGAGTGCTTAGATCTTCTGGCCAGTTGTCTCTTGTCCCTCGTACCAAGTGTAAAACTAAGGGGGACAGAGCTTTTGCAGCTGCTGCTCCTTGCCTGTGGAACTCTTTACCTCATTACATAAAGGAGTCGTCTACAATTGAACTGTTCAAAACAAGATTAAAGACTCATTTCTGTTCACTTGCTTTCCATGACCTTCAGTAATACTGATGGTTTCCTCATTGTGATTATGTAATCTGACTTCTATTTATTATTTATTTTATTTATGTTCATTTATTTTATTTCTATTTATGTTATTTATGTTAATTGTATGTTTTTTTTTCTTCTTTATTGTAAAGCACTTTGGCCACAGCATTCCTATGCTGTTTTAAATGTGCTATATAAATAAAGTTGACATTGGCATTGATTTGCATGTTTGTACCGCTATTGTATGTTTGTACTGCTATTTCATTTGTGTGAGCTTTATCAAATGAACTTCCATCAAATTCTATGCAACCGATGTTATGACAATGAAGTATTTGCTTTATTTTATTTTTACTTGTAGGTATCTGGATAGCTCAAAGAACTGATAAATGAGGCACCAAGAAAATATTCCAAAATTTATGGAGGGTTTTGCCATTTGCTCTCCAATGCGTTATACAGACGTAATAGGAGCAATCAGATTTTGGCTCTAAGACCACCAGCTGTGAAAAAGAAACACAAGGACCATGTGTCCATGAGAGACTTACTACAGCAGGATTAACCCCGTTTTACCATAAGGGTCCTAAAGGATCAAAAGTCATAGTGGATACAATCGTGACACCCCTTTTCAAGTCTTATTAATTACTGATTTGTTTGGAGACATGAAGATTATTTAATCTCCTCTTAAAAACCTAATGGCAAAATACCATACCCTTCTGTGTGCCATTCACTAACCACTGAGATCGCCATTTTAAAAAGACTTTTCCTCTTTTCCATCACATTTCCATGTTCTGACCGGCATCAAGAGCAGCTGGCCATGTTCTTTGTTTGCAGAGAGCAATCTCTTGCTGGTGATTTCCTGGATTTCAAAATAACATTTCTTTATTCTCCACAATATTTACAAAACATTTCTTCTACACAGGTGTGGACAATGAAGAGGACATAGGTGACTCCTCTATACTTTCATATCCATGCATGACAAGCAGCCCTTGGTTAACAGTATATATCTGGATTTAGACTTTGTATTATTTGATTTGATGTTTCCTTTTTTTAATGACTTATTCATTTTGTATTTGCACCTGAGGTGCACCTGGTGCTTCTTTACTTCTAAAGAGATGTGAGGCTGTTACTGTTTGGAACAAAAGCTTTTCTACAATGCTGCTGTTATTTGTAAGGTGATGCCATCTTATTGTCATGTTGTCTGTTTTGCATTTGAAGCTGAAGCTGTGCTGCATCTTTTTTGCACTTTTACATCACTGACTTTATTTTTCTTGTCTCATGATTTATTTATTTTTATACACAAATGCTACATTATATTTGCAAAGTAGCTAAAAGTGACTCAATTCAGATTTTTGTTCCTGTGATGTGTTATGAGTGTGAACAGTGATCCATCCTGCATAAAGCATCATTTTCATTCACAAGCGCATTTTCCTGCAATGGTTTATATAACAACATTTTAGTAAAAATATGTGTTTTTGGGACATTGTGAGCATACATCCTGATGACGTGACATGTTATGTGAAGTACCACTGATGTTTTGATATTATTCGCTTTTGTCCAGCACTGGTCACCATAGATGCCCGTTAAGTCAGAAACATTATCTTCAGTCTCAGAGGAGAACTTAAGATTACATTTTTTTCTCGACCCATCATTACAAATTACATGGAATAAGTAAAATATTAAAAAAATACAACTTTTGGGAGTATAGTTCCTTTAATGTCAATGAAAGCTTTGGCCTTGCCTGCTCTACACCAGTACACACACCATCTGTTGGCATCTGCCTACCCACTTTAAAAAGCATCACCTTCTGAAATTCTGTTAGTGCTGTTAGAAATGCTGGCACAGTATTTTGTGGTTCTGATATATACAGTACCATATCATCTGCATATAGAGAAATTTTCTGTTCAAGTCCTTCTCTGATAATCCCCTTTATCTGATAAGCATTTCAACAGTGAACTGCCAGTGGTTCAATGGCGATTGCAAATAGCAGTGGTGACAAGGGGCATCTTTGTCTGGTACCACGTTCTAGTTTAAAGTAGTCTGAATTAATGTTTTTAATACAAAATGAAGCTTCTGGATTGGTATACAGTAGTTTGATCCATGCACAAATGTTCAGGCCAAACCCAAATTTCTCTAATGTAGTGAAAAGATCTCTGGTCTCAGAATTAATCTGAATAAAAGTGTGCTCTTTCCAGTGAATTCTCAAGCATACAATATTAGATTGGACACCTTCCCTTTTATCATCACAGATCAGTTTTAATACCTAGGGGTAAATATCACAAGTAAACATAAAGCTCTTTTCAACAAATTTAACTTTCCAGCAACACATTTCTTTCACTATCTTCAAATTAGAAACTTTATTAAACACAACCTGCCCGATTTTCCTCTTCTCGCACCCTACTCTATGCTGGAAAAAATATTGCTCAGTTTTGAAGACTCAGACAGCATTTCTGCAATATATAAAATTATTTTACAGTTCCTCCCTTTCAAAGACCCAAGAGGACAGTGGGAAAAAGATCTCTCACTCAACATATCAGAAAAGGAGTGGAAGATAGCAATGCAGAGAATTCACCCGAGCTCCATATGCGCAAAGCATACAATTACCGTATTTACGCGTTTACCACACGCACATTTTTTCCTGAAAATTAGCATTAGAAAATCAGATGCGCGTCATACACGAGGAAATGTAATTCTGTAATATTTACTTTTTCTGCTTGGGCTTACTCGCACGCTCACTCTCTCGCTCGCACTGTCTCTCTCGCTCGCTTACTCGCGCTCTCTCTCTCTCTAAACGCTTCCTATACAATCACAATGCGCGTCGTACACAGAGCAAAACCATTTTCGCGATTTTCTTTGTAAAAATTAGGGTGCACGTCTTACACAAGGGCGAGTGGTACATGAGTAAAACCGGTATTCAACTCAAAATTATATATCAAGCATATCTGTCTCGCTTAAAACTGTCCAAAATGTTTCCAGGGCAAGATCCAACCTGCGAATGCTGCAATCAAGTCCCCTCCTCACTGGGTCACATGTTTTGGGCCTGCACCAAATTAACATCATTCTGGACAAAAATTTTTAAATGCCTTTCAGACAGCCTTGGTGTTACAATCCCCCCTAACCCACTAACAGCTGTGTTTGGTGTTCTTCCAGATGGGCTTAAAGTGGAAAAAGACAAATTAACTGTGATTGCCTTCACTACACTATTGGCACGCAGACTTATTCTGCTAAACTGGAAGAATCCTAACTCTCCTTTTTAAGTCAGTGGGTAACTGATGTTTTATACTATTTGAAATTGGAAAAAATCTAATTCTCAGTTAGAGGATCTGTGCGGAACTTTTTCAAAACCTGGCAGGATCTAATCAATAATATTTTAGAATAGATCTTAAAGCACTGAGGAAGTAATTCTCTTCCCATTTCTTTTTGTTTTCAATCCTATTTTTTGTAAAAATATATCTATTTGTATGGAATGATTACAATAAAATCAAGAAAATTTAAAACAAACAAACAAAAAAGCATCACCTTCATATGTCATTGATTAAAGAGTCAGTTATATGAGAAGGGCTGGTAGGCATAACAATGTGGTCACTGCGGGACCGTCTTGTCCAATTTGGGGTTGAGCTGAAGTCCATATAGTATAAACCTTCCCAAAAGAGACACTTAAGCAAAACTGCACCATTCAAGTAACACCCTTGCTACTTTATAAAGAATACAATAATGCAATGCAGCATACTTGTCACCCTCTCTCTGTCAGTCCATTGTTAATTGCCATCCTATTCTTTGAAAGAGAAGCTTGCCCTCCATGCAAAGTCAGGCCAGCACATTTACATGTGAGAACTGTGTCTCTTCAGAAATGCTGGCTTTCTCCCTTCTTCCAGCTCAAGTATTTAACAAACATTCCCATCTTACCATTCTCTGAATCAATATTTAATTACAGATAATTCAAACAGTTTACTAGTTTATTAAAAATGCACACCTGATGAGACACTCTGCCAGTTACTCCAGAGATTTTCTTGCAGTGTGTATTTTTTTAATTGGATTTTTTTCTTTCTACCCATGTAGCTGTTAAAATTATTGATCTCCCACATGCCTATTCTTACTAGGATATAGGCTTAAATTATCTTAACATGTATGCTTGGAGGTCGCTTCATTACTCTTAATAACTTTTTATAAAGCATAGATATGATGTTAAGGGCAGGAAAATGGCTCACAGAGTAGTACAGTGATGCAAAGTGAAGCCCAGCTGTCTCGTAATTCTAAGTCAAGAGTTTGATTCTTGGCCCATTTTACAGTTTATACTAATTTTCTTGTTTATAACGAGTCTTCTTATGTTAAATTCCTCTTCCATAACAAAAGCATAATGGTAGGTTAATCTATGCTTTTACATTGTTCCTGTGTAAAAAAAATTGTGTGGGTATATGCATGCTCTGTTATATCATTACATAGTAGCCATCTTGGATCCCTGGAAGAGTGTACTTTTACATTCACCCTGAGATTATTGTATTTTTATTGTTTTATTATGACAAAATCCATTGAAGGCACTTTAACCTCCATCTTTTTATTAGTGGGCAAGTTAATCCTGAAAAAGTTATTTGCTATGCTCTATATATACTTACTTTTAGAATCCTAAGGGCTACAAACTTTCTCTGAAGGATTTGACACTAGACCTCTGAAATACCTTAACAGTAGCTGAAGATGCTTTCTCTTCAATTTCCCCCGCTGCAAGGGCTGAACCTTAGAGCACCTTAGCAAAGGCTGAGGGCCACATAAGAGCCCTGCTTCTGCCAGGTTACAGGACAATGCTCCCAGATCACTACCTTTGTGTGGCTTTTGAACAAATATACCTAGTAGGGACTGGCTACCCTCAAAACACTTTCAAGAATTACTCCAAAAAATGCCGGCAGGCATGCTTTAGAATACAGTCTGCCTCCAGATTTCTACCTTAGAAAGTGTTTAACCTGAACGAACACAGCTCACTATAGTACCACTCATCGTTAGAGGATGAATTGCAAATGTCAGTAAACAAGACAGTTTTAGTAAAATAATACCCAAACTTTCTTTTATTTTAAGTTAATGTTTAATAATAATAAAAATAATACATTTTATTTATATTGCAGAGAATATTTATATATTTATACATAAAACACTTATATCTGCAGAGAAACCAATCATATCAAATACCAGAAGTCAAAATAGAAGAAAACATAAAAAGTGAATGATTCAATTCATTGTCTATACAGCAAGTTTCCCATCAGTAAAGCCAAAAGAGATTTCCATGTGAAAATGCACAGGACTTTCTTCTTAATCAAACTAAGGTGATTTTTAAAACTATAAGCCACTGCACAGTTTTTTTTCCTTCTAATACTTGTCTCCATTCAGGCGTATTTTCATTTAGTAGGCAGTGCTGTATTTTTGTCCTCTGAGAGTAGGATGTTTATACTAAACACAGTGTCTCACCTCTCTTGTACAAAAACTGTTTTTTGTCATGTCAAAGAATGTGTGTCATCATGTCATCTGAAATTCCTTTGTTATATATGGTGCCTTGGTAGATAATTTAGTTACATCAGCTTAAATTGGACAACTGATAATTTCCCATGGCCTGGTTACTTGTCAGTTAAGCTATTTTAAGGTAACTTTAAGAAACATGTTAACTGCAAAGTCCAAAGCCCTTATTTCACTTTTTCTTACAAACTTATACACATTGGTTAGTTTATCTGAGCTTATCTGAGCATAGATAAAATTATAATATTCTTTTTAGTAGGTGTTTTTACATTTGAATATCTCCAATCTTATTCGCATACTTCTTCACCCAAGCATTGTATCTCTTGACAAACATCATCTGAGTCATTGGTCATGTGGCCCCTTGTGAGTTTTGAACACACAGTAGTCCACGGAGGTCATGCTTAAGCTTTATAATGCCCTGGTGAGGCCTCATCTGTAGTACTGTGTCCAGTTTTAGTCTCCAGTCTACAAAAAGGACGTAGCAGTGCTAGAAAAAGTCCAGAGAAGAGTGACTAGGATAATTCCATGGCTACAGGCTTTTCAGTTTAAGCAAAAGAAGATTAACAGGAGACATGATTGAAATTTTTCATAAAAATTATTTTCTTTGTGCAGACAACCATAGACACATGGAATAAGCTACAAAGAAGTGTGGTATACAGTAGGACTTTAGAGACTTTTAAAACTCAACTTGATATTATTTTGGAAGAATTAAGTGGATAGGACAAGCGAGCTTTGTTGGGCTGAATGGTCTGTTCTCATCTAGATTGTTCTAATGTTCTAAATGCTATATCTCACATCTAAATAAAATAAAAAAGACATAAACGCTAAGCAATATGAGTTAACTGTAAAAGGCACAATTTTCTATCGCCATTACATTTGAGAAGCTATTCTGCCTATGTATGTGTGAGGTTTTCATATTACTTTTTGAATAAATCACTTTTGTGCAAGGAAGAAACTGTGGCTAAATGGTAATGATTGTTGCATGTTGGCAGAGTGACAATGATTATCTACAATGACATAGCTTCTTGGACTTTTCATCATATGCAGTCAATTAATATCTTTATTACATTTCTGTCTAATAGAAGTCCCAGGCTGGATTAACTGGTGTTTTGCCTATGGAACCTCTAGGGCAGGGGTCCCCAGCTCTGGTCCTAGAAAGGCCCCAGTGGCTGCAGGTTTTCATTCTAACCCTTTTCTTAATCAGTGACCTGTTTTTGCTACTAATTCACTTCTTTAATTGACTTGTTTTTTTAAAGATTTGTTCCCCTGAATTTCTTCATTGTTCCTCTGAATTGCTTCATTTCTTTCCTGAAACGGCATCCAAACAGAAATGACATATGAAGTTAGTGAGCCGACAGAAGTCCAACTAAGTCAGGGCCTCAAACTCCAACCAATTTTACTCCAACCAGTTGCTCAATGAGGTGCAGAGTCTTGTTGTTAATTCAACCTGTTCTTTAATTTCGTGGCTTGTTGCTGCTCTCGTGGTGCATTAACAGACATTTGTGAAATTGTTGATTTCTCTTTCTAAAAGCACTGTTAAAATCTTTTGGGGACCTGAGCAGATCGACATTCCTGAGACCTTCACCTTTGTTTATTTTAAGATATTGTATGATGGATATCAGCTGTATTGGCTCATTTTGTATTTCATGATTGTTTGGCTGCTAATTAAGCAGAAAGAAACAATGAAGGGGTCTGAGTCTTCAAGGGAAGGTCAATTAAAATTAATTCAAAAGAAGCGAATTAGGAGCAAAAACAGGTCACTAATTAAGAAAAGGGTTAGAATGAAAACCTGCAGCTACTGGGGCCCTCCAGGACCGGAGTTGGGGACCCTTGCCCTAGAGGATTATACTCTCTAGCTTCAGTGTCAGTTGGAGTTTTGTTTTTTTTTCTCTTCTTCTTGGCCATCTGATGAAAGCATATCTTATCAAACCAGACACCCACCTTTTCCACCATAACTACTAGAGACCTACAGATCTGCAGGAATTCAGTTGCAATGTCATTTATGTTTATTACCATTGGGGATTGTTTAATTTCTACTTTGCATTTATTTTTATAATTGTCATTTGTTTATTATATGTAAAGCACTGTGAGCTTTGTGTGTGCATGGAAATGTGCTGTATAAATAATTGATGTTTTTATTGTTGTCAGACATGTGTGCCTAAATGTATCATATTTGGCAATGGCCTCCTGACATTTAACTCCATTGTACATGACCTCAGTTTGGTAAAGTGCATTAAGAGGTTCGTGGCAGTTTTAGTAAAAACAATGTGTCTCGGGTTCTATGAGTACAGCCATAGGTGTGGAGTCGAGTTGATTTACTAAGTAGGTCAGCTGTTTCACACTGGCACTCCACAGAAAGAAATTATGATATTGCACCCTCAGGAGTATAAATAAGCTTGGGTGGAAAAGGAAGGGAGAAAAAACGAGAGGGACAAGGAAACTAAAAAGAGTGGCATAGTCATGGCATGGCTGGTGCTATAGAGAGGAGGTAAGTGGTAGAGAATGACACCCTGCATAGAGCAAGCAGACAGTATTCACGGGGTAGGGTTTCTCATGCCGAGCACTGATATAGTAAGACTGACCAACTTCTCCGGGAACTACACCACAGAACTCTGAGCGATGACAGTGGGAGAAGGAATCAAACTTTGTGGGGTCCTCGCTGAGGCTCTTGTTCAAAAAGCGGACGACAAAAAGCAAAAGTATACACCAGGGTTAACTTTAAGATTATGTACCCTTACACTATTTTAAGATTAGGCACCTCTTCTAAATTTTAAGATTAGGGACCCTGGTGTACCTGGCCTTATCCCCATGAGCCTTAAGTTCAGGGTTTGTAGTAGGGGTAGGCCAGTCTAAGTGGCATCCAGTTTTGGTGTCCGCTTTTTGAACAAGACCCCTCGCAGACACTGAGAGATGGAGTTGGGAACACGAGCACATAAATGGCTGACTGCATTTGCCAGAGGATGTCTCGTCTTGCTGAGCAGATCACAGAAGGATGCGAATGCACTGTAGTTTTTGAGTTTTTTTTTTTGGTTTACAAATGGATCCTGACTGCATTTTATTCTAGATGTTAATCCATTTAAGGAATATTTATTTAATTGCATTTTAACCTCCACTGTGACATCTTTTTTTATTACAGTGGAACCCCGGGTTACGAGTTTAATCCGTTCCAGAACCGAGCTCGTAACCCGATCTGCTCGTAACCCGAACGAATTTCCCCCATTTAAAATAATGGAAATGAGATTAATCCATTCCAGCCCTCCCAAAAAGTCCCCAAAATATCATAAATAATGGAAAAAAACATGTTTTTAAATAAGAAACAAACATCAAAATACTGTATTAGTAAATATAGTTAAATAAAAGATAAACCAACTTAAGAAAATGTAACCTTACCTTGGCGGCAGATGATTGCAGTTAACGGAGAGCGGCTGAGGAAGGAGGGAGGGAGAGAGGACTAGAGGACTGGCTGCATTTTCGGCACCTTCACATCAAAAAAAACTAAAATTGCACTTTCTTAACTGTACGTACGTACATGAATTGTAAAAAAATAAACTTTCTTAACTTTAAACTTAGCCTAACACTTAACATTACATACGTATGTTTTTTTTACGCAAATCATCTGTTTTTGCCTTTTTGGCTGCACTTTCGGCACCTTCACTTAAAGCAGTTTCAGTTTTAGTATAAAGATACCTATGCAACAACATTTGCTTTTTGCCTGCTTTTTAAAAGCTTACGGAAGTGAGCCAAGCAGGTGTCATCATAATTTGCTGCTGAACGACTAGTTGCAACTTTTTCTGGATGTTTCTTTTCAATGAAACTTGTAACCTTCTCCCACATTCCCAGCACTTCTTTAATTTCACTTGTCGAAATTTCCTCTGTCTCGACCTCCTCCTCACTACCACTGATCTCTTGCAGAGCCTCCGTATGTTGCATGTCCTGCAGTTCCTCCTCATGTTCCTTGACAAGCTCGTTGATATCACCCTCGTCAACCTGCAGACCCATCGACTTGCCGAGGGACACGATTTCATGCACTGGATCTACGTCGGGCACATTGGTCTCGGTCTCGATCTCGGTCTCGGTATCAAGACCAAATCCTTCAAAGTCCCTCGCTGCAACCGCATCAGGCCATAACTTCTTCCATGTAGAATTCAGTGTTCTTCTGGTCACTTCTTTCCACGCCAGGTCAATCATGCGTAGGCATTGCACAATGTTGAAATGTTCTTTCCAGAACTCTCGGAGTGTTAGCTCCGTATTTTCTGTCACATCGAAGCATCGTTTGAACAGATGCTTAGTGTAGAGCTTTTTGAAATTGGAAATGACCTGCTGATCTATCGGTTGCAGGATTGAAGTCATGTTGGGTGGGAGGTAGAGGACTTTTATGAATTGATATTCTTCCCGGATGTTGTCTTGGAGACCGGCCGGGTGGGCTGGAGCATTGTCGAGGACGAGTAACGCTTGCAGAGGCAATTTGTTTTCTTGAAGATACTTCTTCACCGCAGGTCCAAAGCAGAGATTTACCCAGTCGATGAAGAACTGCCACATAACCCATGCCTTTAGATTGGCGCGCCACATCACGTGCAGTTTTTCTTTAAGAATCCTGTGAGTCTTAAAGGCTCGAGGGTTCTCTGAATGATAGACTAGCAGTGGCTTCACTTTAAAGTTACCGCTAGCATTTGCACACAATGCAAGGGTGAGGCGGTCCTTCATCGGCTTATGTCCTGGCATCTTCGTCTCCTCTGCTGTGATGTACGTCCTACGGGGCATTTTCTTCCAAAAAAGCCCCGTCTCGTCGCAGTTAAAAACTTGCTGGGGGATGTAACATTCTGCCTCGATGAGCTGCGCGAAACGTGTGATGAACTCGCCAGCTCCCTTCTGGTCTGCACTTGCTGCCTCGCCATGTCTTACGACAGAGTGAATGCCTGATCGCTTCTTAAATCTGTCGAACCATCCATGACTAGCCTTGAATTCTGGTTCTACTACATCCGTAGATGTGGATGTTTCTTTCTGCTTCAGGTCATTGTAAATGATGCGAGCTTTCTCGCTTATGACTATTTCAGTAAGCATATCTCCTGCCAATTCTTTCTCTTTTATCCACAATAACAGCAGGTTTTCCATTTCTTCATGGATAGCCGACCTTTGCTGTGTAATTACAGTCATGCCTTTTGCTACTTTTACACTCTTTATGGTCTCCTTTTGCTTTAGTATTGTGCATATCATGGACATACTGCGGTCGTAAATTTTGGCGAGTTCCATCACACGCACACCTCTCTCATGCTTTTCTATAATTTCCTGCTTCAACTCGACTGACAGCATCCTTTTCTTCTTGCTGCTGTCCTTTCCACTTCCTACCTTATTTGAAGATATGGTTAATGCCCAATATGTATGATATGGCTCTGGGTAGAAGGGGTAGAGGTTTCCGGGTAAGAAAGGCGAAGCGGAAACTAGCCGTGACGTATCGGAGCTCGGCTCGTAAAACGGGCAGGCAGAAATTTTGCTCGGATCGCGGCTCGTAAACCAGGGTTCCACTGTATTTATTAACTTATTTATTTATGACGAAACCACACTACACAGTTGTTTTGAACACTATAGCTTTTGTGAAAACAGAAGCTTTGGAACTTTTGCACCATTGTTTGCACTGTGTGTATGTATGTGTGTGTCCTTATTTCTCACCCCATCCTTGGTCTATGACAATCAATGTCTAAGGTTCATGGGGTATTGTTAGCTGTGGGCAACTTGAGCATCATACTCAGGATCATCATTCCTACTTGCTGCCACTCATTTACCATTTAGGATCAAACCTCAGCACTCATCCTCAAACCCTTCCCAAGAAGAGGGTACACAATTAAACTAAATTCTTAGCTAAGGAAGAAAGGTTGTAGTCCAGCCAGCTACCTTCTTTACAGTATTATCGTCAAGGGTGTGACCATCAATGTCCATTAACAGGCTAATTTACAGTGGGTCCCAGCCTGGGATCTGCAGGGATTTGTCAGGAGGTTCGCAGCAAAATGGGGGGAAAAAATATTATTTTATAATTTAAAAAGTTGTAAATAACAAAGCATTGTTCTGTTCACTTTGTATTTTAACAATATCAATGTTGCTTCGGTAGTGCTCTTGCAAGTTATTAATAAACGCATTTTTCAAATGTTACTCGAAAGCTATTGTAGATGGACAAATGTTGCATTGTGGTGTTAAAGCAGTTCACAGCAACTTAAGTATAGTGCGTTGAATGCTAAAACATACATAGTGATTTACTGCATTTTAACAAGAAACCATTCTGAAGAAAACCCACCTTGTAGTTCTCCTTTAAATTCATCAAATGAGTTGTATTCTTAATCAAAATCTGAACCTAGAAAGTATGAAGCTTCATACATTGAGTTCGGATTTGTGCTGGCTGAGAAAAATGACGGACTTGATTACCCTAAAATGCGTTCTTTGTCAGGAAATTCTATCATACGAATGTCTGAAGTCGTCTAGAACAAAATCATCCCGCTGATGTTGGAAAACATTCTGACATTTTCCAAAGAAAAGCAGCATTGCTTATGAAACAAGTGAGCACTTCCGCAGAGCAAGTAACGGTTTCAGAGAGGGCACTGACTGCATCTTTTTTTGGCGTCGTATCGCATTGCCCGTGCGAAGAAAACTCTCACAGCTGGAGAAGATCTGAGGTTTCCGGCGACCAAAGACACATTTTAGGAAGTGCTAGGTGAGGACACTGCCCCTTTGTCAAACAGCACTGGGTGTAGATGGATATCTGACATGGCTGAGGATGTAACAGACCAACTTCTGGAACAGGTCAAAACAGCCCTTGGTTTGCGTTGCAGTTGGACAAAAGCACAGATATAGATAACGCAGCACAGCTTATGTCTGTGTCACTTTTGTTGGAGGCAGAACGTTTGTGGAGGAGCTTTTTTCTGCAAAGAATTTCTGGGGAAGAGAACAGGGCAGGACATTTTTTCAAATCTCATTCGTGCAGGGAGATTTAGTTGAATGGTCTTATTGCGTGGGCATCTCTGTACAAATGGCATCGCTGCCATGACAGGCACGCATAGTGGAGTCGTGTTAATAAAAGATGCCGTGGATACACCCTGCATACTTTTACAGAGAAGCGCTTGTCACTTAAAGGATGGAAGACAAATTGCAACA
>JANRMT010062849.1:14766801-14856773 GCA_026402145.1 Polypterus bichir lapradei
TTGTTCTTCTTCTGGCAGTCTTCAATCCAAATCCCTAAAGCAGATTCCATCCAGACTACTGCCTTATTACATCCACTTACAACTCGTTTTGCACCCTGGTTAAAAGGACACTGCGGCCGTAGATCTTATATTCCTTTCCTACTTTTTAAATAAAAAGAATCGTAGCCTTCAACAAATCCAAAACGTTTACCTTTTCGGCAATCGTTAACATCTTCCGTTTGCGCTTGGGCACGGCCCCTGAAGCAGTAGCAGATCGTTTTGGAGCCATAATGAAGGGCTTAACTATGCACAAAGATAAACACAAAAGAACACAACTCTTTACACAGCGAAACACGTTGATGCTGACTGAGCGAGACAAGACTTCCTGGTTAACACTGCATTCAGCACGCAGGAACTTAACTGCGTGCTCTGATAGGTTAGCTTCTCAGTCAGGAGAACTTAACTGCGTGCTCTGATTGGTTAGCTTCTCAGTCATCCGCCAATAGCGTCCCTTGTATGAAATCAACTGGGCAAACCAACTGAGGAAGCATGTACAGGAAGTAAAAAGACACATTGTCCGCAGAACCCGCGAAGCAGCGAAAAATCTGCGTTATATATTTAGTTATGCTTTCATATAAAATTCATGATAGAGTGAAGCCGCGAAAGTTGAAGCGTGATATAGCGAGGGATTACTGTAGTATCAAAGCAGCTCTCCTTAAGCACAGATTGGTTTGCCAAACTGTGCAGTGACATGGGCGCCAGTTTTGAAAGCCTTCTGCTGTATGCTGAGGACTGCTGATTGTCTCATAAGGCAGTTTTACAAAGAGCTGTGTGGATTTCTTTCGTCTTTGAACTCCCACTTTGCTAGCTGTTTTGACAACCAGTGGTGGGTTCCTAAGCTTGTGTATTTGGCTAACATATTTCAGCTTTTAAATAGTTTGAATCAGAGCATACAGGACCGCAATCACAGCATACTTAATTTGGAAGGTAAAATTTGTGCATTTATTGTATACCAAAAAAAATAAAATCGAACTTTAGGAGAAAGATCTAAGCGAAGAAAATACTGTAATGTTTCCTATTCTTCACCTGGAGCTGGGAAGGTATGCACCTGCCAATGCTATTGTCACATCTGAAGGGATACTTTAGTAACTACTTCCTAGACCTGGATAATCATCATTTAAACCTGATCAGAAATTAGTCTGAATTCAGAACGGAAGAGGATTGGAATTTTGAAAATGCAATTCTCCGCTATTTCCCTGTCAGAATTTTGTCACAGCCTCAGAAACGAACACCCAGTGTTGAGTGAAAAACTTATGCGGTGCCTCTTACCGTTTGCAACAACGCTGCTGTGTGAGGCAGGTTTTTGTACACTGAAAGTACTGAAAACTAAAAACAGAGCACGTCCAAATGTGGAAAATGATTTGAGATTGTCCCTAAGCCAGCTGAAACCCAGAGAGACAATCTGTGGAAGACCATTAAAGCCCAAAAGTCCTACAAATGCTACAAATAGAACAGTCTCATTTGTAGCATTAGATGTTGTATTGGATCCTGAAGGGAGATATGTAATGGTCATGGGAGACTTATCTAACTGTAAAATGATTTTGATAAATGTTTATGCACCTAATGCTAATGATAAGGAATTTATACAAAATTTATTTGCATCCATTTCCAATCTGAACACTCATAAAATTATAATGGCTGGGGACTTTAATTGTGTTTTAAATCCACTCTTAGATAGGACTTCTTCCACAGGGGGAACGGCATCTAACACCGCAAAGATAATTACAAGGTTTATAACTGATCACAACTTATCAGACCCCTGGAGGTTTTTAAACCCAAACTCAAGAACATATTCTTTCTACTCACCAGTACATCATTGCTACTCAAGGATTGATTATCTCTTTATAGATAATAACTTCTTGCCTATGATTAAATCTTGCAAATACGATGCTATTGTTATTTCCGATCACGCACCTCTGATCTTGGAGCTAAAGTTACTAAGCCCCACACACTCACCTCGCAGATGGCATCTCAACCCGCTTCTATTAGCAGACGAGAAATGTACAGAATTCATATCCAAACAAATCAATTTCGTCATAGAGACAAATACATCCTCAGAGATTTCTGCAGGAATACTCTGGGAAACTCTTAAGGCCTTCTTAAGAAGACAGATTATCTCATATCTTTCCAACAGAAATAAATTAGAAACCAAGAAAGTAGCAGAGATAAAAAGCGAAATTACTAGAATTGATGAAGAACATGCCAGCCTACCAAGCGAGACTCTACATAGGAAAAGGCAGGCTCTGCATTCAGAACTAAACCTCTTGACAACTAAAGAAACTGAACAACTAATTTATAAATCCAGACATCATTACTATGAACATGGAGAGAAAGCTAATAAGCTTTTAGCTCAACAAATTCACAAGCAAGAAGTGCCAACGCAATCTCAGTAATCACCAACGCGAACGGAGATAAAATCATCGACCACAAAAATATAATGCACACTTTCAGGGACTACTATAAATCCCTATATACTACTGAGTTTAAAGAAGACAATACACAATCTAATACATTTCTGGATACATTACAAATACCACAAATAGACACTTTTAGTGCGGAGGAACTTGATAAACCTCTGGCGTTATCAGAATTACTAGATGCTATAAAGTCACTTCAAGGTGGGAAAGCAGCAGGCCCTGATGGCTACCCTGCAGAATTTTACAAGAAATTCTCCGCTCAGCTAGCTCCCCTCCTATTAGCAACATTTACAGAAGCCAGAGATAACCAAACTCTTCCTCAAACTTTTCGCCAAGCACTAATCACCGTTTTTCCAAAACAAAATAAGGACTTATTACAATGTGCATCATACAGACCAATTTCACTTCTGAATAATGACGTTAAAATACTCTCTAAAATCATAGCTAGAAGGATGGAGAAAGTGCTCCCCTCGGTAATATCACAAGATCAAACTGGATTTTTCAGGGGCCGACATTTATCTTCAAATCGTCGACGCCTGTTTAATGTAATATACTCACCAACTAAATCAAACACCCCAGAAATATTATTATCATTGGATGCAGAAAAAGCATTTGACATGATTGAATGGAAATACCTTTTTACTACATTGGAGAAGTTTGGGTTTGGCCCGAACATTAGTGCATGGATCAAATTACTGTATACTAATCCAGAAGCCACTGGCAATACATTGTCGAAATACTGATCAGATAAAGGGGATTAGCAGAGAAGGACTGGAACAGAAAATTTCATTATATGCAGATGATATGGTACTGTATATATCAGACCCATAAAATTCTGTGCCTGCAGTCTTAACAGCACTCACAGAATTTCAAAAGATCTCTGGTCTTAGAATTAACTTGAATAAAAGTGTACTCTTTCCAGTGAATTCTCAAGCATATAATATTAGATTAAACACCCTACTTTTTATCATTGCAGAACAGTTTAAATACCTAGGGGTAAACATCACAAGTAAACATAAAGCTCTTTATCAACAAAATTTCGCCGTCTGCATGGAAAAAATTAAGCAAGACTTGCATAGATGGTCAACCCTTCATCTCACACTAGCTGGAAGAATTAACACTGTTAAGATGAATATTCTTCCTAAGCTCCTTTTTTTATTTCAAAACATTCCAATATATATTAATAAATCATTCTTTAAGCAATTAGATTCAACAATAACCTCATTTATTTGGAACTCAAAACATCCACTCATCCAAAGAGCGACCCTACAAAGACAAAACGCAGAAGGCGGCATGGCTCTACCAGTTTTATTACTGGGCAGCAAATATACAAGTGATAAAAACCTGGATACAAATAGAAGAACATACACAGGCTTGGTCCGCAATAGAAGCAAAATCCTACAGTACTTCTTTGTATTCCCTGCTCTGTGCTCCAATAAACACACGCTATCGGCAATATACTAATAACCCAATTGTGCTTCAATTACTTAGAATATGGAACCAATGTAGAAAGCATTTCAAGACGGAGAAGCTGCTATCTGTGGCACCTCTGCAAGAGAACCACCTCTTTCAACCTTCGCGAACATATGCAGTTTTTAATATCTGGAAAAAATTTGGAATTAACTTGCTTAGAGATCTTTATATAGACAACATCTTTGCATCCTATAAACAATTACATTCCAAATTTAACATTCCAGCTACACATTTCTTTCACTATCTTCAAATCGGGAACTTTGTTAAACAGAACCTTCCCGATTTTTCTCAACTTGCACCCTCATCCATGCTGGAAAAAATATTGCTCAATCTCAAGGACTCAGACACCATCTCTGCAATATATAAAATCATATTACAGTCCCTCCTTTTCAAAGATCCAAGAGGATACTGGGAAAAAGATCTCGCAATTAATATATCAGAAAAGGAGTGGAAAGTAGCAATGCAGAGAATTCACTCGAGCTCCATATGCGCAAAGCATACAATTATACAACTCAAAATTATATATCGAGCACATCTGTCTCGTCTAAAACTCTCCAAAATGTTTCCAGGGCATGATCCAACCTGCGAACGCTGCAACCAAGTCCCAGCCTCACTGGGTCACATGTTCTGGGCCTGCACCAAATTAACATTATTCTGGACCAAAATTTTGAATTACCTCTCAGACAGCCTTGGTCTCACAATCCCTCCTAACCCATTAACAGCTGTGTTTGGGGTTCTTCCAGATGGGTATAACGTGGAGAAAGACAAACAAATTGTGATTGCATTCACTACACTTTTGGCATGCAGACTTAATCTGCTCAACTGGAAGAACCCAAACTCTCCTCTTTTAAGTCAGTGGGAAACCGATGTGTTATACTATTTGAAATTGGAAAAAATCAAATACTCAGTTAGAGAATCTGTACAGACTTTTTTCAAAATATGGCAGGATCTAATCAGTAATATTTTAAAATAAGCTCTTAAAGCACAGAGGAAGCAATTATTTCCGTATTTCTTTGTCTTCTGCATTCATCTCTATTGGCTTATCAAATTTATTAATTTAGGTATGTTTACAAGCCTTAAATTTCATACCGTTTGCCTTGCTCTCTCTCTCAGGGGTGGGGATCGATTTGTCCTTAACTCAATTTTTCTTTTTGTAAAAAATTGATTGATTTGTATGGATTGCAATAAAATTAATAAAACTTCAAAAAAAAAGCGCCCAAAAGTCCCACAAGGTCTAGGGTGAGTCTAATTAATTTATTTATTCTGAGCTGTCAATTTTGCCTTGCTTTATATAGTGTTGTTACATGCACTTAACAGGTCTGTATAGCATTTTATTATACACATATAGGATATGTAGTTTTTTGGGTGGTGATAGGAAAGGACTCATCAGCCCAAGGGAGAGTCTTGGCATGAAAAAGGTTAGGAACCCCTGGGCTAATACCCTGAATGCTTTGGCACACTCCATAGGTAAATTCTCTGTGTTTGGCAAGTGGGTATTGTTGTCTGGGTCCACCCCTTTGTGCCTACTTTTGCTTGTCTTCACAAGCCTGATCAAACCCAAACCCGCCTCATATGAACAGAGTCTCATCTCATCTGCTACTGGCAAACTATGTGTACAGTTGGTTCTGTTATAATTTTGGCTTATGGACCTTATGAAAATCATTTTTGTTGTGTTTAAAAGCATTTTTTGTTGTGATATTAACATTACTGTGACAGTGCCGTTTCATGTTTGTTTTGCTTGGCTGCAGCGATATCGTTCATTTGGGAGATTTGTCCCATGTTATACTACTCTGTGATTGCCAGTATCATTGTTAAGTTTTAGCCAGGGTTCATTCTCAACTAATTTTTTTTGGTCTTTTCTGTTCTTTTTTAGTATGCTTCATCTGTTAGTAATGTCAAGTTCATTTATCATTTGGGCGCTATGTTTAATGTATGATTGTTGTTATTTTGTTTAGAGTTATCTATGCACTTATGTTCCTTGAGTTTTGTGGGTGGAACCACAAAAGGTTGGACCATTCCTTGCATCACTTCTGTAGGACCACCAGCAGCCTTTAAAAGCTGGCGGAGACATGAGTTCTGTGTGGTTCATTGGGGGAGCTCTATTAGAAGAGTGAGCATCACTGTGTTGCGTTTAGGATTTTTCTGTTTTCGATCTCTTTGCTCTGCCTTTTGCTTGTTCTTATTGGACTGTATTGTTTGGCATCTGTTCACTTAAGGATGGCCTTTTAGTAACTCCTTTTGAATCTTTTGAGTGTTTTTTTCTATTTTTGATAATTAAATCATCTTGTGTGTTGTCATCATGGTTACCCTAAAAAAGAAAGTCCCATACTCTGTACCATACACCATATGTGACATGGTTACATACGAGCAGTGGATTAAGTTTCAAATCAAAAACATTATTATGACTTGTGTTATTGAGGGGTAATAACTGTAGCTAGTGTAGAGGCCTTTTAAAAGTGTTTGATTTGACTTAATTTTTGATTTTGTCTTGGCTGTAATTCTCTGGAGGCTCTTTTGGTTTTTGAGCTCCCACTTGTACTTCTAACCTCAGGTCAGGCTGCACTGTTTTTGTTGATTTCAGTTCCCCAGTTGCACTAAGTTGCATCTTCTTGCATTGTGTTCCCTTTCAGTTATTTGCTTATCTTACAGGAAACTAGAAGGTGCTTCTGTGTGGACTTTAGTTATGGAGATTTCTGTTGCTTTCATTTGCTGGTTGTTACTTCAACTCATTATTAACAGCTTCCCTCTGTCCAGTTCTAAATGGATAGACGGTAGGATGTTATCTGTCAGCCAGATCCACTAATTAAATTGAGCACTACTTTAGCTGCATGTTGGCTATTCTAAGTGGCAAATAAATGACACTTTATGTTAATCATTTTAGATCAGTGGTTCTCAATTTACAGTGGCAGCACCCCAATCAGGGGCTCCAGAAAACTTTCAGGATAGCCAGAAGTTGACCGAAAATATTTATAGAATAGCAGTAAAACACTTACTAAAAATCAGGCTACAGTAGGGGTCCCAAACTTGGGGCCTGCGGTATGCATCCAGCCTGCCTCATAAATATTTAATATGTTAGTTACACATTAGTCCCCATTTAATGTGAGTTTCATATATACAGTAGATTATATCTGTATATGTATATACACTTCACATATGCACAGTTATTTGGGTTTTAATGGTCGCTCGTGTTTATCTGTGCAGCACAGTGCATCACAACTACTAATTTCTAGTTAGAATGGAAATGGCCTCTTAATGATCCAACAAGAAAAAAATTAAAAGAAGGTAACGTCAAAATTTCATAAAGAACTTCAGTGTTTTAGCATGAAGCCAATGACGTGACAGTCTCATGAAGGAGATGATAGCTAGACTTAATACACACTCTATTGCTGCCACACCACACACTTTTTAAAGTAGCATACTGCAGATGTCACAGCCGGCCACCCTTCTGTGGCATACCTAACCGCTGCTACTGTCCTGCATGATGCTTTTGTCTTTTCCTCTGACTTTATTGTTGTATGTAAAGAGAAAGCACCTTTGAATTTTCACTAATGCTAGATGTGACTGTCACTGATAAAAAAAAAAACCTCTAGTGCCATAGGAGAATACAGAGGATAACCAAATGGCTTCTGTAATTGTGTTATGAACAAATGCCTGCAGCTAATAATTCTGCATTTTAAAGATTACTGTTGATTTCTTATATTCATTTATACTTAATGATGTTATACTAAATGTTAAAACCGAGTGAGTGGTGAACAGCCTTTGTTATTATCACAAATATCTGCAGTGACATACTGTATTTTGGTAATTACTGGTTATTATTTATATCAAAAAATGACTACTTTCTATAAATTGATTAAAAAATTCCAGCACTAAACTAAATTTTATTTAATAAAAAGATATAGGCTGTTTTTGAAATGGCCTATTAATTTTGCATTGCGCTTAAAAAAAATAGAAGTTGTGTAATTACACTATCAGCAAAGTATGTCATGTCATTTTCTAATCTACTTAATCCACACCAGGGTCTCTCCAGGCTAGCATAGGGTGCAGGTCAAGTAAAAACCTGGGACAGGGCACCAGTCCATCGCTGGGTAAACACATATACACACACTCACCACACCAGGGCCAATTCAGAGTCACCAGTTCAACTACCCTGCATGTCTTTGGAAAGTGGGAGGAAACCAGAGCACACCAGAGAACATGAACGGGGAAAACATGCAGACTCCACACATGAGGGATCCGGGACGCGATCCGAGGTCTCCTTACTGCGATGCAGCAGCATTACAACTGTGCCACCATATGCTTTTTGTTAATAAATGCAAATTCAAAAGCAACTTTTGTCAATACTGCAGCAAAAGTCTTCTTCTTCCTCTTCATCATTTTTTCATTGGTCAATGTGCTTGATCAACCTTCTTTAAACAGCTCAGTCCTGCACCTCCTTGCTAGTCAATCCCTTTTCCTTCAGATTTTCTTTTACTTATCCATCCACCTTCACTTTCTCTTTCCTTCCATTCCCATTACTCTTTTACCCACATATTCATTGTGTTGCCTCATCACACTTCAATACCACCTCAACCTACTTTCCTGTACTTTCTTAGATATCTCTTCAACTTTTGTTGTATCTCTGATTGTCTTATCTCTTATTCTGTCTGTAATTCTGAACCTCCATCTCAACATCCTCATTTCTACCATATCTAAGTTATTCTCCTGTGCTCCCTTTACTGCCCATGTCTGAACTCCATAAATCATTGCTGGTCTTATGCTTGTCTTAAAAATCATACCTTTAACGTTTGCTTAATTCCTCAGTCACTCAATACCTGATACCGTCTTCCAATTGTTCCATTCACATTGCACACTATGAGTTATCTCTGCAACTAACTTTACATCTTGGGTTACCATAGACCCTAGGTATTTCAATTTTCCATGCTTTTCAGTAGATATCCCTGCAGGCCAATTTCTGAATCCTTATCATTATTAAACCTCATATGTATCTTCAGTCCTCTATCATCCAAAGCTCTTCTCCATTCTTCCAACTTCCTCTTCACTTCTTCTTTTCTGGTGCTACAAAACACAATGATGTCTTCAAAAGGGATGCACCAAGGGGATTAGTCTTTTATGCCATGGCTCAGTAAATTCATAACCTGATCAAAGAGGAAAAGACTTAAAGAAGATCCCTGCTGCAGGCCTACTCTAACTGGGATCTTGTCTGTTACCCCAATACTGCTTATAACCCTAGTTCTCAATCCTTTATAACTTTAGCCAAAACTTTACTGATGGAATCAGTCCAATCTGTTTCAGAAAACACTGCAGCAAAAGTAAAAAATGGAAAATATTATGGCCAGTGTAGAAGGGTCCTCACATTATCTGGTGGTACCCTGTGGGGGATTTTGAGAAGTAAGGGTTGAGAACCACTGGACTACAGGATTTCTCCAAAGGCTATAACAGAATAGTGTTTAGTTCTAGCAAATCAAGTTTGGAAATGCAGTACATTGTCATAAAAAAACACGGGTTGACTGGCACCCGGGCTGTGGTGGATGGTTTTTCAGCCGGCTAGGATGCCACGATAAAGGAAGTTCTTGGATGAACTGGTATCCCAGCCAAGTTGGTTAGTGGTACCTTTCCAGGTTGGGAAGCCATTTTGAGGGAAAAGCATTCCCCCAGTACACCAGATGGTGATCTCCCTCTTTTATGGTTCCTGTTTGTACACCTGCAGGGCTACATGGAAGTTGTATTTTTTTCTGGACAGCCCTGTTGTGATTCTCGGGGGAGCTAGGGGGAGCTGTAATGGTGTGTGCTAACACAAATGGTAGCCATAAATTTACATTGCTTGTCATAGGAAAATCGGAAAAGCCTGGGTCATTTGAAAACATAAACTTAAATACCATTCCTGTTACGTAGAGTACAGGCAGTCCCCGGGTTACGTATGAGATAGGGACTGTAGGTTTGTACTTAAGTTAAATTTGTATGTAAGTCAGAACAGGTACATTATTTTAATTTATTCTATTGTTGACCGACTGTAACCAAGTGCTCTTCCAATGAATGATGTAGTTTCACCTCTCTCTGACCTTTTTATTATTTCTACTTTATTTTCAATGGTGATGGTTTTTCTCTTCTTTACTATATCACCAGCACTTGCATTAGATTTAATGGGTGAAGACAAAAGGTTAAGATGAGCTCTTCTGCACAGCACTGTCCACGCTATCACAGAAGGATGATGTACTGACAAGAGACAACTTCCTGCTATGTGCGTAACAGTACAAGCAGGCTTGCTATTGAGAATGATTTGGGGCAGCGAGGGGGGGTTCATCACTCACCCACCACACAGTAACCTCCACTACAGTATGCTGCTTGCAGCGTCCTCCCACCGAGAACGAACACGGTGTGGCCAAAGGCGGGTAGTGAATCGCCCAACCCGAATTCAACAGGCAGCCATCTGAGGCACACTACAGTGCTACTCCCCGCTGCCCCGTTCACCCTCAATGACCTCCGTTCTGCCACAACCAGGTCAGCGCTTGCAGCAATACCAGCACACATGGCTGCTCCAGTTAGAAGCAGTAGCTGCAGCGGCATAGTGGGCGGGCAGCGAACCATCATCCTGCACATGAGCGATAGCTGTGGCCCTGGTGACTATGGACCACGGGTCACTGCTTGCTGCCGGGAGCTGCCCGAAGGACACTACACTGCGCGAGCAGCGAAATTGCTCCTCTCCAGCCACCGCTTGCAGCATCCCCAGGCCGAAGATGACGGAGTGGCAGTTACTGAGGTGCATGCGTCGCAGCTGGGGCCTCGTTTGTAAGTCATAGGTCAGATGTCCATAACCTGGGGACTACCTGTATATGAATTAGTTTATTTTGTTAATACTATGTTATATTTTTTTAATATAGTTTTATTTTGTAAAGAAATATGACAATTTGCCAAACTAATCTACTGTATATCATTTTTAAAGTAGCTGTTCTTTATCCGTCTTTTCTCTTATCCATCACAGCCTCAGTTCCGACCTCTGTCAGAATCAGTTTTACTGTATTTTGTTTAAATAAAACTTCTTTCCTTGAACCCGTGACTGTGTGGTTTGGTGGTGTCTGGGATGTAGGTGTGCCCCTTACAGGTCACAACATCTATATATTATCAGTCTCATGTACTTAATGAGGGATATGATACCTTTCATATTGAGTGTCATTAGATAGCACTTTGTAAAATAATCTACAATAAAGCTGTCTAGATACCCCTGGGCTGTGTTATCCTGCTTTAGGATTTAAATTCTGTAAGACTCTTCAGCTTCAGCTTCAGCATCTGGGCTCACATTGTCATCATTTATATACAAAATGGGCCGCATAGATGAAAACTAGTAGTAATTACAAAAGCTTTAAGAAACTCACACTATGTCTTTTGTGTAAAAAATCTAAAATGGATGTGCATCTCCAAGACAACAGAAATACTGAATGTCGGTGCCAGTGGAGTGATATGTATTACTGCAAGCAATAAGACGAAAACAGAAGCAGAGCAGAAATTCTGCAACAGGCCTCACCAGTTATAAGAAATGAAGAGAGAAAGCTTAGATCAGGTTCAACCTGATGAACAGCACTGGATCAAAATTTTGTTGCATTTTCTTTATGAATTCATTTCAAAAACAGAAGCATTGCAATAGTGAGTTCAAAATTGCTGGCCATGTTGCCATGGAGCTGTACTTCATCTCTGCACTTATCAAAACAAGATAAACAAACAAAATAAATTATCTTTCAAATCAAAACAGTTACATACTATAGAGTGCATACGAGGCAATCACAGTTGTATAAGGATGGAAAAGTTAATCCTGCTAGAGGAGAGATTAAAATCGAAAACAAAAATCGCTATTACACATCACCTTGCAACTTGTGAGGCCTGCAAATTAAAAAGCATGTAATATCAAAAGCAGATGTCGCTTTTCAAGATGCGTAAGATTAGTGGAGCTCTGGCTTCTTCAGTTTAAACTGAACAGAGGTCATTGACTCAATTGTGAAATGTTCTATAAATAAAAAATTCTAACTTGGTTACTTTGAAATTAAATTATGCATTTTATATTTTATTACTATTTGAAGTTCCGGGCATTGTCTACTGTAGGTATATCTGTATGATAGGTCAAGGTAAGAAAGCAAATATCTATGTTTTTTAAACGTTGACCATTTTGCTATTGCTGGCTAAAGTGCAAGTGTCCTTTCCGTGATCTACAGTACCTCTCAGTTTATCTCTTCTTATAAGTCAAGAATTTGTTTCTTTATATATATATATATATATTTTTTTTTTAGTCTAATCCTTATTAGGTTAA
The DNA here is from genome assembly GCA_026402145.1 of Polypterus bichir lapradei. NCBI lineage: Eukaryota > Metazoa > Chordata > Cladistia > Polypteriformes > Polypteridae > Polypterus > Polypterus bichir. The sequence continues at coordinate 14,779,030 of JANRMT010062849.1, forward strand.
AACTATGGCTTCTTATTTGTACTTCTGGTTTATTGTTTTATTTTTGCAAATAAATATTTAATCATACATTCGTAAATTGGATGGCTTATTGAAAAATTAAATCCATGGACTTCAGAAAGCATCTGCAGTAGGGTGGGCCATAAGGGGATTGGGGCTCACACACATGTATTATTACAACAGGCAGCACCAATGGCAGTATTTGATACAATTATGTTACATAAATGATTCAAAGTTGAGTCATTCAAAATTGACCGAAAATGTATACAATTCACATTGTTGTGTTGCCATCAAAGCCTAAAATTCAAAATGATTTATCATAAAATAGATTTGAACAAACGTTTACCATAAGTTTGTTCATTAGTATTATTTGATGTTACTAATGCCATTCTCAGTCATTCTCTTTCTACCATATTCTGAACAGCAACTCGGCATGTGCTAAAACATATTTCATTCTATTTCATTGTGGTGTATCTCTATCACACTTAGTAAAGATGTGCAGTGTGTAAAATACTGTTGGTTTTATCAAAAAGGTAAAGTTTTCCATTGATAAAAATGTAATGTCATCAGTTTATTTCTGAGCTATTGTCACAAGTATAAAGGGCAATGAAATATCTATTTGTACATTTCACCAACATGGAGTAGGCTACCACTATCCTTGTCCAGCAAATCTCCCCCCATTGTTTATGTGTAATATCCATCCATTCATCCATTTTCTAAACCCTCTTATAATATAACAACAGAAAATAATAGGTAGGGGTGAGTGAAACAGTGCAGTTTCCTTTTACATATAGTTTTGTGTAACATATACCAAACCTTGTTTTCCATGCAATTTTGCAAGTGCGAAACTCACTATAAAGAGTGTTTTAGAGTCTTAGAGTTTTTCTTGTTGAGTAAAATAAGGAAAATGTTTCTTCTAGGGTTTGGCAACACCTTACACCCCTTTTGATGTTTGTCACAAAAGGTTCTAGATGGAAATAAATGGACAGAAACTAACTTTTGGAAATTCAGCCTGGCTAAAACACAACCCAGGCTGAGACAAAGTAACATACTGTTAAGCAAAAGCTGTAATCCAGCAAGAAGATAAAATGTGATCCAAATTAGTTGAGAAGGAAATGTTGTACCAGTGGTTTTTGTTGGCTGCTATAATGGCGCACTGTTGTCTCGTAATCAAGAGTAGTGAGCTGCATGTGCCTGTCCCACGTTTTTTATGGTGCAGCAGTCTATTAGCCAGCTAAAGCGACGTGAAGAAGTTGTCTGTTGTTATGGATCTGACTTTGTCCAGAAAAGGCTCCATAAGCTTTATGATCACAGTCTTGTAAAGTCTTTCTCCCGTGGGACGTCTAGGATCTTTTCCTAAATAAGGAGTGGCATTGCCCATGTACTTTTTCTACAAATCTACCGCAATATAAAACTATGTCAAATTTGTCAGACTTGGTTAAGATGTATTGTAAGAAAAAACAACTGACCTTGGTTGAAAACAATTGCTTATCAACAGTAATATGTTGCCCTGGGTTGTAACACAAAACACAGTTCTCAACAAAACATTGCCAGATGACCGAGATCACAGCAAATCTATTTTTTTTCACACGTTCTGCACGTTTGTCTTTGTGGTTAAAGAGCAAATGCCTCATGATAGTCTGATAGTGGTAAACAGGGCATTGTATCTTTGATTGCAGGTACAACAAATAGTTCTGACCAGGCATCAACAACAGCGGCAACTGTGGTCATCGCTGCTCTTGTGAAAAGAACGGTGATAAACGCCATCAAATCGGAGTGGGAGATGCAAGTTTGTTGTACCACGTGTACATGGCTGAGTAAATAAAACTGAATAAAAAAAGAAAAAAAACTCAAACTTTTACAAGTAGCAAAAATTTACACTGGGTTTTACAGACTCATATCAAATGTATTTTTTTATTATATAATAGTAATAATAATAGCACATCTCTACTCAAAAAATTAATTGCGGGGAGGACCTGGAATTGAACTCGCAACCTCTTAATTATGAGACAACAGTTCTTAACTCTACAACAACCATGCTTACTTTGTGTAGATTGATATTTGGGCTTCAGTTTTTATACATTGACAGCAGCATGTAAATTGAATAATGTATTTTTCTTTGGTCATACACTTAAATAAAAGTACACTTTTTGTTATACCTTTTGTGAAACTGTTTATTTGATATTTGGAATTCAGTCTTCACACATTATACACATCACATCAGCACTTTGTCATATTACCATAACACAAAGAAAGTTTCTGGTTTAGTTATGTGTTCAACATTTCTTACCTCACATTCCCTGTCATCCTGCATTTACACAAATTGTTGAGGACATGGAATACATAAGATATGTATGTATTCCAAATAATGACATATTATTTACCCCATACCCAGATAAACTGACATCAGCTCAGAGAATTTTGCATCTGACTTGACTTCAGCTGCCTCAGTGACAGATGGTATAGCAGGCTGCTTGTGCTAATCAACACATTTGCAAAACAAAAATGCTGATGAGGAAGTGTGAGGGAACTTATGGTGGCCTGGCATTATGAATATTTTTGTAGGTTTCAGGGATTCTAGTGTTAAACTCCCTTGCATTAGGATTTGCTCTTTAGATTCTGGACTTTGTTTTGGTTGCCCTTTGGTTTGCCTTCCAGGCATAATCTCTTTTGCTTCCTTTATTTTCTTTTGCTATATTTTAGTAAGTAAAGTCATTTGAACGTCTAGGAAAAATGTTTCGTTAATTGGGCCATAAGTTTTATGATTCCCCTCCCCCTTTCAGAATTTTTGTAATTTAAAAGCTTTCACCTCTTAAAGTTGGGCTTTTGCGGGCCTAAAACCTGATTCTCAATTCTGGGATGTCTCTGCTCTTGATTGTAGGCCTCTGTGGAGTTTTGAGGTCTACTTCTGGAGGTTAAACTTTGTTTTTCATGAGCCAGACAAATCATCAGAAAAGCATTTGTGTGTGCTTTGGCGAATTTTCTGACAAAGATATTGTCCTTCATTGTGACTGCAGCATTAGCCAAGGCTATTCCTGCAGTAGACAATGTGGTTGATGTCAAGATGGGTAGTAGCCCCACATTCAGAATACTTAAATACATTAATGGAAATGAGGGTTAATAGGTATGGTTCCCTAGGGTGCATCATCTGGAAGGAGTAGGAGAGTGACAGTGTATAATAAAAGCAAATAATTCCATAAAGAAATTCTGTAGTATATTTAGGTTAAATGTACTAGCCACTTGATCCATTTTATTTATTTCTGAGAGCAGACCCCTCTTTCCTACATAATGCTTATGCAAAGAAATAAGAAAAGATGTGGAAATGGACTTAAAATCACTGCCTATTTTATCGGTATATTGTTGAGAACTGTTAAACCTGGGGACAGAGAGCACTGTATTGACGTGATTAGGCACTTAACTCCACTTTTTATCAGCAGTCCCAGGAATAACTGACAGCATGGTTTAGTTATAAATTTGAGTGTAGGAGTAAGATGTCAAGTAAAATCTGTACCTTTTTTCTTCATTTTAGTTTGCTTGATTGATAATATTTTTTGATTCCTTTTTTCTTAGCTAACTGCTAGTTTTCAAGGAAGTGTAAATAGCAAAAGAGGCAAAAATGGAACAACTAATCTCAACCCATTAGAGCAAATGTATGTTGACTATAAAGCAGCTATGTCTATACCAGGGGTGCCCACACTTTTTCGGCTTGCGAGCTACTTCTAAAATGACCAGGTCGAAATGATCTACCTACATTAAAAATTATATATATATATATATAAAAAATACTGAGTACAGTAATCCCTCCTCGATCGCGGGGGTTGCGTTCCAGACGCCCCCGCGATAGGTGAAAATCCGCGAAGTAGAAACCATATGTTTGTATGGTTACTTTTATATATTTTAAGCCCTTATAAACTCTCCCACACTGTTTATAAATATTCCCCGCAGAGTTATACAGCATAATCCCTTTGTATTCTCTTAGATATTAGGTAAGATTCATTGAAATTATGTATATAAACACACTGTTTATATACAGTAAAACCTAAATATTATTTTAAAGATATTGAGTGTCTCCGATATCACATATGTTACAGCCATTACGATAGACAGGCCACCAGCAATAAATACGTACAATGCAAGAAAAACAGTATACAGTAAATGTGTGTACAGTGACACTAAACGTGCGTACATGTACTAAGCACTGTAAGAAGAAAATTAATTATGGTTACTCACCAACAATGACACGATGACTTGTCCGATAACAATGAGTTTAATTTTACTGCTCAACAAAGGAGAGCGTTACAGCTCTACTAAAGGAGCCACTTCAGGCGATTGTGTAGCACTGCCGTTGTTCTTCTTCTGGCAGTCTTCAATCCAAATCCCTAAAGCAGATTCTATCCAGACTACTGCCTTATTACATCCACCTACAACTCGTTTTGCACCCTGGTTAAAAGGACACTGCGGCCGTAGATCTTATATTTCTTTCCTACTTTTTAAATAAAAAGAATCGTAGCCTTCAACAAATCCAAAACGTTTACTTTTTCGACAATCGTTAACATCTTCTTCTTGCGCTTGGGCACGGCCCCTGAAGCAGTAGCAGATTGTTTTGGAGCCATAATGAAGGGCTTGACTATGCACAAAGATAAACACTAAAGAGCACAACTCTTTACACAGCAAAACACGTTGATGCTGAATGAGCGAGACGAGACTTCCTGGTTAACACTGCATTCAGCACGCAGGAGCTCAACTGCCTGCTCTGATTGGTTAGCTTCTCAGTCAGGAGAACTTAACTGCGTGCTCTGATTGGTTAGCTTCTCAGCCATCCGCCAATAGCGTCCCTTGTATGAAATCAACTGGGCACACCAACTGAGGAAGCATGTACAGGAAGTAAAAAGACACATTGTCTGCAGAACCCGCGAAGCAGCGAAAAATCCGCATTATATATTTAGTTATGCTTTCATATAAAATCCACGATAGAGTGAAGCCACGAAAGTCGAAGCGCGATATAGCGAGGGATTACTGTATACTTTATACATAAAATGTATGTTGTTGTACCTTGCATAACTGAACCTTTATGGCACAATAACAATTCAATACATTTATGGTCACTACAGTATTTGGATTTAATAATCGTCATGTGGGAAAAGGCTGAATCGCATAAATTAGTAGAGCCGAATAATGCAGTCAAGGAGCTTTTGAATTCAGCCTTGTGAAAAATGACGGCTGTCCGAATAACTGCAGTTTTAGTTCCCTCTCCTTTCTCATTCTCAGATCACTTTTTGGAAGGAAGTCAGTTTCGTATTTTTTATGAATAGCTTGAAAATGACTTTCCACATTTTCCTTCTTTGGAATAGCAATGATAGATTGACAGATCAGACAAACGCACTTCGATTGTGACTTTGTGAGAAAAAATTCCTCTTCCAATTCCACATCCAGCCCATACCCTCCCCAAACAATTTTTTTTAAAAATCCCTTCTTTAGTCGATATAAATTGGAAGGCTAACTAGATCACAGCCGGAGTTTTGCAGTAGCTTGCGCATTTGATTGTGAGTGCGGGATGACCAGTGTGTTAGAAGAGAGGAAATCTCAGACAGGCCGCTCTGTATGTCAATCAAGTGGCAAATGCCATAGGGAGGATATATGATAGACTAACGTTTACATTTTTTTTTTTTAATGCAACGCAATCTAACTGCACTACCTCTGCAAACCTACCGGTCAATCTTGATCGACGCATTGGGCACCTCTGGTCTGTACAGTATGTAACTATGCCCCATGTACATGTCTGTGACTGTGAATATCCCTGCAGATGTCAGTAATATCTACTGGGTATGAAACGATACACTTTAAAGTTAGGGTGCTTGTTTGCAGTCAACAGCAAGGCTGTGAACCTCAGGGCTAGGGTATAATATAGATGGAGCATAATCTGTGGTAGATGTTAAGATATTCTTTAAATTGGTGTTACAAGCAGGGATGTCCTCCTCCAAAAGCAGTGAACTTATGAGGAGGAGAGTGCAGCAGTGTTTAACATGCAAAGCCGCTTATAGTAAAGTGATGACACTGCCTTACAGATAACTGATAGTGACTGTCTCAGTTAAAGTAAAATCTTCTTTATCTTAGCTAGTAAGAATGTTTTTGTGTTCCCTTCACAGAGAGGCTGAATTTTGATCTCTAGTTGGGAAGAAGCTGTAGTGCATGTTAAAAACGATCCTGATTTAACTTTCAGGAGGAAAGAGTGTATAAATGCTGAATGATAACACTATTGTAGATAATAATAAGGCTAGCCTTCTAGGCTGAACAAAGGTTCAATCTTACTTATGAAACAATTCAAATCAGGGAATAAAAGGAAGTTATAAGGTGTTATTGTTATATTAGCTTTAAAGGGACTTAAAAAGGGACAGAGCTGAAGGAATCTTCATCTCATCTCTGCTGACCACACTATTTTGTTTTTGACAGTCACATTTGAGCATATGCAGATATATGGTTCTGAAAACTGACTCAAGTAAATGTAACATTTGCCCATGAGAAAACTACTCAAGTAGAAGTTTTAAAGTATCTGATATTAAGTGTACTTAAGTATAAAAATGAAGTAAAGTCAAAATATAAATATAGTCAAAAAGTTCTTACAAGGCTAAAATAATTCAGGAGTGTGAGTTTTATTATAATCACTAAAGTGTGAGCCAAGTAACTACAATTTGAAGCAGTGTAATTAATTTACTGTGGACATCTTAATGATTGTATCTTAATTCACTTGGCATGATGCTAACAGTAAAGGCATCACTAAGGTTTCTTTGTGGTGGCGGCCTGTGCCACCACCATCTACTCAAAGCATCATGATGCTCCAACATTGATGGACTAAAAGCCAGAAGTCTGCATGACCATCATCATCAAGTCCTTTCGTGAGAACCCTAAATACAAAGAGGACTGTTTCATTTATGTGGGTTAGAATGCCCAGAGGGGACTGGGAGGTCTCATGGTCTGGAATCCCTGCAGATTTTATTTTTTCTCTCCAGCCACGTGGAGTTTTTTTTTTTTTTTTGTTTTTTCTGTCCTCCCTGGCCATCGGACTTTACTCTTATTCTATGTTAATTAATGTTGACTTATTTTAATTTCCTACTATGTCTTTTATTTTTTCTATTCTTCATTATGTAAAGCACTTTGAGCTACATTTTTTGTATGAAAATGTGCTATATAAATAAATGTTGTTGTTGTTGTGCTTTAAGAAGCTAATCCATTACTGAAAATCCCTTCGTAAAGTGAATTTTCATAACTTAGTTACAAATCACTTGAGCAGAAACATTTGTAAACATTCTCTGGTCACAAAAATGGACCCAATTTGTGTCATAATAAGACTTAACTGCATGAAAATTAATAGAATTGGTTTGCAAATATTATGATTAGTCATCAAAACAAACCCCATAATGTTTAACCTAGAAGTGCTTTGCCTAGACTTAATCACTTCTAGTTTCACAATCAAAGGAATGCCCTTTTTGTTTTTTGTTGGGCTTTTCCAAATGTTTCATGATTTTTTTCAGACCTGTGATGCCCAGGATACTATGGGAAGGGATATGAGCAATACCTGTAACAAGGTGAGTGATCCACAGCACGTGAGCACACAAGCCCACCTCACTGCAGACGGGGAAGCAAGGACCACCGCAATATTAGCTCTGGAAATAACTGAGACTTGAGATTATAAGTCACCAACATTTTGCCCTGCTGTCAAACATCGAGCCCCATTACGCCTTGCTGTGGTGAGGTGCACTTGTGGTTCTTCCTAAAGCAGGGTAAGCCTTTATTTTTGATGACTCACTGAGTAAAGAGTTTTGAGTATTTACGCAACCTGTTGGTTTTTTGGTTTAATATTGCAGTATCAAATGTGTCTAGCAAAATATAAAGTAGCATTTGTATCCAAAAGTGTACTAATATAAAAGTGAAAGTAGGCAGAACATTTTATACTCAGACAAAATAAAGACATTGTCCAAACATTGTCATGTAAAATAACAAAGTATTTCTACTTCTTTACTATAGAACACTGTTTTTAAACAATATGGGAGTGTGTTGGTAATGGTGCTAGTGTGAAAATTCTGCCAGGGTGAAACACTGTTAATAATGTTGCTCATGGTATCTAATATGGCCTCCAAGACACAAAAAAAAAAAAACTGTAAATGCTCATGGACATGCAAACACAACAGCAGTGTACTTATTTTTAGCCACCTGGTAGAGGTTTAGAATACCTTGGCCTCTGAAAGCCATTTCTCTCACTATCTCCTTTCTTCTGTTGTTTTTAATTATTTTTCCTTATTTATTGCTGGCCGTATGGTTTAACTGCACTTTTTCTCTTGCATCACATGGATCTTGCTGCATACTCCATTTTACTAAGAGTTTTCTTGTTGTACAGAGCCAGGAGAAATTTGGCTGACACAAAGCAGTAGACTGCCATGCCCACTCATACTGATCTCAAATGGATAACTATTTCTCTTTTAACAAATTTTTGCATTAGGAATGTACATTCTTCCTAATTAGGACATTTATGTATCCCTAAGGGTTAACAAACAAATATTTGACTAACAGTAAAAATGCTTCTTTAGACTTTACCTGATAGGGGACACCGCCTAAAACTCTTTTTTTAAAAAAGATACCCAGAAGAATTTTGTTTTTTCAGTCTGCGAGGCATGAATACTGGAATACAAAGTTAACTGAAAAACTCATTCCTAATAGACTGTTTACACTTTTATTAGTATAACTTACTCACAACAACTTGCATTTCAATAAAATTACAAAAATGGTAACCTTTTATTTCCATTTTTGTCTTAATACTGTGCAGGATCTGTAAATAGAATGCCCGATTCTTATTATCCCATGGTGCAATTTAACCCACGACAAGGTAAAATAAATTAGAGATCGAACACACTCGACTAAGTATTTTGTGTTATATATTCAAACTGTGGCAGTGAAAGTCAAGTATCCCTGTGAACCGGTGTCTCAAAATTGCCGCTTGAAGTTTAATTGTTGTTATTTCTTCCTAGTGCTCTTCTACACTCTTGGGCCAGATTTTCTGAGAGGGGACTTTATACTCTGGCTCAGTATAGCCCCTTAGTTCACACAACTGAGGGGCAGCATGTCTCTTGCTGACATTGTTGTGATCAGTCCAGATAGGTCTTAATACTGGGAATGAATTGGATCTTCTCCATAGTTACTGACATTTGCTAGAGGAGTTCTGCTGTTGGGCTAAGAGATTTTACAGGATGCTTTAGTCTAACATAAAAAAAACATGATTAAGCATTAAGCAGGTTGAATTATTGTATGAAACTTTGATATTACAGATTTTATGCATAATATTCATAAAAATACTGATAGGTCTTTCTGTTTTTCACCAGAATAAAAACTGTGCCATGCACATGTGGAAAACCCAAATAGTGATTTCAGAATTTGAATGCTGGCACGCTGAAAGAGTTATCTACTGTATGTGTTTGACTGTTTGTGTACAAGGCATGTAATGCAAAATGTAAAAATCAAAATAAAAGATTTTAACACTATTGAACAGAGTACTTTGAGGTTTTCTAATTCATTTTTTCCTAATGTTAGAGCTGAGCTTTACATCTTTTTTCATTAGAAAAACTATACATTTTCATTATTTTTCTTCTGAACAGACTTTGTTTAACACTTAATATAATATGTAGTGATAAAAGCAAGCTCCAAATAATAAATTTCAGTATCAGAGCACTTAGTTGTCCTTTATTAGAAGGACTCTCGTTGTCATGGCTACATCAGATACTCAGGTGAGACATACTCAGAATAACATCAGAAAAATATTTAATTTCTTTAGAGACTTGCCAACACTTTTGTTCAGTAGTTTACAGCCACAATTATCAAACAAGCATATTTGGAGTTTATTTTTATTTGTCTACATTAACTAGCATCTGCAATAAACTCTCAATGCATCCAGGGTTGGTTCCTGCTTTGTATTGAATGATACCAGGTTAGGCACCATCTCCCCACAACCATAAATTGCATATGTAAGTTCGTTCATCCCCTTGAAGGTTTTCACATTTTATTATTATACAACATTCAATCAATGGATTGACTTAGGCTTTTTTGAAATTGATCAATAAAAAAGACTTTAATGCTGAAGTGAAAACAGATCTCTGAAAAGAGCTCATATTAAATTACATATGTAAAACAAAAAATTATTTAGCCCTTTAATATGAAACTTCTAACTCATGCAGAAAAATTGGCTTCAGAAACCACAGAATTAGCTCAGTGGAGATCACCTACAGGAATTCAGAAGGAATTACAAAGTGCTGTGCATGAGATTGAAGGGACTGTGCAGGTAAGAACTGTAGTCCAGGTGCTTTATCAGGCTCAGCTTTAAGGGAGAGCGGCAAAGAGAAAAAACACACATCTCTATTAGAGTTTACTGGAAGGAACACAGGAAACTCTGAAGTCAACCAGAGGAAGGTTCCATAGTCAGAAAAGACCACATTTGAGCTTTTTGTTCACCAGATTAACAACATTGTTTGTATAAGCCAAACACTGCACATTATCAAAAACATATCACCCCTACCTACCATGAAGCATGGTGATGGCAGCATCATGCTCTTTGGGTGCTTCTCTGCAGCATGCTCCGGAAAGCTTGTTGAGGACAAAGGATAAAATGAAACCAGAAAAAATTGGGGAAACCCTTGAGGAAAATCTGATGTAATTAGGTGGAAACCTGCACCTTGGAAGATGATTTGTTTTCCAACAAGACAACTCCAAGCATAAAGGACAAGCTTCACAGGAATGGATGATAAACAAACACATTAATGTCATTGAGTGCCGAGTCCAGATCACAATTCAAATGAGAATATGTGGCTGGGCTTGAAAAAGGCTGTTCACTTATGATTCCCATGCAGCCTGACAGAGCTTGGGCAGCTTTGGCAAAGTAGAATGGGGAAAGAGTGCAGTTTCCAGGGGCCTCATGCATAACGCTGTGCGTAGAATTCGAACTATAACATGACGTAAGCACAAAAGCCGAAATGTGCTTACGCACAGAAAAATCCAGATGCAGGAATCTGTGCGCACTCCAACTTCCATGTTCTTCCGCTACATAAATCCCGGTCAGCGTGAAAAGTAACGCATGTGCACGTGCCTGCTGTCCCACTCCAATTCCTCCCAGAATTACGCCTCTTTGAATATGTAAATCAATATAAATAGCCCTTAAGCTCAGCGTTCTGTGAAAAGACAATAGGAAAAGCACGGGGGAAAATATAAGAATTTCAGCGAATACCAAGTGGAGGCAAAGGAAAAACATAATATTTGTTGATTTAAACAGTAGTATAATCAACAAAAGGAAGTTGATCGAGTGACATAGCGTGTCGAAGAATCTTGAATGTTCAAGCTCACAAAGTCGCACAGTGCCAAAATAAAAAAGAAGTCACATATCAAAGTCGCCGTGAAAAGGCGAGTTGTAGCCCACCGTCTGAGTATCATATGAAAGCTTATTAGAGTACAGAGAAAAAAAATTGGCACACAGTGGGGAAAAAAGCAGGAAATGTCAAGTTTAATCTCAAAATTTCCACTTTAATCACGCAGTTTGTTTTGTCATTAAAGTAGAACATCATAAACTTCATCTTAAAATCATTTAATTTACTAGTTTTTCAAATCCCATCATAATTAAAGTAGCAAGTTAAATGCTTTGTTTTGTCTTTGATCTTCTATGTGCTCTATGTGTGTGAATCACTACGTGCTTCCGTTCTTTCTCTTTCTCCGACAGGACACAGAATCCATTACATTTGTGATGTTACAGCTCTCTTAATAATTAAAATACTGAGATGTATATGTGATATTATTTTCATGATGATTGGAATGAAAGCATGTTATTAAACATGAGGACACGATGGCGCAGTGATTGTTCATGTCTCACACAATATGCTGCCGCACCATGCGCGACCTTCGATGAAATAATTTATTGTAGCAGTACTGTCTCTTTCAAACGTACTAACCTCCAATTCATGTCCTTACTTTTCTTTCCCCAAATACCCAATCACTACACAATCAGCTCTGTAATAGACGTTAAGCCATCTGTAAGCTTACAACGACGATTCTTCAAAACTTTTAAGGAACATTGAAATATCTTCATAGTACGTGTTTAATTATCTGTCTATCCTTCCAGTGTCGCGCCAGCCTCAGCAAATAAACAGCGCGAGGCAGGAACAATACATGAACTTGCTAGCGCTGCTGCACCATGTCCTCACATGTTTAATTATTAACAATACAGATTATTTAAATGAAGTTAAAGTTTTATCTGTATAATATAATCAACATATTTTGCTGCATTTCATCTTAAAAATGATATCGTTATCATATGTAAATACGCGCTTTATAAAGTGGCGCAAGTTGTGCAATATTATAACTGTAGTGCAAGTTTATAGTGGGATAATTGTACTTATAAGTACAAACAGTTCTACAAGGAGCAATTGATTGAGTGCGTTTATAGTTCTTGGGATGAAACTGTTTCTGAACCGCAAGGTCCGTACAGGAAAGTCTTTGAAACGTTTTGCTGTGGCTGAGGCAGCATAGGCTTGATGCTGTATACCGATAATTCTCTTTCCGATCAGCTGCTTCTGTGATTCCCCAATCAGATACAGTGATATAAATACTCCGAGTGGTGCAGTGAGAGTAATATGGAAAAAGATGATCCGCTGTGGCAACCCTTAAAGGGAGCAGCTGAAATAAGAAAAAAAGAAGAAGATGGTGCAGTGAGCGTAACAACGCTAAAGCAGTTATGGTATTTGGAATACGTAGTATGGCCATTCCCTGGATCATTATATTGTTACAAGTTAATTACAATCAGATGCATTACACTAATAAACAATATGCGGTTAGTTTCAGTGTATTTATGTTGAACTTTCTTATTTATGGCCCCATCTTCACGAAATTTGGTAGGCGGCTTCCCTGCGCTAACCGAAACCGATGTACGTACTTATTTCAGTGGTATGACGCCACTGTCGGCCTCCATAATGAACTTTCCAAAGGTCTTTGTTACTTATGGGCCCATCTTCAAGAAATTTGGTACGCGGGTTCCCAACGCTAACTGAATCCTACTTACGTACATATATACGTCCTTAGCCTGCAGCTCGGTCACCGTGTGAGGCGGCGTTGGGTCCCCCATTCCAACGCCTCCCACGTTGTTGGCTGCCTGCCTATATAAGGCCGTCCGTTGCTCCGGTCTGTACATTCCCTTCCTTGCTTCGCCACGGGATTCACGTCTCCCTGCTGATAACTACAGCCTTTTTATTTAATCCACGGCTTCTCCGCTGTTTTATTGTTCGTTTATTATGATTGTAGTTATTGTGTAGGTATTTTAGACTTACTTTGCATTGTTCAGGTATCCATTTCCTTTATCATTCCAACCGTACCCCCATTAACATGTCTATCGAGGTGATCACCATCGATCAAAGAACTGTCACTTACCGAGTGGTTTCCATGCCCAGAGACGGCACCTACCTTTTCCATTCTCTTTGTTACATATTGTACGGCCATATCAGGCTCACTCTTGGTATCCAGAGGAACATTGTGTCTTATGTATTAAATGACTGGGAAAGGTTCAAGGTGTGGACTGATGACGGTACAGGAGATAATTATACTACACAGTAGCACTATAAGAGTGAAATGCTTAAGCCCTTCACCTATGGTTCTGCATGTGAGTTGATGGCTGCTGCTGAATTGTTCGGTTATCGCTTTCAAGTGTACCGAAATGGCCAAATATTTTACACCTTTTGACAACCACCAATGCCTCTTAAACATCTTAGATTGACAGGTGATGATTTCAGTAGTGGAAACTTTGATGTTTATGAATGTTTAAACTCTCAAAAGCTGAATGTGAAGTTATCGATGAAACCGGTTGTGTGCTTACAACGCTTGACAGATGCCGAATGTCACTTCAACACAAGTCCTGCAAATACTATCGTAATTGAAACAAACCATGAAACTCAAACCGATTATGACAGCAGCAATCCAAGCTGTGAGATTTGAAACAAGATTACTGTTCACATGGCCAACTGTATGTTGCATGCTCAAGAGTAAGCTCAGCGCACAGCTTGGTCGTATTAAATCCGGAGGGCCGAACTCACAATGTGTTATACAAAGAGATCCTTAACAAATAATTATTGGTATATTTTCCCTCAGTTTAAAAAGGTTTAATTTACTTCTTAATAAAAATTTTAAGGAAGTACTTCGTCGCTGCAAAGCGCGGGTATTTTGCTAGTAACTCATAAATAAAGAATGTTGCTCTGCCTCCCAAATGAAAGCCTTCAGAGTTCTGGTTATTTGGAGCAAAAAATAAAATGTTTTATTCCGGGTGGCCATTGAAACCCACAGAAAGATGGGCTGTAAATATTGGAAATCTATTGGATACAACCTGTAGCTTCTCTTAGATAAATGATTTCTTTTAGAATATTAGAACAGTCTAGACGAGGACCAGCCATTGAGCCCAAAAAGCCTTTTCTAAAATAAAATTAAGTTATTCTTCTTTTTAATGCATGTGGTACTTAATTTTTTAGCCACCCCAGTATATGTGTGGGATTTCTCCGGATTCTGTAGCTCCCTTTACATCTCAGAAATTTGCTAGATTATGTTGAATGATGTGAATGTGTGTGTGTGCACACCTTGAAATTAATTAACAAACCACACAGGGCTAGTTCATGTCTGGTGCTATTGGGATAGGCTCCAGCATCCTAAGTAAGTTCAAAAAGAGGATGAAAGAATGGATGGATAGACTGTTCTCCAAATGAGCAATTTAAGGTTCTAGCAAAAATAAAGCTGATTTTGTTTAGTTTTTTCTAACTCAGTTTCTAACCACATGTGTGCTGGCACTAAGGGACTAAAATGAGGATGTAAAAATTATTATTAAATTAATGCTTGGGCCTCACTATTTATTACACTCCACTGAAAATGTGTGAATTCTCATTTGTAGCTCCTTTTAAGTGACACTGTGATTACTGGCCATCTCAGATATTTTAACATGTTTTGATTGTGAGCTGTTTTAAAAAAAAAATACCCATGCGATGCAATACCAAAGAGAAGTATGCTAAATATGCTTATTAATCATACTTATCTGTCATTACATTCAACCACTGGTTATATTTAAGGGTTACAGTAATTAGTGTTCAGCTGAGCATAATACCATTCTTTATGAATTACTGAAGCGTGACAAATTAGTGTTGAGATTTATAATTTTCCTATGATAATTGACACCCTGTGATGTTACATTTAATTTTTTTTTTGGCCAGTGCTCCATAGGGGATTTCTAAACACATTAATTATGCATTTACTTTAAAGTTTAAAAATGAACACCCAGTACCTTTCACAGAAATAGCAAGCAAATTATCTTTATTTGTAATGACTTCAGCATATCAAAAAGGCATCTGCATTTTTATTTATTATTTTCACTAACATACAAAGTCTAATTTATATATATATTGCCACATACTAATTTTTTTTTTTATAACCAGTGGCTTCTATATACAGTTCTGAACTACCTGGAATTGCAGCAAGATACAATACAATACAATACAATACAGTTTATTTTTGAATAGCCCAAAATCACGCAGGAATTGCCGCAATGGGCTTTAACAGGCCCTGCCTCTTGACAGCCCCCCAGCCTTGACTCTCTGAGAAGACAAGGAAAAAACTCCCAAAAAAATCCTTGTAGGGAAAAATGGAAGAAACCTTGGGAAAGGCAGTTCAAACAGAGACCCCTTTCCAGGTAGGTTGGGTGTGCAGTGGGTGTCAAAAGAAGGGGTTCAATACAATACAATACACAGAACAGAACAAATCCTTAATACAGCATAAAAATAAAAATTTTTAGAAGTACGGAGCAGAATTTAACAGTAGATGATATCACATAATAAGATTTGGATATTTTTAGAGTCCTGGAGACCTCATCCATCAAGCTGCCTCCCCCATTTGGCCATTCCATGGCTGAAACAGTGCTGGGCCGGCCAATCCGATGAAAGGACCCCTCTTTCCCATGATTCCTGCAATCTTCCATCAGGGATGACTTTACCATAGGCAGGCAAACAACTTGGCAGGTGGGCCTTGGCACAATTTGCCACATTTGAGTACCGAGAACAGAAACAGAATAGGTGAGGGTTTGTATTCAATTATAACTATCATGTTACTTATGTTTTAGTGCTAATGACTAACAACAGAGATGCAGTATGTACAGCTTTAGTCAGGATATGCTAAACTGAAGTAGTGAGTCTTCAGCCAGGATTTAAAGGCTAAGACCGAAGGGTCACCTCTTATAGAAGCAGGTAGACCATTCCACAATTTAGGGGCCCTGTAACTAAAAGCTCGACCTCCCACTGTTATTTTATTAATCCTTGGAATCATAAGCAGACTGGCATCTTGAGATCTTAATGTGCGCTCAGGTTTGTAAATCATGATAAGTTCAGACAAGTAAGCCGGACCTTGGCCATTTAATGCTTTATATGTTAAAAGGAGGATTTTGAAATCTGCCCTAAACTTAACCGGGAGCCAGTGTAAGGATTTAAGAACTGGAGTTATGTGTTCATATTTTCTTGTTTTTGTAATAATTCTTGCAGCCACATTTTGGATTAACTGGAGGCTGTATAAAGAACAGTTTGAACAGCCAGTGAACACCACATTGCAGTAGTCAATCCTACTAGAGATAAATGCATGAATTAATTTCTCAGAATCCTGTTTATTTAGAAAGCGCCTTAATTTCCTAACATTTTTAAGATGGAAGAAACATGTTTTGGACAACTTTGTACTTTGTGCTTTAAATGACATGCTAGAGTCAAAGATAACTCCTAGATTGCGGGCTGATTCAGTAAAATTAATTGGGATTCTAACTGAGTTAAATGATGACAAACTATTGTTGTGATCAGCGTCATTCCCTCCAACAATTAACATCTCTGTTTTATCTGTATTTAAAGACAAGTAGTTCTCATTCAACCACTCCTATAATTCACTAACACAACTAATTAAAGACAACATCTGAGAAACTTCATTTGATTTAAATGAAAGGTATAACTGGGTGTCATCTGCATATGAGTGAAAATTAACATTATGTTTCCTAATGAGAGATCCCAGTGGAAGCATGTAAAGTGAAAACAGTAAAGGTCCCAATACTGAGTCCTGCGGGACACCATAATGAACTTCTGTGTATAATGATGGAGTACTGTCAGCACATTTCTGTACATATTGGAATCGATTTGATAAATAAGAATTAAACCAAGCGAGCACGGGGCCTGCAAGCCTAACATCATTTTCTAGTCTGTGCGGTAAAATAGAATGGTCAATGGTGTCAAATGCTGCACTTAAGTCTAACAACATAATTACAGTGGAGTTTCCTTCATCAGAGGATATCAGAATGTCATTTACAACCCGTGTTAGTGAAGTTTCTGTACTATGACCAGTGTGAAAACCAGACTGGAATTTCTCAAATAAATTGTAATGCGTAAGGTGTGACTGAAGCTGATTGGCGACTACTTTTTCTTGTATTTTAGAGAGAAACAGTAAATTTGAAAAAAGCCTATAATTATTTAGTATGTGTGGGTCGAGGTCTGACTTTTTAAGTAATGGGTTAATGACTGACAGTTTTAGTGCATCAGGTACTGTGCCATGCAATAGTGAATTATTGATAATGTTTAGAATAGGCGCTGCAATTGCACTTTTTACTAGTTTTGTTGGCACAGGATCTAGGGAACAAGTAGTGGGCCTCATTTTAGAAATTAAAGTTAAGACTTCCTGCTCAGTTACAGGATTAAAATTATTAAAGTGCTGAATGCAATGTGAGGCAGGGTCTGCTAAGCTAGTATTTGGTTTGTACTGTGATGCAGAGATCTGGGATCTTATATTTTTAATTTTCTCATTGAAGAAGTTCATAAAGTCTGTACTGCTAATATCTGTTGGTATTTTGCACTGTTGATCTGAATTCCCATTTGTTAATTTAGCCACTGTTCTAAACAGTACCCGAGGATTTTTATTATTGCTATCTATTAATGTAGAATAGTATTCTGAGCAAGCTTTAAAGAGGGCTTTTTTATATTTATTAACACTCTCTGTCCATGCAATTTGAAAGACATGTAGCTTTGTTGTTCTCCATCTGCGCTCCAGTTTTCGACACTCTAATTTAAGAGCTCGAGTGTTTTCATTAAACCAGGGAGAGTTTCTATGTGCTTTGATCACTTTTGTTTTAAGGGGAGCCACTGTGTCCAGAGCATCTCTCAAGGTCACATTATAATGTGATGTTAGCTGATCTAAATTGTATTCCACATTTACATTTGATGTTAACTGATCTAAATGGTTTTCCACAAGTACACTCGACTTACTCAAGGTATCTATAAATTTTGAAGCAGAATTACAATCTAGATGTCGCACTGTCTTTGTTTTAATCTGGGAGTGTATTGGAAAGGGCAGGACTAAATCAAATATAATTAAGTAGTGATCTGAAATAATTTCATTTAATGGAGTAATATTTAAATTTTCAATTTCAACTTTGTAAGTTATAATTAAATCTAATGTGGGGTTATGATTATGAGTTGAACCTTTGACAATCTGACAAAATCCTACTGAATTTAACAAATGAGTAAAACATTTGCTAAAAGTATCAGTTTTCACATCAATGTGTACATTAAAATCCCCCATCAGTACTACATGATCATAATTTATAGTCAAATCAGATAAAAGGTTGCTAAATTCAGTCATGAACAATGAATATGGCCCTGGTGGTCTGTAGACTAGCACTATAATTGTGTTGGAATCTGTTTTAATATTTAAAATGAATGCCTCAAAGGATGTAAAGTTGCCTAAATTTTTAGAAGTGATTTGCATTTTGTTACAATGAATTATTCCAAGGCCTCCTCCTCAACCAGAATCTCTAGACTTACGAAGGAACGAGTATCCATCTGGTGACGCTTCAGCTAGGGGAACAGTGTCATATTTACTAAGCCAGGTTTCAGTGAGAAGACACAGATCAGATTTTGTACTTAATATAATATCATTTACCAAAACAGCTTTAGTGCGAAGACAGCGAATGTTCAATAAATAGCATTTAAAACTGCATGGTTCTTTCTGAACTTTTGATATATTTTTTGTTTTAATTTGAAGTAAATTTCTATTACAGATGTCCCTGGTGGAGGGTCTGGTTTTATCCCTTGGTCTAATTATACAGCTTTTTTTTTGGTTATCAATTAATTTAAGGTTTGTATCAAGACTACATTTACTGGATGCCCCACGACAAGGGTTTTGGGTAACAGCTTCAGGAAAATAACAGGTGGGATAAATAACAGCCTGTGATTTAAGATCACATGACTGCGGCCTGGATGGTGCTCTAATCAATCAACCAGGCAGTTTTGCTGTCATGTTTTGGGATAATACATAACATCCTCTCCACTTAGGTTGAAGACCATCTCTTCTGAAAAATCCAGGCCTTTCCCTTAAATCATCCCAATTGTTAACAAACGTTATGCTTTTATTTGCACACCAGGTTTCTAGTCAGCAGTGAAGGGAATGCAATCTGCTATAAATCACATCCCCTCTATATAATCTTGGTAAGGGACCAGATACAATTAAATTCCAACATTTTCTTTTAGCCTTGTTGCATAGAGAGATGAAGTTCAGCTTTAATACCTCAGATTGCTGTAAATAAATATTATTAATGCCAACATGCAGCAATAAGGTAGATACTTCATCGTTGGCGACACGGTCCAATGCGGCCTCTATGCCAGAAATCTTGGCCCCTAAGAGGCACTTAACATTAACTGCTGGTTTGACATAGTTTGGAATTCTAACATTCCGCACTATGGAATCGCCAATTATGAGCACTTTATTATTCTCAGCTTCCACTGGCACGCTGCGGAGAGCTGAGAATCTGTTCTGGGTCTGAATTGGTGACCTGGGTGCCAGAGGACTACATTTTGGATTCTTAGACCCCCATGTTACTGTTACCCACTCGCCCTGTGGCTGAATTGGTGCTGCTGATTTCGGCCGCGCACTGACTACAGTGTGACCTGGAGAGACTGAAGCCGAATCAGAAGTAGCTGAATTGTCTAAACAAACCGAGTCGATCCAATTTTCAGTTTGCCTAAACGCTATTAGATTCCTAACGCGGTCCTCCAATTAGCGTATTTTCCCGACCAACTCTAAATTAACTAAACACTTTTGGCAGGTGAAGCTGTCTACACTGTCGGCTGGAAAACTTGAACTGTACATGCTGCAGGACACACAACATATAAACGTGCCCTCGACGGGCAGAGAGCAGATAGAACTTACGTTAAGTGTTGAAGTCATCTTTGCAGTTTTTATAGGTGCTTCAACGCTTTCCGTGTTCAGCTGAATCACTAAGAGATCGTTGGCTTTAAGTTTCCACCACCCGCTGAGCGATCGACTTTAATTTCTCACTGCCGGTTATTTCTGCTGGTCAGCTGCCGGCTTTACCTCAGATGAACTTGCTCAGGTGCTTGCAAAGGGCTACGTGCCTGTGGGAGACACCACTGCTCTGTGCTTCCGCTTGCTGATGTGTTATTGTTTTTAAATGGTGAGTAAATGGAACATGTACAAATGCAGAATGAATATACAGTACAGTACCTGAACATGTGTGAGAACCAGAGACACGTGAAGAGTTTTTTGTGCTCTGTATTTGAGTTATATTGTATGCCTACACGGTTGCCAAAGATGTATATGTTAGGTTTATTTGCGATTCCATATTTGGTCCTGTGTAAGTATGAGTGTTCATTAATTGACCCTGCACCACATCCATTCTGAAGTGTTTCCTGCCTCATGGCCAGGCTCTTGTACACTTGTTCTACAACCAGATTATTTTATGAGTATATGCAATGTGCAGAGGTGATAACAGGGACTCTGGGGGCCCCAGGAAAAAAGCAGCAGGGGCCCCTCCAAATCACCTTTCACTGAGTCTCAGCATTGTAAAATGTGTTATATTAGAACAAAGTATAGGATTTAATTAAAACAAATCCATTATATTCATTTTGTTAAATGCATTAAATAAAACACCACAATAAATACCATATACAATATAGAAAATAGAAAAATAACAATAGAATAATAAAAAAAATCTTAATAAATGAAAATGTAAATAACATACAAATGTATGGAGCACTTGATAATAAAAAATAAATATTAATTGCACATTGCAATGTTAAAAAAACTGCACATAATAATTTAAAAAAAAAATTGTTTACAATGGTATTACCGCAACTTTCAAAATCGTTGTTTGGAGGCTTTGGCTAATGTAAATGTAATTGGTGTGTCCCTGAGGTCCAAAGACCTTTAAACACTGCGCTATTAAAGTTAGACCTGGGGCCAAAACCCTCTCCTGGTACGTGGTAGATCTCAAGTAAAGAGGAAAAAGTCATAGGAACAGTTAGAACTTCTGAGGGACTACATTTTGACTTCTTAGACCCCATTTCACTGTTACCCACTCACCCTGTAGCTGAATTGGTGCTGATTTTAGCCATGCACGGACTATAGTGGGGTCTGGGGAGACTGAAACCTAATTGGAAATAGCCGAATTGTCTAAACAAACCAAATCAATGCAATTTTTGTTTCCAGACATGTAATTATTCTTTATAATTTATGAAATTGGCTAAGATTACATTTAATTTACTAAAAAACTAATATTAATCACAAACACCGACACTCTTGCAACAAAGATTGGGGCCCCTAGGGGGATTTATGACCATGTCGTTTCTGTGCTTGAAGGGGAATTCCTGTAGATTTGTCATTGCAATGAGCACCTACATAAATGCAGGCCCTTCAGGGCCACAGGCAATGACCTTCCTTGCCTGTACTGTTGCACCTCTGGCTTTATGACATCCACTGCGATTTATTAGATTTTAGCATGTTGAGCCAGTAACATCACTTCAAGAGAGGCCCACCAAATCAACAGCTGATTAACACTAGAATCCTTGAAGCCTACGAAAAAACTCATAATCCTGGCCCACCTTAAATTCCTTCACACCTCTCCATTAGCATCTTTTGTTTTGTAAATATGTTGATCAGCACAAGCAGCAAGCAGCCTGCTATTTCATCCCCACACAGCCACAGAAAGGGCAAAAAGCTCTCCTAGCTCAAGTCTTGTTTATCTGGGCATGAGGTGCCTGGAGTTGTATAGGGTAAATAATATATTGTTATTTGGAGCACATGCTTTTAATGTGTGTTCCATTTTCTCAATTTAAATATGCCCAGTGTTAATTCTTGTGTTATACCTGATGATATGATATTTTGGTAGGCTACAGCCCATGTAATAACAGAAGCAAGCTGGGTGAATTGGCATGGATGGATGTGTGTATTCCATCATGTTTTAAATCAACTGCATTTATTTTTAAAGTGTTTCAAACCAATGTAAGTGAAAGCACACTAAATTAAAATTAATTGAATTTAAATGATTTGTACTGTGTATATATACAGTAGAGTACTGATGTCCTTTAAAAAATACTCCATCCAAATTATTTTATATTACTTACCCTGCATTGTTTGTAGTGTTGATTGAGAACATTTCATCTCACTTTCAGAAAGTGCTCTAGTGCATCAGAGTGACACGTGTTCAAATGGGATTCAGCCTTTGAAATGAAGACCAGATTCTCCCTTTCTTTATTGGTCATCAAACCACAACTACAGTACTTCCTGGTAGTTTGTGAAGTTGCACTGGTGAGCTGACCTTCTGCTTTCCACCTGATAATATTTTCACTTGTTTTTCTTAAACCTTTAATCTCCAGTTGTACATGTCTTTCGAGATGATGCTCTGAAATATTGATATTGTATAAAACACCATGGTAGCCAAAGAATCAGCTGTTACTGGTAGGACTGTTGGATAGCTCAATCCTGTGCGAATGCACGTCTCTCTTAACATGAGAGCATTTTCCAGAAGTGGTTTATTTATCAATATTTTAGCCAAAAACTCATGTGCTGGTTGTTGTGACGGAATGCCCGATGTTTGAATTTTTGTGGCTCAAGTAATGTGTGATTTTTTTTCATATATTGCAAGTGAATATAACGGGATATCTTTAACTGTTTACATTTCAGGCGTTCGGATGCATCAGAATAAGTTGTTACTTGCTGCAAGTCTGGTTTGTCTTTCAGTGACTCATGCTCAAATTTAACACATTGCAACATGGTTTGAATAGAGACAAGAGTTTTATGGCCAGGTATGAGGATTGTTTGCATCTCTCAGACTGACACAGACAACCTGACTACAGATCCACATTTTATTGAAAAACTCAGAAACTTCAAAAGACTTTGTTGGACAGTTATCTTATCCAAGGATCTTGACCATACATTGTTATTCTCTCTTGTTAAATGAACCCTAGCCTGAAGGAGTCTATTATTTTTTTACATTTAAGATTTCTCACTTAAAGATTTACCAATGTTGTTTCTTGTCATAGTGTGTATATAAACACAGGGAACTCTAGCTTCTGTATTACATCTTGTGTGAAGAAGGGGCCTGAGTTGCCTCGAAAGCTTGCATATTGTAATCTTTTTAGTTAGCCAATAAAAGGTGTCATTTTGCTTGACTTTTCACTAAAGAGCATACTTCAACTCAATGTGAGCATGAATATCACTTTTTTTAATATATAGCAAACGGCCACGGCCTTGTGATGCACAGAACAGTTCTAAACCCTCTAAGGATGTCGATAACACAGACCAACATCCACCAAACCCAAAAGGGGGAATCATATCCGTGTCTTCGGACCAAATTGAGTCGGGCGATCTGTTAGCTGGTCATGCCTACTGTGGTGTGGTAACGGAGGCTCCTCCTGGACATGCCAGTTGCTTGACTTCCATTAGCACAGGAACCTGTTCAGCTAACCTAAATTAGTCACCAGGGGAAGGACTTTGGTGGTCTTTTCTCAAAACATACCCTGAATGAAAAATTGGCCAACAGGTTCGTTTTTTTTAATCGCAAATGGTATGAAGACTTTAACTGGGTTGAGTATTCTATTTCTAAGGACTGTGTCTTTTGTTTTGCTTGCTGATACTTTTTACAAATAGATGTTGTTGGGCATAGAGAGACTGCTTTAAGTCAAGATGGATATCAGAACAGTCTCATTTTAAACACCCCATACTAGTGCAGGGTATACATATTTGCAGGATGGATTGAATTTATCTTTAGGAAAGAGGAGGGTTCTAAAATTTGCTGTGTTTGAGTGAAGGACATTTAAAAACTGTAACAGAATTGGGAATCTATGCAAGCAGTTGTAGATGCACTTCTCTGCAAAGCATATGTCAAGCAGTTGCCCAAAGAGGGCACAAAGAAAATTAACACACCACCAACAGAGGTAATTTTATCGAATCTCTACAGATTATTGGCAAGATTAACAAAACTGATGCTAAAAAGACTATCATATAATCCTAGAAATGCTAAATATACTCACCATGATGTGCAGAACGAGTTACCGTATTTACTCATGTACCACGCACCCTCGTGTAAGACGCACACCATAATTTTTACAAAGAAAATTGCGAAAATCGTTTTGCCCCGTGTACGACGCGTGTTGTGATTGTATAGGAAGCATTTAGAGAGAGAGAGCGCGAGTGCACGAGTAAGCAAGAGAGAGAGAGAGAGATCGCGAGTCCGTGAGCAAGCAAGTGAGAGAGAGAGAGCGCGAGAGCGAGCGAGAGAGAGAGAGCAAATGAGCGAGAGAGAAAGAGAGAGAGAGAGCGTGAGTGCGAGTGAGCCCAAGCATAAGAAGTAAACATTACAGAATTGCATATCCTCGTGTATGACGCGCACCTGATTTTCTAATGCTAATTTTCGGGAAAAAATGTGCGTGTGGTACACGCATAAATACGGTAATTGAAATCATGGCAAATATGGTATGAGAGCAAATAAGTAGTGAAATAGAAGAAACTGGGCTATTCACACTAAAGAAGTGGTCTGCTATTTGCATAGTGATGCTGTATGGGACAAATTTCTGCAGATCACTTCAGGTGACGAGTTAGGTGCTGCTTTTAAAAACAATCAGAAGTACTCTGAGTAAATGCAATATTGATGGCAATGCTTGCATTGCACAGTGTTTCAACGGAGCAGTTGTTATGTCAGGCTGTCACAATGGATTAGCATTGAAATTCATTCGGTAAAGGAGCTCGACAGGCACTATATATTCACAGCCCTACACAACATTTGAATCTTGTTTTGGTTGCTTGTGTTAAAAAAACATATAACCAGCAGCTGAATTCTTTCAAAGAGTGCAGATTCTGTACATTTTTTTTTCTTCAAACTCTGTTCCTCACATTCTTTTTCTTAAACAAAAAACCACATCACACCAACATGAGCTCCCATTGAACTAAAGAAATCCTCAGAAACTAGGTGGGCTTGTCACTAAAAGACGTCAACCAAAAAAAAAAAAAAAAAACACTTCTTGACTTCTAAATACAAAAATCTCAAAAAATGTTGTCTTCAATCCAATGGAAGGACAATTAGGCCTGCGCTCCACCATCTTATTATAAGTAGGTCTACAGTACATGTCATATGAGCACCAAAAGGAAAACAAAATTGAGTTGTATATTCCATTAAAATTCAAAATAACATTTAAAAATAAGTGCAAGTGAGAGTCCAGAAAGGCAAATCATGACATCTGTGGATTATGGATTATGGACTTGTTTAAATAAACATTAATTTATATTGCTGTCATGTAAATTCCTTGGTAGCTTTCCCAGACCTTTGCAAATACTTTGGCATGTATGGGCCGACTGTGATATCCCATCATGCATTACCACACAGCCATATTTAGAGAGTTGTGTCCTGCAATGCAGTCCTTTCATCTGCTCTTGTCAACTACAGAGCTGTTTCCAGGTGCCCATTCTGCATATGTTTCAATTGGCTCATCTACTTGACAATTTTTTATTACAAGCTCGATAATATTAACAATAACCATAATGAAAACCTGGGTGCAGAAAATGGAGGGGTGGGGTGGATGATAGCTGAATAACATTAAAATGCTTATGCTTGAAAATGTATTCACACTGAATTTTTCACAAATGGCTATTATTTATCATATATTTGTATCCTTTTTAAGGCAAAGAAAATTTAGCATTTAGTCCTCTGTTCCAACCTACTGTAACAGTCACTTGGCAAATTTGTAATTTCCTTAAAATGAAGGGTTCAAGTGCTAAATGATAGCTGTGCAGGATTAGTCCATACAAGTGAAAAAAATGGCATTTCTTCTTTACAAATTGTTAGTTTTTTTTTTTATATATTTCTTTAATGTTGAAATTGAGAATAAAACTTATTGAGTGACATTGTGTTATATAAGTCTTTATAGTGGCAGCTGTCAGAGTTTAACTGGAAAGCAATGGGGTAAATTGAACTTTTGTGGGCCTCTTTTATTCTCTGGTAAACAGACAGGTTGTATTCTGTGTGAGTTATTTCTTTTCCATTGAGCATTAAGCTCTTTCCTTTCTTTTCACCTTTGTCACAGTGAAACAGACTTGATGGCATTAGGGGCTTAAGTCATGATACATTCAAACAGCAGACCCGGAGGAAAGCAAAAAGTTTAATCTGGTGAGAATGAAATAAAACAGTAAGAAGCGCCTAAAAAGAAAAAAAATAAATAAGAAAAAAACTCGTCAGGAAGCAACCAGAGGTGTCCTCTCATCTCTTATTGATTAGTTGAGATATATTCATCTCTCCTACAGCAATGGATGCCTTGAAGGCTGCTTTCACCATTTCTGCAATTTAATTTCATAATTAGGAGTGAGACTTGTGCTTTTATCTAATATTGACAACCACCTTGGAAATCAAACAAAGGCCCATCCTTATCATCTGAAAGCACAAGTTTGATTTCTAGGCAGTTGAACTGATTTGCAACAACCTCCATGGACATAAACAATGTATGGTAGTAGTAGAATAATACAGTAAAGATCCTTTGTGTCGGATATAAAATAATAGCAATTTCTCTACTAATACTTCAAAAGTCTGTAGAGGTTACATTATGTGTTTCAACCTCTAGCAAGCTAGACTTTAAATATCATCCCCAGTAAGAAAATTGCTGCCTTTCTGAGAGTAGTGCAGAGCGATTAAATATAGGAAGACCCTATAGACTTCTCACACTGGGATTAAAATCTTCACCAAGACATACTATATGATTCCAGACGTATTTTTTCCTTTACAACTGTGACAAGATGCAAATCTATTAGACACTTGTTTAATATGCAATGTTTAAAACCATATACTGTAATCATAACCATAAAACCTTATCCCAGTGGAACTGAATGCAATGCAGCAACCAGCAGTATGCCTGATGTCAGTGCATTGCAGGACACACTCACTTAGACAGAGCTGATTTATAGTCAGTGATGAATAGAGTATTTATGTCTTTGTGATACAGAAGAAAAAAGGGACGTAGTGACTCTGCCAGTCTGAGCATTGTGTACAGTTTCAATAGACTTCCTTTAAAATACATGTATACAGTGTCATTTCACAAGATAAAATAACAGAAAAACTACAGGTTAGCAACAATGAATAAGTGTGACTAAATCCTCCCCCACTCATAAAAAAGCGATTAACAAGTAAAACAAATAAAATTTATAGTCTTACAAAGTCAAATTGAAAGTACCAAAACAATCACATTTAAGTTAAACAAGTAGAATTGTTTTTTATGCCAAGCAGACGCTCACAATTCAACTTCAATATGTATGGGCTTTTAAAAAAGTAATGTTTATCTTGAAATTAAATGGAATCCTTTGCTGCAAAGTCTCAATTTTTTTTTCTTCTTCTTCTTTCTCAGCATTAGATTTTTATTTCACACATGTAGCCTTAGGATTATAATGAATGGATCAGAGCTAATTACAAAATCTTGGCTGGTCTGCTTTCACCTTTAGCTTTTTTCCGTAATGAGCCATCTAAATTTCAATTATATATTAAGGTGCTGTCTTAATTTTCACTGTTATATTTAATAAAATCCCCAGTACAGATTATCACTACCAAGACATATATGTCACTAAACAGGGTTTGTACTTGAGTAGGCAACAGTTAAACTCATATTTTTTCTGAGAGATGTAGAATTTCTAAAGTTACCCAGAATAGAGCAAATTTCAAACAATCAAAACCTAACTTTTCAGGCTTCGAAGTTACTAAGAGTGTGAAAAAGCTGCATGCTTGTTCCTTCTTAAAATTAGCATTCTGTAAACTTTGTAGCTAAAAATGAGAAAGGCCATATTATAACTTATAATTTATTGTTTAAAGAAATATTCCTTCCAAAAACATATTATCCTGTGTTTCAATAATGGCCTGAGAAATATTTTTAATGTTATGTTTTGTTAGGAGACGGGGTCTCCAAGGATTATTGTGATTATTATTATAACACCATGCTCAGAATTCACACTAAAACATGGCATACAAGAATATTCAAATGCATAAAATTGTGTGTAAGCAAAATTCCACGATTCTTTCCCTTTATAAATCCTAATCAACATGAAATTTAATGCACATGGACACACTTACAGCCCCACCCTGACTTCTCCCAAAATTACACCTGTATGAATATACAAATCAATATAAATAGCCCTTTCCATTCAGAAAAACATACTATTTGATAGCTTAAGTAGTGGTATAAACAACAAAAGAAAATTGACGGAGTGGTACAGCATGCGGGAGGTACTCAAAAGTTCAAGTTCAGAAAGTTGCACATGGAAATAAAAAATAAGTGATCACATATCAAAGTCAAAGTGAAAAGCCGAGTCACAGCCCACTGTCTCAAAAAGAAATTCTAGGTCATGATTAAAGTCAAATGTCAACTTTCTCAAACCCCATCGTAGCTAAAGTAGCATGTTAAATGTTTCATATTCTAAGTGTTCCCTGACCCAGTTGTTATTTGCTACGTGCTTCTTAAACAGGCATTCTCTTACACCGAAAGGAATGTGCAGGCAGTGATTGCCACACAGGATACATTACTTTCATGATATTACAGCTCTCTGAACATTTTAGAAGACTAAAATATATACCTGATTTAATTTTCATGATGAAATGCATTAAAGCATGTATTAAACGTGGAGGCACAGTGGCACAGCGCTAGCAATGAGCTGGTGCTCCATTCAGGGATTATTCCTGCCTTGTGCACAATATTTGCTGGGATAGGCGCAATGCTGGATGGAATCATTTATTGCAGTAGTACCGTCGCTGTCAAACGTACCAACCCCAATTCTTATTCCTCCGTTTTCTTTCTCCATGTAATTAATTACCATAGAATAAATGTCTGTAATAAATGTAAAAAACCTGCTGTAGGCTTAGAATGCCGATTCCTCAGAACTGTCAAGGAACATTGAAAGATCTTCATTATACAGGGTGGGCCATTTATATGGATACACCTTAATAAAATGGGAATAGTTGGTGATATTAACTTCCTGTTTGTGGCACATTAGTATATGTGAGGGGGGAAACTTTTCAAGATGGGTGGTGACCATGGTGGCCATTTTGAAGTCGGCCATTTTGGATCCAACTTTTGTTTTTTCAATAGGAAGAGGGTTATGTGACACATCAAACTTATTGGGAATTTCACAAGAAAAACAATGGTGTGCTTGGTTTTAACGTAACTTTATTCTTTCATGAGTTATTTACAAATTTCTGACCACTTATGAAATGTGTTCAATGTGCTGCCCATTGTGTGGGATTGTCAATGCAACCCTCTTCTCCCACTCTTCACACACTGATAGCAACACCGCAGGAGAAATGCTAGCACAGGCTTCCAGTATCCGTAGTTTCAGGTGCTGCACATCTCGTATCTTCACAGCATAGACAATTGCCTTCAGATGACCCCAAAGGTAAAAGTCTAAGGGGGTCAGATCGGGAGACCTTGGGGGCCATTCAACTGGCCCACGACGACCAATCCACTTTCCAGGAAACTATTCATCTAGCAATGCTTGGACCTGACACCCATAATGTGGTGGTGCACCATCTTGCTGGAAAAACTCAGGGAGCGTGCCAGCTTCATGCATAAAGAGGGAAATACATCATCATGTAGCAATTTCGCATATCCAGTGGCCTTGAGGTTTCCATTGATGAAGAATGGCCCCACTATCTTTGTGCCCCATATACCACACCATACCATCAATTTTTTTGTTCCAACAGTCTTGGAGGGATCTATCCAATGTGGGTTAGTGTCAGACCAATAGCGGTGGTTTTGTTTGTTAACACAAACACAATGGGCAGCACATTGAACACATTTTATAAGTGGTCATAAACTTCTAAATAACTCATGAAAGAATAAAGTTACGTTAAAATCAAGCACACCATTGTTTTTCTTGTGAAATTCCCAATAAGTTTGATGTGTCACATGACCCTCTTCCTATTGAAAAAACAAAAGTGGATCCAAAATGGCCGACTTCAAAATAGCCACCATGGTCACCACCCATCTTGAAAAGTTTTCCCCCTCACATATACTAATGTGCCACAAACAGGAAGTTAATAACACCAACCATTCCCATTTTATTAAGGTGTATCCATATAAATGGCCCACCCTGTATATGTTTAATTATTCCCTCCATCCATCCATTCAGGGTCGCGCTGGTCCCAGCAAGTTTTCGAGCGTAAGGTAGGAATTATCCCAAGATGGGGCGCTAGCTCATCGCAGGGTGAATATGAGTACACACATACACTAGTAGCATCAATTTAGCATCACCAAATCCCCTGTGCTGCATGCGTTTGGAAGAAAGCTGAAGCATGTGGAGGTAACCCATCAAGAAAACATTCAAACTCCAGGCCGTAAACACCCGGGATGTGACCCACTGTGATGGTGCAGGTCCGTTTTTTTGTGTCGGCCTGTACTGATACGGCTCAACAGGAAGCCGATTAAACAATTGAGAATGATGGAATCCTCAAGTGCAGGTGAGACTCGTCCCAATTACCTCATCAACTCCCTGCGGCTGCACGATCGCGTCCACGGAGACTGACTTGGCAAATAGATTATTTAAAAACTGCCATTCTTTCAGAGCTGTGGACACATTCCATCCTCCTTAAGCCACCAGTTGCACGGGAAGGCTCCACGTCACTACCAACCCAGTGCAACTGGCGCCCCAGGTCTGCAGCCTGGCCTAACACTGCACCAAAACAATAAAAGCACTTAAATCAATCCCACATTAAAATCAACCCAGGCACTCCTTGTTAAAACAGGATATTAAAAGAATAAGCACTTTAAAAAGACAATAAAAGCAGTCAGTAAATAAATGTCCATTAAAAAGTTCAGTCTCTCAAATGTCCTCCTCCGGCTTGGGTCTGTGGGTTCTTGGAAAAGTCTGGCACCAATTCCATTTGCTGTTTTGTCTCCTACTCTTCGGTCCCCACTGCCAGCTCATCCCACCTCTGCCACCATTTGTGATGGTGCGGGTCCTGCTCCATGCTCCCACCACTCCTCTAGGAGCCTCTCAACCTAAAAACAATCGGTACAAGACATTGAAAACTAAAAAGTGTTCAAAACAGTGCAGTCCTCTCAAAATTCCATTAATAAATAAATAATCCATAAAAAGATAAAAATTCCAAATGGTTAAAACAAGACTAAAATCCTGCAGCAGACATTGGGGTCACACCAACCAAGCACAGCTCCCTTCCAGTCTCTCCAGCTCACCCATGGCTTGCTCAGCTGGAGAGACTTCAGCCGCCGTCCTTGCAATGCCGACCCCCATCTTGGCTGCCATCGCCGGCGTCTGCCTGACCGCTTGGGGTTGGTTGTCCTCCCGTCTTCCTTCTTGAACACGCAGTTTTCCCTTGGATCCCTACGGTGGACTCCTCCACGATTTAACCTAATCTTCCACATCTTCAGTGTGCGCGATCTGTCCCTCGAATGCCGATCCTTTGCTCCTCACGGGACCCCTGACCGCACTGACTCCACACTTTCAGCTGGCTGGCTCATCTACTCTCTCACTGCCCCAAATGCTGTGTTCTCGCGCTCAAAGCCTTTCTTGCTATTCCATCTTTTTTGTTCTTTTCTCTCTTTTTTTTCTGTTCACCCGTACTTATACGGCTCCGTGGGTGCAGCGTCTCAATCGTGCACCGCAGGAAACTGATTAAGCAATTGAGAACGATCACACAATCACGTGCAGGTGCGACTTGTCCCAATTACCTCATCAACTCCCCTCAGCTGTAGAATCGTGCTCATGGAGACTGACTCGGCAAATGGATTATTTAAAAACTGACATTCTTTCAGAGTCATGGACCCGCTACACCACACCCCCTTACTGCAAGGCAGCCGCGCTTCCTCTGCGCATATTAATACATTATTTAAATGATGTTAACAATTTATCTGTAAAATGTAATATACATACTTTTAATGCATTTCATCATAAAAATCGTATCAACGTTACATCCTAGTATTCTAACAGCACACAGCTCCAAGAAATTAGTTCTTGGAAATCTAAATTGACTTATAAGCCAGTCATCATCATGGGACAAGAAGTCAGTATGATCTGTAAATATGTGCTCTCCTCTAATTCTTCCATTTATGATGTCCTCTAACAGTGCTATAAGCCATGGTACTTGGAATAGTTTGGCCATTCCATGCACCATTATATTGTTACAGATAGATTACAATCAAGTGCTTTACATTTGTAAATAATATGCAGTTAATTTCGGTTTATTTGATAAAGCCCACGTCATGGATGCAAATATGAAAAAGAAAGGGAAACCATGTACAAAATGGCTGGTGTTCCTAAACGGCTCATATGATTTTTTGGTAAACTCTTTATATTAAAGCTGAAAGTCTACACTGCACTCACATAATCATCATCTTTGTTTCAAATCCATTGTGGTGGCGTATAGAGCCAAAATTATGAATATTGTGTCACTGTCCAAGTATTTATGGACCTTACTGTATATTTAACTGTTACATTGAGCTTCATTATATGCTTCTAAAATCACGAAGCTGCGCTCATTAATGTCTAATAAGTAGTCTGTTGAATATTATTTCTTTAACAGGTTGTGATAGCTTTATACAATCCATTTCAGATGCTTATATGTCAATGAAATGAAAGCATCTTCTGTGATGACACCCCAGTCTTTACAGATCTAGCAACCTTTTCCACGTTGATTAGACAAATTAAATGAAATTGTGAGGGTTCTTGAACTTCTTCTTGTTAAAAGGTCATCTCTCATCAAAAAAGCACAGGCTGGAGGAATGCTTCACCCAGTTTGTAAGTATTATTGTGCTGCCACTGACCTTTCAAGTGAGCCTGAGAATTTAATTTTCAGCTGTTCATATTTAAAGTTCATGCTAGAGTTCAATATGCCATGTGTTACATTTTTTTAAGTAATTATTCTTTTGTCATTCATGTCATCTAGTTAACATTCTGGTTATGATAGGAGCTTTATTAACTAACGATTGATTCACTATAAGAATGTTAAAAGTATTTCCTGTAAATCACGACAGGATTACAATTTATTGTGTTTCAGCTGATCTACTTAAGGCTTCTAGTGTAATTGTTTATCTTTTAAATGCAGTATAGAATATTTGAGTAAAATTACATCATAATGAAAGAAATCAAAGGAGTTTGTAGAGAATCATTTGACAAGCTTTGTATTAATTATACAAAAAAAAATTCTACTGTCTAATGGGATGATCATCATCAATTCAGGTTTCAGAATAATGACTTCTTCCAAAATCATGTTCATCTTACAGATTTGTATTGTTAGACTGAGGCAGTAATCTTCAAACTTAGTCCATAATTGCCTGGACGTTTTTAATATCCGCTTATTAAAAACAAGACGCAAAAGGTCACAGTGAGCGAAACGAAGCTGATAAAATGGCATTGTGTTCTGTTCTGATATATTTCAAAATCCATCTATGGATTAAAAAATGGAAATTGATATTCCAAGCTTTGTGCATGTAATGTGAGCTAAATTTGTCATGAAAGAGGAGGATAAGCCTTTGTTTTTGACACAAATGGATTGTGCTTTATTGTTCATAAAAGTTTTAAATAAAAAGGATTAGACAATGTAATCTCCTTGTTGGAGCCAAAACACCATTAACATTATTCAGAGCTGAAGCTGCATCGTGTCTTATCCAGATAAATAAGACTAGGTATTGAACATATGATAATGCAATTTATTTTCTGATTAAATCTGGAATATTTAATTTAAAGCAAAAGGGCATGTCTGAAAGTACAAATGGGATTATTCTAGGAGGAAAATTAACATTTGGCTTGGATAGCAAAGCACAGAGGCAGTGAGGATGATCTGATGATCTGAAATCTACAAAGTTTAAAGGAAAAAAGAGTTGTCACCTAATTCAACAAAAAGGCATTTAGACTAAAGGTTCAATAATGAGTGAATTTCATTTAAACAGGGTGCAGATTCCCATAAGAGTTTAGTTTTCCTCTTGGATCCCAGGTGATATCTTAGTCCTGTATTAAAATATTCAGCAAATATGTCTTTATTTACATGCAAAAACAATGTTGCGTTATCAATGCAATTTTAATTTATTTTAAAGCAATTAATCTTTTGGAACTGCTATTTGCCACTACTGTATATATATATATATATATATATATATATATATATATATGTATGTATGTATGTATGTATAAATGTATATATTGTCACACACGTGTGCATGGGAGGCAGCTAAAGGGCTTGAGTGAAGGCAGTTCTGAGGTATGCCGGGATGTGGCAGAGACTCTTTTTCTCCCTTTCCTGTAGACCCTTCCTGGGAGATTCCACCTGGCTCTCTTGACGTCACTTCTGGGACCGAGCCAATGGAAGGAGACCTTGCCGGCTCCGGCCCCTGAGATGTCATGTCCGGGCTCAAACCAATGATTGAAGAACATAAGCATAAACATTTTCCACCTTAAAAGCCTGCCCTTTTTCCCTTTTCCCTCAGTCTCGTTCTGGACTCAGTTGTATGCACATCAGTGCTGTGTATTTGATAATAAATGACTTTGCAGCCAGGATACCATATTATACGGGTGGCTGCCCCAAACCTTTATCTGTTTATGTCTCGTTCTTGTGACAATATATATATAAAATGATCATTACACCTAATAAATTGCATGTTATTACCCGTAAATCAAAATTAACAGTGTTAAATTAACAAAGTGCACACCTGTAAGCCTAACTTTAAAGAAAACTTTTATAACACAGTAAGAATTAATGCTGAAGATTTGGCACTGTAACATTTTTGACTTTTTTCAATTTTGCAGCACAACAAATTATCCATTCATGTTACAATCGATCCATGGATAGAGTGATGGAATAAAAAGAAGAATACAAAAGAGCTGAATCAGTTAACTGTTAATCTACCACACTTCATGAAAAGAAAAGTCACAGAAGCAAAATCATTTAACTGTATAGTACTGAATATCTACGAACATTTAACACATTGTACATTGTTCTGTTTCACTATATGTTATTTATTTTATTAAATTGCTTTTGCAATTGTTGCATTGGTTACCAATAAACCAAAAAAATGATTTTAGTAATTCACTGTGAAGAACTGCTGTCCCCATACAAGGAGTGGTTTCTGCTTTGCACCTAGACCTCCAGGTATTGGTTATAACTCCCCCAGCCCTGAAAAGGAAAAAAAACAATCATAATAATAAAAACTCTGATTCGATCTACTAACCCCATTTCTTATCTCAGGATGGCAGGCAGCAAGCGCCTATCCTGGACACACTGTGTGCAAAGCAGGAAGCAACTATGGACAAAGCTTCAGGCCATTGTAAAGTATACTTATTCATATTCTCTCATTCTACATTCATTGACATTTAACCTAATATGGATGTCTTGGAGATACAGGAGGAAAATCAGAATAGTCTGAGAAGAATTCTTGCAAATAGTGAATGTGCTTAGTCTGAAATCAGTATCCTGGGGTCTCATATGCACATGCCAAAAAAATCTGATTTATAAACCCTGGCATAAGCACATTTGTAGGCAATTTCTCTTTATAAATCACAATCATTTATAAACGTTATGTGCACATGCTCAAATCCCACTCGGTTGCCACCCTGAAATAGCCATATATGGACTATGCTAATCAACCTTATACAAATACAGTCATGATACTGCAGACCTTCATTGGGTGGTAGAGCAGTTTCCAGTTTCCAGTGTGCTCCACAACATGTGCAGCATTGTTGGACCTCTCCTCTGAGCTCTGGGGGGTCAGGTAAAGGCATAAGAGGCCAGAGTCTGGCAAATGTTAGGACATGATTGCTATTACATGTTTGGACATGATTACTATCTGCCAATAATACTTTGCCTCACAATAAATGAATCATGGATTGATAAAGGTCAAAGATCCATGGTGTTTGTCAGTCTCATCTTGGCATTTTCGATAACTTGTGTATTAATGGATGTAACTGCTTACTATTAACAAAAGCATCTTCATTCACAATAGGTGCCCTTTTGCAATAAAAGGGTACTAAAATTCATTACTTTTGATTATTCAATATATTGGTCACATCAATGCACAGTATAACAAAGACTTGGTTATATGAATTATTATGCGCAAGTCCACATTTAGCTGGTTTGGCTGCACTTCCTTACTTGATCAAGGGTTTCATTCTTTACCAATTTTTCCAAAAAATTGTGCATTGATTGGTCAGAACTGAATTATCCCCTCAAGTTTACTTTTAAAAATCGCAACTTTTAAGTGGAAAGTTGTGTATACACAATTAGATGCCTGCAATGTGTTAACGTTTTTTAATTAATTGGCAAGAATCTTCAAAACAAAATTCATGTGTGGAAGAGGCCTCCTGTTTGTGGACTACTTTTATTTTCTTGAAGTATTTATTCAACAGTATATTAGCAGAAAATGTGTGTGTTTTGCATATTGTGAGCATACTACTGGACAACTCAATGTGTGGATTATGCATCATGAGTAATGTAAGATTTTTTTCAGGGGCAATTTTGATATTGTTTGCTGTTGTCCAGTGCTGGCTGCCATTGGGTGCCATTTTATCAGAGACTTTGTTTAATGCATTCTCCAGCAAAACATGAGGTTAAGATTTTTCTCTACCATCACTAAAATATGTCATTTTTGGGTGCAATATTCCTTTAACTAATTTCCCCACATTGTATAAGAAAGTCACTTCACACTCAGATGTGATTTATCACAAATTACGCCAACAAGCTACATGTTCACCCATACATATCATATAAATATATTATGAACCATATTTATTCTAGGAGGGATAAATCTATTATATTCCAATAGATTTACTTATAATTACCTAATGAATATTGGAAGCTACCTGGTTAAAACATGACATTTGGCCTTTTTGTGCCCATCTGATAATGATACAAGGCATAGCTGCAAAAGTAAATTCACAACTGCAGTTTTAATATTACATAACAGGAGGTACTGCATTTATGTGGAAACAACTGTAGAAATAACTCAGTCATAAAAGACAGAATAAATATTTATTCTTCTTGTTATTCTTATTATTATATAGTTACAGAATACTAAATTCCTTTATTCTAGACTGATCATACTTAGTTCGGTACTAATAACACAGTTTCTCTGGTTTGTTCAAGTCAGTTTCAGCTGGGATACTTGCTTCTCTTTGTTTTCATCATTGCTCAGATTTTAAAATTACCTTAGGTAATACAAACTGGTATACTGTGCAAAAATTAAAAGACTAATTAAAGGTCTGTTAGAAAAGAATCAAGGATAAAAACAAACTGGCCGATAACATAGGTAAAACCAAGGTATTGTGTTCTGCTTGCTGGAAAAGTTAAGGAAAGATTGGAATTTCAGCCAGACTGCCTTCTGTGCAGAATGTACATGTCTTTGGCTTCCTGGCATCTTTCAAAGACATGCTGTCTGGGTTATTTCTAATGCTAAACTGACTTAGTGTGTTTTGTGGCTGTGTTATTGACTGTGCCCTGCTGTAGATTGGCACCCCAGGTAGTTCTTGATTTATTCTTGTTGCTTCAGGTTCAACTCTGCGTCCAGCTGGGAGCGTTGTCTGTGTGCTGGACATGGGTTTGATGTTGAATACACCTACAATTTGCTTCAAAGCCACACCGGCAAACAAATAACCACAACAACAAAAATCAATCACAACAACAATAAATTAATACTTAGAGAGGTTGTGGGCATGCACTGATACAGTGTGTTGCCACACTCGCCACACGACGAATCACCTTAGGATCCCAAATTAGGACTTGACTCGCTGTACAGCAGGTGACACCTCAGCAACACACTAGTTTGAATTGAATGGAACAGAGTGAGGTTTTTTTTTTTTTTACAGTGGCTGGAATGCCAATCCTGCCACCAACCCCCAAGTTTTTCCTACAAATTGGAGGACCTGCTTGCAGGTTAGTATCATGCCCAGAATAGAGCAGTTACAGATTAAGGGCCTTGCTCAGTGGCCCAATGGAGTGGAATCACTTCTGGCATTTATGGGATTCGAACCAGCAACCTTCCTATTGTCAGCACAGATCCCTAGCCTCAGAGCCACCACTTAGCTTGTATTAAAAAAAGTACAATCCATTTCAGGAAAAAGACTTACTGGAAAATGAGCAGCGTGCCTCCAGCTTCAGTAGTAACTTGCTGCCTCTCTTGTTCTGTTAGCTGAGGTGCTCTCAGTGTTTTGACCATTATCTTTTCAGGTGCTGTCAAAGTGTGCATATGTTTGGAGGATGGAAGTTTATAGAGAGCCACAATTCAAAGAGCTGGACACTGGTTATGGTGTTACAAATTGTCCTTGGTAGTGCCAAGTTGTGATAATGATCATACACTTTAGATAAAATAAACCAGTCAGGGTTCAACTAGAAGCAACTTTCTCATACACACTCTTATTTTTGCTATCAATCTCTGAATAAAAATTACTTTCTCAGCATTTCGCCTTTCAGAGCCCAAGAAATATTTTTCATGCAGATAACATAAAAGTGAAATTAAAAGAGAAAGAATGTACAGAATAACAAAAAAGCAAGTGATATAAGCTAATAATAACAATAGTTTAAAAATACATTGTATATAAAAGAATAATATTTTGTATCTGTTGTGCTTGTGAGAAGATGCTGTGCAGTCAAAATTAATGGATGGTAAACCTTAAATAATTGCTATGCCAAATTGAGGACAAAGGTTTTTCTTTCTGAACAATTTTTGTGTATATTTTGGATTTGCTGATCACAAACATGGCAAGGTCATATTTTCCATGAGCAGAATGTGTTACATTTAGTCTCTGTGTTGACTGACACTGTTCACTGCATACAGTCAACAACTCAGGGCCTAAAACCCAGCCTATTTGTACCAATTAAGATGAATTAAAAATTGTATAAATATAGGCATTGCATTGCATATGCTGTATACAGTGATCCTGTGTTAGGATATAGCGGGTTGGAAAATGACTGACTGTCTGACTGCATATACTATATTTTGTGTAAACTCAAGGAATCAAGAAGAG
Organism: Polypterus bichir lapradei; assembly: GCA_026402145.1. Taxonomy (NCBI): domain Eukaryota; kingdom Metazoa; phylum Chordata; class Cladistia; order Polypteriformes; family Polypteridae; genus Polypterus; species Polypterus bichir. The sequence continues at coordinate 14,818,384 of JANRMT010062849.1, forward strand.
AATGTCACAGACATCCTTAGTGCTGTAAATGCCATGTGGTGTTGTCATCATTCTCAGGAACACTTTGGTTTAGTAAAAAAAAAAAAGTAAGACAACAAGTACTTTGTTGTTTATTTTGTAAAGGCAAAAAATGGCAGTGTTACTATTATCCCAGTCTTTTTGTGAATGCTTTGGATTTCTGTGAGACAGAAAATTACTGAAAGCAGAACGATGAGTTGGGAGAAAGGTAGCAGTACTGCTATCTTATTCTGATTAATGTTAACATTAGCACTAAGCCAATATGCTGTACTCCACTGAATAGACTGCATTATAAAAAATTCTTCTCACTGTTCTTGACTCCAATGCTTTGTGCTCACACTGAACTTTGCGCCCATCTGTATCTAATATCTTTTTCCTAATGGCCATAACTTAAGATATAGTGAATGCTCCTCTGAGAACTACAGTATGTAGTATTTGAGACTGCAATGATTTACAACAGTTGAGGCCCTAATGCCCAGTATAGCTAACAAGGAAAGGGGTATTAATTCAGAGTGTCAGACACTAATGAATATTCAATACGTTGCATGGTGGTACAAGCCATTTTCCTGCACTTTACATTTCTTCTTTCAACTTATTTGCCTCGTTTGTCACTTAACACAAGGCGATCTTCTAATAGCAGAAGCCAAGTGTCTCTGAGCACCACTCACTTAATCATTCATACACAAATGTAAAGGTGCCATACAGTTAAGTCTTCATTAGCAGGTTGGAATTGAAGGCTCACCTCTGAAGCTCCATCTGCCTTAGAAAAAGCAGGCTGACTTTTCGTTAACTCTTAGGTTATAAGGGGGTTTCATAGTGTTTTTTTTTATTATTTTCATAAGGTAAATAGTCTGAGGTCCTCTAAGATAGATAGATAGATAGATACTTAATTAATCCCAAGGGGAAATTCACATACTCCCGCAGCAGCAAACTGATAAAAAACAATATTAAATTAAAGACGGATAAAAATGCAGGTAAAACAGACAGTAACTTTGTATAATATTAACGTTTACCCCCCCGGGTGGAATTGAAGATTCACATAGTGTGGGGGAGGAACGATCTCCTCAGTCTGTCAGTGGAGCAGGACAGTGACAGCAGTCTCTCGTTGAATCTGCTCCTCTGTCTGGAGATGATACTGTTCAGTGGATTCTCCATGATTGACAGGAGCCTGCTCAGTTCCCGTCGCTCTGCCACAGATATCACACTGTCCGGCTCTGTGCATAAAATAGAGCCTGCCTTCCTTACCAGTTTGTCCAGGCGTGAGGCGTCCTTCTTCTTTATGCTGCCTCCCCAGCACACCACCGCGTAGAAGAGGGCACTCGACACAACCGTCTGATAGAACACCTGCAGCATCTTATTGCAGATGTTGAAGGACGCCAGTCTTCTAAGGAAGTATAGTCGGTTCTGTTCTCTCTTGCATAGAGCATCAGTATTGCCAGTCCAGTCCAATTTATCATCCAGCTGCACTCCCAGGTATTTATAGGTCTGTACCCTCTGCAAACAGTCGTCTCTGATAATCACGGGGTCCAGGAGGGGCCTGGGTCTCCTAAAATCCACCACCAGCTCCTTGGTTTTGCTGGATTTCAGTTGTAAGTGGTTTGAGTCGCACCATTTAACAAAGTCCTTGATTAGGTTCCTATACTCCTCCTCCTGCCCACTCCTGATACAGCCCACAATAGCAGTGTCGCCAGCAAACTTTTGCATGTGTCAGGACTCCGAGTTGTATTGGAATTCCGATGTATATAGGCTGAACAGGACTGGAGAAAGTACAGTTCCCTGCGGTGCTCCTGTGTTGCTGACCACAATGTCAGACCTGCACTTCCCGAGATGCACATACTGAGGTCTGTCTGTAAGATAGTCCACGATCCATGCCACCAGGTATGTATCTACTCCCATCTCTGTCAGCTTGTCAGAGCAGAGTTTGGATGGTGTTGAAGGTGCTAGGGAAGTCCAGAAACATAATTCTTACAACACCACTGCCTCTGTCCAAGTGGGAGAGGGATCGGTGTAGAATATAGATGATGGCATCCTCCGCTCCCACCTTCTCCTGGTATGCGAACTGCAGAGGGTCGAGGGCATGGCGGACCTGTGGCCTCAGGTGGTGAAGCAGCAGCCACTCCATGGTCTTCATCACATGTGACGTCAGAGCAACAAGCCGGACGTGATACCTTTATGACTGGGGTGATGCAAGATGTTTTCCAAAGCCTCGGGACTCTCCCCTGTTCCAGGGTTAAGGTTGAAGTTGCGCTGTAGAGGACTCCCCAGCTCCAGCGCACAGGCCTTCAGCAGTCGTTTCGATACTCCATCTGGACCCACTGCTTTGCTGGCATGAAGTCTCCTCAGCTCTCTGCTCACCTGGGCTGCTGTAATTGTGGGTGGGGATGTCTCTCCTATGCTGGTATCAGCAGAAGGATGGTTGGAGGATGCAGTACTCTGAGTTGAGAGTGGGTTAGGGTGGTCAAACCTGTTAAAGAAGTTGTTCATTAGGTTTGCTCTCTCCACGTCTCTCTCGATGGTGGCACCCCGCTTCGAGCTGCAGCCAGTGATGATCTTCATCCCATCCACACTTCCTTCATGATGTTATTCTGCAACCTCTGCTCCAGCTTTCTCCTGTACTGCTCCTTCGTCTCCCTGAGCTGGACTCAGAGTTCAGTATGCATGATTTATACCAGCTAACAGTCACCCTTCACCCTGACTTTCTTAATTTATCTATAATTATTCCCCTTAATTTACTGAGTGGAGTGTTTTATTTTTTTTTTCATTTTTGGATTTGATTCAATCAAAAACATCTACATTCTCTGAAAGGAGAATGCACCCCAAAAGATATACAGACACTTAATAGTTTAACCTCCTTCAAAAGGCTATTGATGGCATGGACAAAGCAACAAATTACTTTTTTCTTCTATTTAGATAGTGCTTGCTCAGGGTACCTGCTTAAATACAGCCACATGTGTGGAATTGTTCTTATTACAAGAACAGATTGGAGCCAAGAGCAACAAGATTGCCTTTATTAAGGGAATATTGAAGCTGCTACAAAGAGCTAGATAGACAATAAGTCAAGGTCTTAAACTTTCACTAAATATAGATCCACCATCTCAGGGGAATACAAATACAGTGTGTCATAAAGACAGTTTAGCTTTTTTTAACATTGACATGAGGGATCTGTAACATGGACAAAAATATGCACCAGTGTCTCTTCAAGGTCAATTATAAAATTTCCCTGAGACTAAATATTACAAAATGTTACTGTTACTGTTCAGAGAAGAATAGAATTTGGACAGAAAAGTGATTAAAGCATCTCAACAGAACATTATCTAAGCACAGATATGAATATTGTACATGCAGATAGCTGAGGAAATTATAAACTAACTTCATTTGTATTAGACTGTCATTGTTGTAATAAATGTGGAGTCTAAAGAGATCAAATCCATGTTACCAGTAATTCTGACCGTTGATAGATGACATATGATGCTGTCTTAATGCAGCTGGCACAGCACGATCTGCAGAACCTTTTGTGTTCTTTGGGGGCTAGGAAATGTCTATGACTTTTAAGGTAATTGTTACCGCAGATGGTACATAGTTAATAGTCCTCTTTCTCCAAGAGGATTTAGGTGCACAAATATGAGAAGGTCACATCCATTGTCCTTTACAGAGAGCTCTGACCCTGTATAAAATTAAAATGCATCTTAATAACAACAATGGTATTTTGAGATGGTTTATTAGTTATGTCTTCCATAAGAGTTAATTAGACAAAGGCATTTACGGTTTCTTTGATGATTACAAATCTAAATTATATCATATTTGCATTTAATAATAGAAGATGCCATATTGGGCTTTCCATTTATCAGCTCATTTCACACTTCATTCCACAACATATTCATATTCCTGACTTCACTGTCATGTTTGTTGTTTCTGCCGTACTGTATATAATGATAAGATCACTTCTAGAATTAAAGCTTTTTTATTTGTGGTGTGTTTTTTTTCAAAAGACAATAAATAAAATGCTTCAGACCACCCATTCTCTTACAGTACTTCCACTCTGAGATGTTCAGTCCAATAAAGTACATCTTCATCTTCAATGTGTGTTATACATGTAGTGCCTGAAAAAACATGTTCACCTCCTGGGATTTGTCACATTTTATTGTTATACAGCATTGAATTACAGTGGATTCATGTTTTTGATATAGATCAACAGAAAAAGACTCTTTATGGTCAAAGTGAAAACAGATCTGTGCAAAGTGATCTAGATTAATTACAAATATAAAACACAAAATTATTGATCACATAAGTTTCACCCCCTTCAAGTCAGTATTTAGTAGATGAGCCTTTGGCAGCCATAATAAATTGAAATTGTTTACAGTGTTCACAGGTCTCTGTCAGCTTTTCACATTAGATCATTCCAATGATCTAAACGAGAGCAGGCAGTTCAGTCCAACAAAGCTCACCAGTCCTAGCCACTCAACTCATAAGGACACTGCATTTTTCTTCATTCTTCTTTACAAAACTGCTCAAGCTCTGGCAAGTTTCATGGGGATTGTGTGTGAACAGCCTTTTTCATTTCCAGCCACAGATTCTCAGTTGGATTGAGATATTGGCTTTGATTCAGCCACTCCACGATATTAACAGTGTTGGTTTTAAGCCATTCCTGTATTGGTAGCTTTGGGTTCATTGGCTTGCTGGAAGACAAATCTTCTACCAAAGTACAGGTTGCTTGCAGACTTTAGTGACTTGAATATTTTGTTGTCTACATCCCCTGACTTGTGCATTCCCCTTTTAATGGCGTTGCTTTGAATGCTCTTTTGTCTTAATTGTGTGGGAAAGGTCAGCATACTGACTCACCACAAGCTGGCCCTTCCACATGCAGGTGCATTTTTTTTAGAACATTAGAACAATCTAGATGAAAAAAAGACATTCTGCTCAACAAAGCTAGCCATTCCTATCAGCTTAATTCTTTTAAAATAACACCAAGTCTAGTTTTGTAAGGACTTTTTCCATGTCCTTTTTGTAACCTGGAGGCCAAAACTGCACACACTAGTCCAGATGAGAGTTCACCATTTCATTATTTATACTATAATCAATTGAAAGCCCAGATACATGATCTCAATTGAAATAATCATGTGACTTCTAAAACCACTTGGCTGCACCGGTAATGATTTAGAAGTTTCATATTAAAAGGGAGAAATACTTAAGAGATCAATTATTTTGCGTTTTATATTTTTAATTGATTTAGACCAGCAGTTTTAAACCGTTTTGACTTGTGGATTGGCAGAAAGCTGAAAAAAATCTTTACAGAACTGGGAGGAGGTACATATATTAAACTTATTTAAGTATGTTTAACATCCAGATTTACAAACATCAGATCACAGAGCAGCGGTTGGGATGGGGTGGGGTGGTTGGAGGTGTTGTGGGGAGTGGATTCTTAGAGTTTCAAAAGTCAAGATTTACTAACATTAGATCAGAGGTGTGTGACTATGCGGGTTCTACTCCATGCTGCTATCTTCCTTCTGGGAGCCCTTGAACCCTACACTATCAGTAATGTCACCGATGAGCTAGGCAGTGAGGCACAACAATGAAGCATGGAGATGGTGCAGAAAGTGCAAAGTGCTTTTATTAAAAACAACAAAATCAAAAGCAGTGTCCAAATAAATAGTGCAGTGTCTCAAAATCTTTAAATAAATAATCCAATAAAAACAGGTGAACTGTGGAGGTTAAAATCCAATAGAAAATAAATCCTTTTAAAACCGAGGTTAAAACAAATGCTGGAAGCAGTCTTTTAAAACAAAGCCCAGTGCCTTCTTTTACTGGTGACTCCTATGCTTCTCCCATTCAGGCTATGCACCAGGGGAGTCACCCTACATGCAGCTGACCTTGTTCCCTGTACTGGTCTGGTGGCCTTTCTGATCCCTGGCTCCGGTTCTGCTCACCCAGACCGAGACCTGGGCTCCCCATTGACCAGGACGCTCACACTGGGGCTTCCACTTCCCAAGTCACCGACTCCTTCTGCCTTCGCTGCGGCGAGCCAACCTTCTCCCGATCCTTCCTGCTCCAAATGTGCGTTCAGCAGGAACGACCACTACCGTCAGCCCTCGGGTTCCGGCCAAACACCCTACTCGGGGTCGCCTCTCCCAGCTGCTTGCAAACAGCACGAGTCTGCTCTCGTTCACTTTCTCTTTCTCACCGACTTTCTCCGTTCTGCTTCCTTCTTCTCCATTAACCTCTCGTTCTTTTTTTTGTTCTCTCTTTTTTCCTTCTCCATTAACCTCCCGTTCTTTTTTTTCTTTCTTCTTCTCATCCGCCTTGCGCTTCTATTATATGATCCGGGGACGTGGATCAGGTGTGGCAATCAGCAGCTCCTGGCAACAATTACGGATGCGGACAACTCCTCACCTGTGCACTTAAGCGAGGACCGTCCACATCATGAATAACCTGGGAACCACTCCGGTCACACTACCACGCCCACTCTTTAAGCCGTTAGTGTGGCGATTATTTATTTAAAAAGTGGCCTTTGATCTGAGCTGTGGACCCGCTATACCACAAGGTGCAGGTACTTCTTTGAGTTTCAAGCATTCTGACAGAACATGATGTCATTTTTAATCTGAATGTTAACTGAAAAGTGTTCACATTGACCTAAAATACATGAACTTTATATAGACTGGTAAAAATATTCTAAGGACCAGTGCCAGTCTGTAGACCAGAGGTTGGGAAACACTGATTTAGACCACTTTGCAGAGATATGTTTTCATTTCATACATTATAAAGTCTTTTTCTGTTGATCAGTGTCAAAAACAACCAAAAATTAAAAATAAATTATCAAAACCTACAAAGAGTGTAAATATTTCTTATAGGCACTGCATTTCTTAACATGTATTGGAGAGCTTATCTTTCAGTTGTTTTGTCATTTTCCTCATTTTTTTTTTATATTTGTTAAATGGTTTCTGCCTGCGGCATCATGTGTTGATACCATTGAAACGTCGGGGGAGCTATTTTGTATAAAATCGGGTGGAATGAGAGCCTAATTTTGAGTTATCTCTGATAATACAGTATGTGGAGAATGCTATTTTAATGAAAAACAGGTTCTGGACTGGTGGAAGGAACACAAAATGCATGTGTGAAGTGTTGGGGTGCCAGCTGGGTCACCCCTTTAAATTTGTGCCAAACAATATACAAGACAGGTGTTTGAGGGCATGAAATGGAACATAAATCACATTTTATGGCTTTATCAGGCTTATGAGTGGGAAGGGATGTTGGAGCTCTGTCCTCAAAGTCATCTAGAGGTCTAAATGATAAGACAACATTTGGGGGGATTCAGGTTTTTATAGTTCTCCAGTCACAAGGAGTAGGGTATGTTGCCCTCAAGGGGTGTCTTCTCGCTGTTGAGGAAGAGAAAAAAAATCCGAGAATGTCAGTGGTAGTGTCCCATCTTGCCAAGGAGTGCTTTGGATTAGCGCTGAATGTGTCCTTCAGATGTGCATATGTGACAAGGAAAAATAGAAAAGAAAAAAAAAAGATTTTGGATGTTTTCCTTATTTTATTTGAAATGGTTGATCTGTTGACAATCAAGGCACATTTAGTTTTGTAATTTTTGTAGTTTGTTTTGGGTGTGTATTTGACTTTGAACACAGACTTTTTTTAGATGCTAAGTAACCAACAGGCATACAAAAACAAAAGGAAATATTATTTACATGCATAAAATGTGCTTTTGAGTCACTTAAAAAATTAGAAGCAATGGGGATACTGAGAAAGAAAATGAGACATGCTGTTAAAAGCATTTTAAAGGTTTTATGGATGTTCTCAGAGGGGTGTGTTTCAATCACCTGTCTCTATTTGAATGCCTACTTGAAATACGTTTAGCAAAGGTAGACCATATACTCCAAACAAAGGGAAAAAGCTGGCCAGCCTGAAACAAAAACAATAGAAGTAGAAAAGACTCATTTTTATAAATAGGGCTATGCACAGGAGGTCTCCTAGCAATTTGACTAAGCTTCAAATCTTCTTTAAAAAAACAAAATCCAGGTGTGCTATATTGAAAGAGATGGAATGAAACAGACTTACTGCGGGAATCAAAGCCAAGAGTGCTTCCACAAAGTATTAGTTTAGGTAAGCACACTTCCTCAAAAGCCAGGATAATAAGAGGGTTTGGATTTTAATTATTTCTTCCTGTAAGTGATCTATTTGTTTCTCCTTTAAATATTACTGGTTAGAAATTATTATTAAAAATTAAAAAGCCTGACATGGTTTGATCTGATTTCAGCCAAAAAAAACTGTGTGGACTTTTGATAGCTACCGTACATCTTTGTTGTACTTTGAAGATAAGCCTTGATCAGCAAGACAGCTTGCATCATAATGATATTCAATTTGTAACTGCTGCTAATTTTAAAGCTCATCACTGTGATTTATACACCCTCATTAACTGTCCCTATTATACAGTAGATGTTAACTTCATTGGCTGTTGTTCACTTAACACACGTTTCTAAGAAAAACACTTAGAAAATGTATCATGGTGATGTGAATCATTTTAAAGCGCTTGACCTGGGGATTATGTAAAACTGATTATTGCAATAGTTTAGGCAAGCTTTACTGGTGTCAGAATTTGGAAAAAGGGATAACAAGAACTGAAACTCAATGAATTTATTCATGCAGATTAAAACAACTGAATTTTGTAATATGAATGCCCCTTACCTATGTTAACATAGACAAGCTATATTTTTTCTCCAATATCTTTACTTTTTAAATCTACTTAGTGTTACTTATTTGTACATTTGACTTTTCCTAAATAGCTGCACTTCAAATGCTCATGTTGTTGTAAAAGTAAAATTCTATATATATATATAATCCTAAGCCTAAAAGTGCAATGATTTTGTGCAACGATTTTATGTGACATTTTTATGTTGCTTTTTTTGTCACACTTTAAATCAGGCTTATTTTAAAACCTACATATATATGTTTGGTATCATTCTTTTCAGAATTTATCGAACTCTAATGTGATGTTGTTAGATTTTCAGATTCTTATACTGTTTTGAAATTATAAAGTAAAATATAAAAAGCCACGTCCCGCGAGATGAGACTTTGTTGCAAGAGATTTAACCACGCCTGGGGCTGGAAATAAAAGACAAAGAGTAGATGAGAAAGACAGCTGCTATAGAGGCTTTTAAATGTTTGACGTGCCACACGAGATGCAGCAGCACCAGCACAAGAAGAAGAAGAAGAAGAAATGTATTTGTTTCCCATTGTATCACCGTTTAAGAGGGGGTTTCAGAGGAGCGACCTCATCTCCTTAGGGTGCATTCAACCCCCCTCTTCACAACATGAGTGGCAGAGATAAGAAGCAGCAGGGGATAAGACCTAAATGGTGCCTCATACCATATTTACACCTTTGTCCCTGTAGTGGACACTTGGCACACTTTTTGCAGAACTTCATTATGAGTAACAGCAGCACATAACTGCTGGTGAGCAGTTATTTCCTGTGAAATGCTGATGTCCTTACACTCAGTACAAGTAAAACAAACTGAAGTCTGACATTAAATTTTACATAGCTGCTGATGTAAGTAATAGATATACAGTATACTAAACACTATTCCCTATTTGGAAAAAGATACCAGTCAATTAAAAAAGGAAGATAGTCTGGGATGTTGGTGATGCAACCTGTCAATCCTTTTTACAGGCAAGGAGGGAAATTTCACCAATGACAATATTTTCATATCACTTTCCATTGCAAATAAGACACTTGACAAATAGGCGATGCACAAGCAACTAAACACAAGTGAATGAAATGCTTTATTATTGTGTGTGAAAGCTGCTCGTAATAGGCACTAAAAAATTTGTGGACTGCTGATATGGACAGTCTTATAATATTGTGTGTCATTTACATATACATTCCAATTTGTTTATTTTCTTTTCTTTTTGAAAAATGTGCATGTATGTAATTTTTTAACTATTTATTTAGAAACATATTACTTTCTGATTTATTTGTTTTATTTCATTTTTTGCCAGCTTATTGAAAAGTGCAGTTTTGCTTTTTACAATAATAAAGTAGAAGTGTGAGGTGAGAAGATGAACACGTTAAAAAACCTGTTCAGAATATCACAATGTTGTGCACAAGGGCTGCTCACGAAAAATGGCAAAAATCTCAGCTAACTGCTGATTTGAACTGCTTTGTAATAAGCCTACAATGCTGCTTACCATTAACAAATGTTTACATACTATATGCACAGAAATATGATTGTAAGTTTTAAACTATTTCCATAAATAAAAATGTTCTTGCTTCATTTGTTATTTTATGTTATGGCTATATGAAATATTTAGTTTTGTTTTTCACCAATAAATATTAATAAACACTGAAGTGTTTTTTTTTTGCCGAGTGGCAGCAGGACCCTGGGCCTTTTTACTTAAAACCTATGCTACCATTTTAACTGAAATACGTGCAAGCAAGAAGCTGTGTGCCAGGAAATTATTTATATTCTGACTCAGCTGTTTTAGGCTATCTATAGTTTTTGGTGTGTAGGGCAGTAGGGAGTTGGGAGTATGAAGTTGAACTAATGGGTCATTAGTGAGAAATTTTGAGATTATAGAACTAAAAAAAATGCTTGGTGGTTTTAGTGTACTGTTACATTCTTGTGAATCCTTTTATTTGGTTATACCTGCTCAGCTGTCTGAATATAGCCGAAGTAAATCATATAGATATAATTTTCTAAGAGTATTTTTTCTGATTTCTACTGTGCAATGTTTGCTTGTAGAAAATAAACTGGAGGGATATTTTGGACTGTAGTCATTGCTTTATGAAACACTTGAAGCTTCACCTGTTAAACAGAATTAACAGCAGAGCCATAAAAGAAGGCTTCTGTTTTAAACAAGAAAATAATAAAATGTGTGGCACAAGTGTCGATTGTATTGGGGGCAGGTGGAACTAAAAAAGAAGTTTCCAGTGGTCACAGTTGACGTTAGCTGTGTAGCAGTGCAGGAGTGAGCTGAGGTTGAGGTGAACTGGTTTTATCTATACTAATAAAAGGCAAAGCCCTCACTCACTCACTCATCACTAATTCTCCAACTTCCCGTGTGGGTGGAAGGCTGAAATTTGGCAGGCTCATTCCTTACAAAAGTTGGGCAGGTTTCATTTCGAAATTCTACGCCTAATGGTCACAACTGGAACCTATTTTTCTCCATATAATGTAATGGAGTTGAGCTTGAAGGCCGTGGGGGGCGGAGTTTCGTGTGACATCATCACGCCTCCCACGTAATCACGTGAACTGACTGTCAACGCAGTACGTACAGTACAGGCCAAAAGTTTGGACACACCTCCTCATTCAATGTGTTTTCTTTATTTTCATGACTGAAGGCATCGAAACTATGAATGAACACATGTGGAGTTATGTACTTAAAAAAAGGTGAAATAACTGAAAACATGTTTTATATTCTAGTTTCTTCAAAATAGCCACCCTTTGCTCTGATTACTGCTTTGCACACTCTTGGCATTCTCTCGATGAGCTTCAACAGGTAGTCACCTGAAATGGTTTTCACTTCACAGGTGTGCCTTATCAGGGTTATTTAGTGGAATTTCTTGCTTTATCGATGGGGTTGGGACCAGCAGTTGTGTTGTGCAGAAGTCAGGTTAGTTGGACGATCATTTATTTTTCAACAGGACAATGACCCCAAACACACCTCCAGGCTGTGTAAGGGCTATTTGACCAAGAAGGAGAGTGATGGACTGCTGTAAATGGTCATGAAAATAAAGAAAACACATTGAATGAGGAGGTGTGTCCAAACTTTTGGCCTGTACTGTAAGTAAGTAGAAAACAAGGAAGAGCTCCAAAAAGCGCTGAAGAAAACATGCATTATATAATTGAGAAGGCAGCGAAACAATATGAAGCGAGCGATTGACATATACAACCATATTCATGAGTGCTGCTACTTCGGAAACAAAGCACGGTGTAAACCTGAAGTTTAAATTAAGTTCATAGACAGGCTGCCGCTGGCGTTTGTCATGCCCACGGGTAATGCGGGATACAAGTTTAATGAGAGGACGCAGGATATAAACGAGAGTTTTAATCACTTTGTAACTAAGTTAAAATTGCAGGTGAAGGGGTGTGCTTATGCAAATTCCGAGAGACTGTGTTTGTGGGGGATTGACAGTTAAGGCGGGTGGGGGAGTCACGTCATCATCTCCCCTCCCATTCACCTCATTTCGCTCTGAACTGTGCTCCGCAGCTAACGCAGTCTTACGGAAGCGACTTTGTGACGCTGCCACCAAATACTCACAGAAAAATCCACAAGTTAATACACACTCTGAATCCTCCAGGCACTACTTACAAAAGGTTACATTGACAATCGTGTTACGTTATTTTTAAAATGTTTCCTTTTCTTATAAATTCCGACACTGACTTTATATATTCAGGTTTTGACTTTATATATTCAGAAACAAGTTTGACTTTATATATACCGACGCTGACTTTATATATTCAACTTTTGACTTTATATATTCGGGAATGACTTTATATATTCAAGTTTTGACTTTATATATTCCAGCGATGACTTTATATATTCAAGTTTTGACTTTATATATTCCAGCGCCGACTTTATATATTCAGAAAAAAGTTTGACTTTATATATACCGACGCTGACTTTATATATTCAACTTTTGACTTTATATATTCGGGAATGACTTTATATATTCCGACAGTGACTTTATATATTCAAGTTTTGACTTTATATATTCAGGAATGACTTTATATATTCAAGTTTTGACTTTATATATTCTGACGCCGACTTTATATATTCAGAAAATCAATGTATTTGCCTGTTTGGCACCCCATAGTATATGTGTGTGTGTATATATGTACACATGTATGTATGTATATATATATATATATATATATATATGCCAGCAACACTCATGACAATGACAAAACAATTACATTGTCAATCATGTTACGTTATTAATAAAAAGTTTCCTTTTCTTTTTACTTCTCCGCTGCGAAGCGCGGGTATTTTGCTATATATATATATATAGATATATATATAGATATGACAACAACACTCATATCAATGACAAAACAAATACATTAACAATCATGTTACGTTATTTTTAAAATTTTTCCTTTTCTTTTTCATAACTTCTTTAACACACTACTTCTCCGCTGCGAAGCGCAGGTATTCTGCTAGTTAATCTATAATCCTGTACATACAAGAAGGGGACAGTCAGCATTATTTTTTAAAAAGTATAATTTGTATAAGCGTTTACAGGTCAGAGTTAGGTGCCAAGGAGATCTCCTTTGATGAGCTGACATGCTAGTGCAGTTGTATATAGTTTTAAATTACAGTATAGGTTTTAAGCATTGTATCTCAGGAACTTATGAGGCTACTATTTAATTGTTTTATTTAGAAATACATTGCTACAGTTATTGACAAGAATAAAATTCAACCTCTAGCCTTTAACACAAATTGAGTCTAAAATCAGAGGTAAAATTGGTAAAAAAGTTTAGTAGCAATTGAAGGAAAGTCCAGGGCCTAGACAGATAGAGATGAAAAAGAGAGAGAGACTTGTTGTAGTCCTTTTGAGAATGGATGAACCAACCATGTAGATCGACAAGGCTGTGAAGACAGGTCCAGATATAGTAAAATAGCTTTTGTTTTCTAATTCTTTGGTACTTTTAGTTCTGTTTTTCCCCTCCCCTGGTATGTGCGTTCTAAAAATAAATGCAATCCTTTTTAATAAAATTGATGCCTTGTCAATGGCTGGAGCTGCTGGGATAAGTATTAAGTAGTTTTGAAAGTAAAAGGTTGCATCTATGGACTCCTTCAAACTTGTTCTGAGTGCAGAGAGATGCTAGGTTCTGCACTTCTTTTCCTCTGAACCCTGATTACAAATGGCACACCTTAAGGCTTGTTTGGAATAAAGGACAAATAAGCAAATATGTGTATTGTACAAGTCCAAGGAGGTCATGCTCAAGCTTTATAATGCACTGGTGAGGCCTCATTTGGAGTACAGTAATCCCTCCTCGATAGATGAAAATCCGCGAAGTAGAAACCATATGTTTGTATGGTTATTTTTATATATTTTAAGCCCTTATAAACTCTCCCACACTGTTAACATTATTAGAGCCCTCTAGACATGAAATAACACCCTTTAGTCAAAAGTTTAAACTGTGCTCCATGACAAGACAGAGATCTTCTTTCTTCTTTCTCACAATTAAAAGAATGTAAATATGTCTTCTCTTCAAAGGAGTGCCCGCATCAGGAGCAGAGAATTTCAGAGTAAGAGAGACAGCAAACAATCAAAAAATCAATACGTGTGCTTTTAAGTATTCCGAAATGCCGCAATAAAGCTGCATTTTTTAGAGGAGCATCAGTATCTTCTAAGCAAACAGCCCCTCTGCTCACATCTCCTCCGTCAGGCGCAGAGAACGTCAGAGAGATAGAGAGAGAGAGCGCGAGATTAAAGCAAACAATCAAAAAATCAATACGTGTGCTTTTGTGCTTTTAAATATGCCAAAGCACCGCGATAAAGCGGCATTTCTTAGAGGAGCGTCCGTATCCACTAGGCAAACAGCCTCTGTGCAAACAGCCCCTCTGCTCACACCCCCTCCGTCAGATGCAGAGAATGTCAGAGAGGGTGAGAGAGGCAGAGACAAGCAAACAATGAAGCACCGCGCGGGAAGCATATCTTATATCATTGAGGAGTTTTAGTTAATATGTAATAGATGCTCTGATTGGGTAGCTTCTAAGCCATCCGCCAATAGCGTCCCTTGTATGAAATCAACTGGGCAAACAAACTGAGGAAGCATGTACCATAAATTAAAAGACCCATTGTCCGCAGAAATCCGCGAACCAGCGAAAAATCCGTGATATATATTTAGATATGCTTACATTTAAAATCCGCGATAGAGTGAATCCGCGAAAGTCGAAGCGCGATATAGCGAGGGATTACTGTAGAGTGTGCAGTTTTGGTCTCCACATTACAACAAGGACATAGTAGTGCTAGAAAAAGCCCTGAGAAGAGCAACTAGGGCTGTAAGGGATGGGTTATGAGGAGAGATTAAAAGAGCTGAGCCTTTTCATTTTAAGCAAACAAAGATTAAGGGGAGATATGATTCAACAGTTTACATGTATTGTGAAGTGTGAGTCACTGTCTTGCATCTCAAAACACAAGGCTGAGTCTCAGTACTTAAACAAAACCAGCTTTATTCAGCTTGAAACAGCACAGTTATTTATTGTAGTGTGATCTTCTCCTGTACACAGACACAGCAGTCAGCCAAGTAATACTGTTTCCTGCATTTATAATGTTCCTTGCATCACTAATCGACGACAGGTGCTTATAGCGCAACAGTAATCAGCTCAGATTTGCTTCTGTGGTGTGCCGCTGCAGCACAGTGAGCCTGCAGTTGCCCCGGCAATGGATAAGCAGTCTTCCACAGACGTGGCAATTGCGCTTTGGGACACTCTTTGGCATGTCGTCCCGTTGGGTGGAGTGCCAAAAGAGTTTACAAATCTCACAGTATGAAGGGAGTTGGTACAGTAGATTGAAACTGTTACTTGAAAATAAATTCAACAAGAACACTGGGACATAGTTGGAAACTTGTTAAGGACAAATTTCACACAAACATTTTGAAGTTTTTCTTCACATGAGAACCATAAGCACATACAGTAATTTACCAATGTGTTTGAACATCTGTTAAACAAAACTGCAAAAAAGGCACACTAGTATAATTTCTTCCTGAAACAAATGAGATGTCTGCTACTATTAGTCCTTTTTTGTCACATGCAAAGATGCATAGAATCCCATAAACCCAGATGAAACACTGTACATGGCATAAACCTATTGATCTATCAGTCAAGCTCTCCTGCATTGTCATTTGCCTTAAGGGTAATCACTATAGTCAGATGCTTTTGCTGTCAAATATTGCTTTGGAAATTGCCCACAAGAGCAAGGTTTAGGGTATTGCAAGGCAATACATTTCTCTTTCACTTTAGGGCCTTTAAGTCAAACTTATTTTTTTACAAACATGATGTACATTAATTTCCCATACAAAATTGTGTTTAGGGGTGCGTAAACAGACAGAGACAGATTTTTGTTTTAATTGTTTAAATCTGATTTGGTTCAGGGATATTTACTTGAGTGGCCAACTCATATTTTAATAGATAGAGTTGTATTACCTGTTGGTTTCCCAGATTTTTTGCAGGTTTTCCACATAGGGTTAACTTTATAAGATGGAAGCAGAGAAAAAGAGTGCAAAAATAAGCAAAACGATTATAAAAGAACCAAGATGTGTGTCAAGAGCACATGCCTGATTTTAAAAGGAAGATCATAACTATGATTTTATTGTTTTTTGTACCTAATAGGCATTATAATAAGGATTATTATGTGTTTATAACATTTTCTCCTCAACATTTTGCTTCTTATGGATGACACTATTTTCCTTATATTTTGTCATAGAATGAGCTGTATTATTTATGGTCAAGATTCCATTTGCTGGTCATGTGGTTTGAGATGTCTTAGGAATGTTGTCCTTGAAAACACTGCATGCGATTTAAGAAGAGGCATGAATTGACACATGTACAAATCTTTTGATTAATTTCAAAAATCACAACATAGTACATATTTAAAGAAAAGATAGTAGATCACACTTAGAATTTTTTTTGTTACTGTGACTCCAGTTTTTACCTCCTCATTTTGAAATGAAATGTTACTTTCACTGATTATTTCATGTTAAATCATTTGCCTTGTTTTTGAGCCCTTTTCAGCGACCTTTATCTCCAGACTGCTATAAAAAAAACATAATTTTGTCCTTGCGGTTTGCCAACTTCTCTATCTGGTGGAACAATGTTCTGCACTTCATACGTTCCTCCTAATTAAGTAATAGCGCTAAATTAATGATGTTCACACTCCACATTTATATAATTTTGAGTTGTTTTTAACAAGTTGCAGTTGTTTAGATTGCCCAAAATAACATTAGTGCACAAAAAAACCTTTTGTTTACAGATTACTTTCATCTCCAGCAGTGTGTTCAATAGCATAGACTTCATTTAATTTGCAGGCACGACAAACAAAATCAGAGATCAAACAAGAAGATGGCAAATTTGCAGGAATTCTCTTCCATTGACAGTCGAAGTAATTGACAATGAATAATGAAGAGATTGATATCAGCACCATGTCACCCACAACTGTTGTGATGTCTACCTAAATATACTCCGTTTTTCCAGCTGTTCAGTGAAACTAATGGCAAAATTCAATTTTATTACGATATTTTAAATTTTTTTTCTGTAAATGTGCCGTACCCAGACACTTTTTTCCACTGTTAATGGCTGTAATTAATGCTCCCTGTTTTAATAGATTTATCATATTTAAAGTTGTAACACTTTTGCTATAGTACATCTAGTATTCAATTATTGTTTTTTAGTACAAACAGTAAGTTTAAAATAGATAGCCCCATTTTAATCTGCAGACTAATCATTGAAGGTGTGGTAGTAACTTACTAATTCACACACCTAGCATGTAAACTCCAGGTAAAACATTCTTTAATTGTGTTATTTTTATAACTTATTTTTTAAATGTTTCTTGTAAATAATTTAGATGTAAACTACTTATAATGAAAAGAATTTGGGGGTGAATATGTTTTTTTAGTTGTAGGTTCAGTAATTCTGTCAAGGGAAGTGTTTCAATATATATATTTTTATAATTATGTGGTAGAAATATCCACTCCTTAACACTAGAATCCCTGAAGCCTATGAAAAAACTTGTAATCTCAAGCCACCTTAAATATCTTTGCACCTCTCCATTAGTGTCTTTTGTTTCGCAAATGTGTTGATCAGCACATGTAGCCTGCTATCCCATCCTTCAGCATAGCACTGCCAGATCTAAACACTAGCGTGGCAAATTGCTCACGCACTAAAGTGACTATAGCTGCAGGTGGAAGTTCCATTTTGTTTATGGTGCCAAGTAGAGTTGCACTGCAGTGCAGCAGTCTTAAGCCAGTGAAAGCACTGTGGAGAAGCTGTCTATTGTTATGGTTCTGCCTTTGTCCAGTCTCATAGTGGTCACGGGGCATTGTATCTTTGATTGCCGGTATAACATATAGTTCTGAGCAGGCATCAACCACAGCACCAACTGTGGTCATCGCTGCTCTTGTAGAAAAAATGGAGATAAATGCCATCAACCAGACAGGGAGAGGCAAGTTTGTTGCACCATGTCACTGACAGAATAAAACTGAATAATAAAAAAAAATGCAAACTTTTACAAGTAGCCAAAATTTATACCGGATGTTACAGACTGAAATCAAATGTATGTTTTTATTATATTGTAGTAAAATAATAGCAACTCACTACTCAAAACGCGGATCACCCGGACTCAAATGCAGAACCTTTTGGTTATAAGGCAGCAGTTCTTACCTTACCTCTGCACCATCCAAGAATACATATCACCTTCCTGTCAATTGACATTTGAGTTTGGGTTTTTAACTCATTGACAGCAAAATGTAAATTGAATGATTTTTTTTCTTTGGCTATATTCTTGAATAAAAGTGCACAAGTTTATTTGATATTTGGACTAAAGTCTTCACACATTATACACTTCACGTCATTATTAGTAAAACATGGAAAAAGTTTCTGTTTTAGGTATGTGTTCAGCATTTCTTGCCTCGCATTTTGTGTCATTCTGTACTTACACAGATCTTTATAGACACGGAACACACTTGAAATGTATGTATTCCAAATAACAATATATTATTTACCTTATACAACTCCAGGCACTTCACACCATGATAGAGAGACTTGAGCTGGGAGAAGTTTGCGACTGACATCAGCTCCATCGGGGTTGGGAGATAGTATAGCAGGCTGTTTGCTGCTTGTGCTGATCGACACATTTGCAAAACAAAAGGTGCTGATGAGGAGAGGTGCGAAGAAATTTAAGGCGGCCCAGGATTACAAGTTTGTTTATAGGCTTCAGGGATTCAAGTGTTAATTAATTTTTATTTTACTTAGTGTCTATCACAACTATAACATGGCTTAGTGGTTGGAGTTGTAGCCTTGCATAGCCTCTTGTCTTTGAGTTTACATACATGTATGACTTTTGTTTGTCCACATTGTTGTTACTGTCAAATTCAAAAGAAAGAACTATTAGGTTAATAATTAACCATAAATTACCTTTCAATGAGTGGTAGTATGCATAAACTCGCTCTATGATGAAGACCTGGCCTATCCAGATTTTTTTTAACATTAGAATAATTATGATGAGAACAGACTATTCACTCCAACAAGTTTATCAATCCTATTTCCCTAGTTTGTCCAAAATAACACCAGTTTGAAATCTGAATATCCCTAAAGTCTTGCAATATTTGTCTTGCTGGAAGCAAATTTCATTAGTGCTGTCATACAGCATTTGTTATGATGTGCAGTCTACTTTAGTTTTTCCTGGGTTTTCATTTATAGGTAAAAATTAAGACAATTTCATTTTGAGGGTTTCTCAACCCATAAAATCCAATTCTGTTGTTTTGTGATTTAATACTTCAAAGTTAATAATTTTTACTGTCATTTTTGACACCCTATTTTTTTGTATTTGGACCGTTTTGAGAACTTAGCTTGGCTGCATTGCTTAAGCGATTTCTTGGGAGTGCATGATTGGTGACATCTTCATGTACAACAGTATAAAGGTTGCCATGGGAACTTCTTTTTTATCTGGAATTTGGATTACAAAAAATAGCGATTATGTGTGATTTACTTTCTAACTTTGTTTTCTTTTGACTACAGTTCTTGCAGTTTCTGTTTGGTTGTGACAGTTAGTTTTCTTTGCATGGTATTTGTATTGACCTTACTTTGTTTTATTCTTGACCTCAATATTCTCCCAGTCCTTTTATATAAAATACTCCTGCATACTCCTAGGTTCTCCTGCAGTCTCAATGGCATCATCATCCTAGCTTTACTGTCATCAAGTGCAGACAAGTTTTTTCATTATTAGTAAACTTGGGATGGCTGCTGGTTTTCAGTTAGGAACACTGGCCTCCAAACTATGGAACTGCTGAATCTGGTGTTGATTTTTTATGACATTATTCAGCATTTACTGTAAAATAGGCTTGCTTTCAAGATTTGCTGAGGTTTGAAATTCCATGTAACAGAAGTACTGAGTTAATGGAAGTTTTCTAATATCCATGTGTTAATGATGTTGAGGAAAATATTTCACTACTCTTTGATAGAAGTGCATCCTGGAATGATATTAGGGAATAAATGGAAAATGAAGTTATATTAAGGAATCAGGAATCCCAATAGTAGGATAAAATGTTAAAAATAATTTGAACAAAAAAAAAACATGGAGGAACATGTCAGAAGAGCAGCAACAAGAGTCAGATTAGCCTTCAAATCAAAAACGAATTGTACAGTAGTTGGTCTGCAAAAGAGGGAAGGCATCCAAGGAATAGCTCTGTGTTACTTAGCTTGAGATCTTCAAATGTATCAAGCAAGGTGGGTGGCTCAGATAAACAGGGCCAAAGGAAGCAATGGTTTATGCTGCAAAAAATTAAACAAAATGACAAAATGGTTTTGATACACTGAGAATAAACAATGTGGTTATGAGTTTGACTGATCTGAAATAAAGCAATTTTCAAAGAGAAAATTCAAATTTCCATAAACTTTTTTAAGTTTTAAGATAACTGTGGAATGACTGCTGGAAAATTATGATGTGGTAAGAATGTGACTGATCATGGATTAAAAGTACAAGGGGGAGTCAAGCTAAAGTTAGAAAGTGGGATTTATTACAAAATGGAATGAACAAAACTGGTAATGTAATTTCTCAATGCAATCTCCATCCTCCTCAATGCACTTGTGCCACTTGCTTGAAAGTGCCAGGATTCCAGCAGAACAAAAGGTTTTGTCTTGTCCTCGCAACCACTCGTGCAACGCTTTCTTCACGGCGCCATCTGTCTTGAATTGACGACCACCCAGATGTTTTTAGCGGTCCAAAAAAGTGGGAATCACACAGTGCCAAATTTGAAGAATATGGAGGATGTTTCTCCAGATAAGCCTTGGTGTTCTTAGCAGTGTGCGGTCAGGCATTGTCTTGCAGCAAAAGGACTCCTTGAGAAAATAGTCCCCATCGCTTGGATCTAATAGCAGGCTTCACATTGGTCTCCAGCAAGTCACAGCAAGTTGCACTAGTGACTGTAGTACCCCTTGGCATGTAGTATTCAAACAATAACTCGGGTGCAGAGTGGTTGCAAGGACAAGACAACCCCTTTTATTCTGCTGGAATCCAGGGACTTCCAGGCAGGTGGCAGAAGTGAATTGAGAAGTGTGGAGATTACATTGAGAAATTACGTTATCAGTTTGGTTAACTTTAGGTTGACTCGCCCTCGTATAATAATAAATGAAGTACCATATGTTATAAAGGTATTTGTAATTGGTATTTCAAGCCTACTTAAAGATGGCAAAATAATCTCACAGGCTGGTGCAGTGTGGTAATGTGCCTTACTGGCATTACCATTAAGTAAATAAAATTAGTTAAGCGTCCTCTGCTGGGTAAAGAGGGAGGCTTTTGTTTGGAGGGAAAAAGGTATAAAAAAAGGAAACTTACCTTTTTACATTTATATAGTGCAGTCAGACGTCTTCGCTGACGATATTAGCGCCTTTTGGGGAGTGTCACGGCGGGTCTCATGTAGACTGGAGAGACAGCCTTGCCATTGACCGGCCGGGATGGCGTTGTCGGTCCTCCACTCACTGTGTGTGCCTCCCGCGACATCATAACTCTAAAGTAGCAAAAGAAAGTGTGAAGCGCCTTAATATTATTTAACCCGGGTGAGCATGGGGATCCCGTGTTTGTAGTTGTCTGAGCTGTAGCTCAGGGGAAGGAGAAAAAGTAGAAAAGTGCTTATGTTCACTTAAGGCACGAAGTGCAGTCCGCGTCTGAAAAGCCGGCACAGTGCGCGCCGGCTGCTCGATTTTTATAGTATTTATGTGGGAAAGTAGACGCCGCTTTTCGCAAACGCGTTCACGTCATCGCGTACCTCGGGAGGGATGACATACGGCGGTTTAATTGGTCAGCGTAGGGGCGCCGAATACAAAAGGGAATCGTGGCCTCTAGAGGGGGTCTTTTCTGAATAGATCTTCTTAGAGAAAGGTACCTGGCAGAACAGCATTACGGCTTGTGCTTTATTTTTGTAAATATTTTTTCATATAAATATCTCTGGATTAACTTTGGTGGAGGTATTTATTGGGTTGAGGTTAGTGGTGCACTGTTTATTTTTGTATATACACTTTTTCTGTATTTTTGAATGTTTTTGGGTGAATCCTGTATTATACACTGTTTGGAGGAGCAGCTTCCTGACTTGGATCACTGTGGAGGAAGACAGCTTCACATTTTGTTTTGTGTATATATTTGGATTTCACTAGTTTGTGTGTATTTTACTTTTTCTTTTGGGACTTTCAAGAAGCACTGTAAATACTGTATATAGTAATTTCTGGGCTCCATTTAATTACTGATTTTGAGTGTCCTTTGCGGTATTGGACTGTGTATTAATATATATAAATTCCACAGGACATTATTTTTGATTTTTTTCTTTAAGTGCACCTGTAAATAAAACCTCACTTTATTTTTCAAAAACCCCAACCCTTTTTGTGTCTGTGTCTCCCTGTCTTACACCATCATCCTGGTCACGCTCGGTCCCACATACTAGACACCTAGAGTGTAGGCTGGTGATTCCAATTCCCACTACACAGGGTGTCACATGCAGCCTTTAAAGTAAGTCTCCAGGGACCATAATTATTTAATTAGAAACCTTGTTGCTGTAAAATGCATTGTGATCTGTTGTCATTGGTGACTTTAGTTTTAAACCAGCTTGCAGAAGGATATAGGTATTGAGTATATAGAGTACATAAACAAGAAAATAAATTACTGTAAATATTTTTGATTTTGAGTATGAAAGAAGTTAGAATTGAATAGTTTGAATGAGTTTAACATCCCATTGCAGATAAAAATGTGACCTTGCCAACCAGCCAGAGATGTTTCATGAAGTTGACCCTGAGCTTTGTCTTTTGTTGCAACAAATTCAGGTTGGACAAGAAACCTCTGAATACCTCTGCCAGTGAAAGTAATATACAAATTCCTTTGCTAAATGAAATATGATATTACTGCATTCTTGTTTCTGTATCAGCACTGATAATCGGTTGTATTTTTTGTGCCCAGTGGGTCCAGGACGGTATTTTGGCCTTCGAACCCATGTAGATTTATTTTCTCCATCATCTCACAGGCTGGAGTTTTTATTTTTCAATTCTCCCAGGCCATCTGACCATAGCATCGGACTTATCATTATAATCATTAGAGACTTTAACTTTATGTGTGTATTGATTTAAGTTATTCATTTGGATATTTCATATATGTATTGCTAATATATTATTTTTCTTTTTACTTGTGTTTCTTTTATTATCTGATAAAGCACTTTGAGCTTAAATGCTATTTATAACAGTGTGCTGTAGAAATAAATGGTGTTGGTGTTGTTGCTGAACAAACAAAAATACCCCAATGCCCTGATTTTCATTTTATTTAACTCATATTGATTTCAAGTTATTTATTTAAATTTTAACCTTACTTTATACCATCTGGGTTTTTTTTTTTTACCTTTTTTGTTTCTCTGTTCTGTTGCCAGTAGGCTTTATCTTATAATCCTTAAAAATGGCAATTAAGCTTTGAGAGGTTATATTCAAGTAAAAGACAAAACAAATGAAACACTTGAAACAAATTAGGCTTTATAACTGAGATCTACGTAACATCACATCTTACTTAAAGGTGCAACTAGTAAATACATTTACCTCTAAATAGAAACTGGATGAAACAAACAGAAGTGGAAAACCTTAAACTCTTTGAATTGATTATTTTTCCTAAAACAACATGAAGAGTCTTTCCTTTACTTGACTTAAAGTTTAGAATAGATGCAATGGTAGTCCGTCATCCTTTATTAAGGATACTCTGATTATATCAGAAATTGGTAGAACATCAGAGCGCAAAGAAAGCTCAAACATTTGCAAAAAGGTCAGAAAATAAACAACATTGAAATAAAATCCGTTTCAAAGACCTAAAGATGGCAAAAGTCCAAAAGCACTCTAAAATAGCCTTAAAAAACAAACATTGTTCAAAACTCCTTGACAGACCCAGTTTCCTAAAGGTTTGCTGTCATGGTTCAAACATGGGTCTCTCACTGTTCTGGCACAAAGGGCTGTTTTGGGGGCATTTTTTGGTAGGCACTGCCAAAATCCGCAGGATTCTTTGAATGAGTAGATTTCTGTCACTCTTTTCGCTTTTGCCACCAAGTCTTTGGCTTTTTTGTGTTTCTCATTCATTATGTTTTTAAATGAATTAATCTCATAATATTTTTTTTTGTTTTGCGGTATTTCTTGCATTCCTAGATCTGTTAGCTATAAGGAGCGGTATATAAAATAAATTGTTGTTTCTCTTTCTTAATTTCTATTTGGAGTCTCACATCTTACAGGGACAGATCAATTCACAAATTTTCTCTGTGTGTTGTTTCTACAGGCCTCATAATATACTGTAAAGTTTATGCATGTGATTTTATGAAACTTCACTTACATGCTGAAATACACATTTGTAGCTCATATACTCTTTACAACAACTCCAAGCACTGTAGATGCAGGCCCACTTGATTGCTTTTAAGCACTCGATATACAAATTAGACAAATTTATAGCCAATCAGCAAACCAGAGTCACATCATGAATATCGCACTTTGTAAATATAAAACTACTGTTGCTGTCAATAAGTGTGGTTCGGCAGTTATTTACACAAATAGCATTTTTGAAAAAGAACATCATGACTTGCCTCTATACATTATTTTCAGAAATGTCACATTTTAATGGCTATCTATGTTCACATGAATTGTATGCTAAAACTATGCTATCAAGGTGAAATACTGAAAAAGGAGGAAACTGCAGGAAAAGAAAAAATAAAGAATATTGAAAAGCAATGAATGTCACATCTCTAGATGCACATCATGCTGATTTAATCTTCTGATTATGAAAATTGAAATTGTTCTCATTATCATGCATAGCACATGTAACCCTTTTTACAGTAACATGAACAGTTAGCCAGAGAAGTCCGTCAATGACAATGTCTTCAGGATGGCTTCATTCCATCACCCTCTGTCTTTTCATTTATAGTCTTTAACAATCTTGGACTAGTGAGCTAATACTGAACAGTTGGTACTGAAGATGAACATTTAATTTGAAGAGACAGATGTATAATTTGTTAACCATTCATACAGGAAAAGTAAAGAGTGAATATTTCCCTCAGGTAATTTAATGAAGGCTTTAAAAATTAGTGGCAAGGATCCAGTTATTTATTCAACCAACAGTATTATTGTCAGCTGGGATGTCCATTGTATTGACCTCCTCTCAGTCCAATCCAATTAATTCAAGACAAACTCTTGAATTCAAGTGGTTTAAACACCCCAACTACACAAAAAGACATTGCATTGCATTGTGATTCACAAAAAAAGACAATGCATTTTGTTTTTAAGATAATCTTTCTAAACCAGTGCCTTAAATGTTCTTATATTACATTTTCCATTCTTAGTAGCCTGGTTAAGATTTAGGGCTGCAGAAATCATGCAGGTTGTACAGTAAATAATACTCTACACACCTTTTGCAGTGGCCAGTTTAATGTCTGTTTATTAAAAACAATGTTAAATAGTATTGACTTTTAATTCTGCGCAGTGCAACGACAAGGTGTTTTGTGTTGCAGACTCACAGTTCAAGGAGATGGAGTTTAAATCCTTGCTGTATGTGCAGTTTGCATGCTTTCTCATTGTCTGTGTGAATTTTCCCAGATTTCCCATCATCAGTATCTCTAAAATGTGTAGGTTAGCCTGATATGAGTGAGTGTGACGTGTGGATGATTGAGGGTCAGTAATGGCCTAATATTCCTGTTTTATCCCCAATGCTATAGGATTAATGCCAGCTTTGGATAATAATCAATGGGAATAGGATTTATTTTCTTATCAAACATACTCCTGAAGCAAATTATCAATTACTGTGGAGAAAACTACTTGCATATTATTACAGCTGAAGCACTGACATGGTTATGTCATTTGCTTTGGGTCATACAGGACTTGTAAAGACTATTCACCCCCATGGATGTTTTCACATTTTATTGTTATAAAGTATAACATTGATTTAAGTTTACTTTTTTGACACTAATCAACAGAAAAGTGAAAGAGATCTCTGGAAAGTGGTCTAAACTAATTACATATATAAAACACAAAATAAGTGATCTCCTAAGTATTCACCCACTTTAACATGACACACCGAAATGATGACTGATGCTGCCAATTGATTTTAGAAGTCCCTGAATTAGTTCAATGGAGATCACCTGTCTGGGGTTTTAATTGACTGTAGTAGTCTAAATTTCCCTTGTCTAGGACTTCCAACCTGTGGTGAGTAAATATGGTGGCCTAACCTACAGAGTGAAGACAAAGGAGCATTCCAAGCAACTCCATGAAAAGCTAATTGAAAGGAACATGTTAGAGAATGGAGACAAGAAAATATCCCAGTCACTGAACATCCATTGAAGTCCAGTTTAAATTAGTCATTAAGAAAATGAAATAGTGTGTCACTGCTGTAATTCTGCAAAGAGTAGGCTGTCCACAAAAAATGATTGTGAAAGAAAAAGACTAGTGAAGGAGGCCTCCAAGTGACTAATGATAACTCTGAAGGGTTTACAAGCTACAGTGGCTTAGAATGGAGATGGTGTTCAAACATCAACTGTTACCTGGATGTTTCACTAGTCTCAGCTTTATGGGAGAGTGGTGGAGAAAAAGCCAGCTTAAAAACAAAAAGGCACATGACATCTTGGCAGAAGGCACATGGGAGACTGGAAGAAGGTTCCATGGTCTGATGAGACCAAAACTGAGTTTCTTGGCCAACAGGCTAATCACTATGATTGGAGTAAGCCAAATGCTGTGCACTATCAAAAACACGTCATTCTCACCGTGAAGCATTGTGGTGGTAGCATCATTCTGTGAGTATTTTTCTCTGCAGCAGACCTTGGATGGCTTGTGAGGATAAAATAATTGCAGGAAAATAACAGGAAATTTTGGAGGAAAACCTCATGTAGTCTGCAAGAAACCTGTTCTTTTGGAGATTTTTTTTTTAACAAGACAACCACCGAAAGCGTAGAGTCAAAGCAACAGATGAATGGCGTAAAAACTATGTTGAGTTTTTGGAGTGACTGAATCCAAATCTTAATCCATTTGAAAATCTGTGGAAACATTTGAAAAAGGCTGTTCATTAATGATCCACATGCATGTGAGAAGAAGAAGAAAACAATTATGATGTTCTGATGTGCAAGGTTAATTAGAGGAAGATCAGTGCACAGAGACTTAAGGCTATCATGGCTGACACAGGTGCATTTTCTAAGTACTTACTTTAAGGGGGCAAATACTTATGTGATCAATTATTGAGTGTTGTAGATTTGCTTTTAATTTAGATCACTTTACACATATCTGTTTTACAAATGACATTACTTTCAAATTTGATCAATGTCAAACAAAGCCAAATTAAATTCACTGTGATTAAATTTTGTATAAAAATAAAATTTTAAAAACCTCCAAGGGTGTGAACACTATTTATAAGCAATGTAAACTGAAGTATTCGTTCATTTTCTAATCCATTAATTGCATTTGGGGTAAGGTTGGGCAGAAGACACAGACCCACACACACCCACACTCAATACACCTCCATGCAAACACAGGGAGAACATGCAGTATTCACACAGACATGATTATAACTCAAGAAATGTAGCAGTGCTAACCATTGGGCCACCCTCTGATCATGTATTGATTGTGATTTAAACAGAAAGCCTCTTGTTTTATTGTTGTTTACTGTACTCAATACATTATGATTTAATAAAGGCCCATCTGTTTGCACTTTTCACTGTGTGGTGTCTTCAACAAGATCTGCAGTTCATTCAAGCAATGACAGGTTTTGGCAATCAATAATGACACCTAATGGGTTTACAACAGTCACTCTTCCATCCATCCATCCATTATCCAACCCACTGAATCCGAACACAGGGTCAACGGGGTCTGCTGGAGCCAATCCCAGGCAACACAGGGCACAAGGCAGGGACTAATCCCAGACAGGGTGCCAACCCACCGCAGGACACACACAAACACACCCACACACCAAGCACATACTAGGGTCAATTTAGAATCGCCAATCCACCTAACCTGCATGTCTTTGGACTGTTGGAGGAAACCGGAGCGCCCGGAGGAAACCCACGCAGACACGGGGAGAACATGCAAACTCCATACAGGGAGGACCCGGGAAGCGAACCCGGGTCTCCTAACTGCGAGGCACACAGTCACTCTTCATATATCCCTAATATGGAGGACCTTGAAGAACATCATAAAGATCTATTTTAAAAGTTCAGTATGTCATTATTTACACTTTTGAGAGGATAGAATATATTTGTCTATATAGAGCTGTGAAGAGATTCCAGCTGACAGAGAAGCAAACAGAGGGTATCAAAATCACAAAATGAGCTTGTTGAAATTGACCTTGAAGTTTGGTAAGTGGAATGGAAAAGTAAACAAAATTTTACAGAAGACTCACAGAGCGCACAGACATCACTGAGGAGCATGAGACCATCTGTCAACTCCATGTTGATCAGCACATGCAAGTATGAATTTCACTGTACTCTTTACAATAATGACCCAATAAACCTAGGAACACTAGAATTACACATTCTTTAAAGGTTTGGGATGCAACTGAATAAATAATCATTTTACCTCATTAACTCTATACCAAAACAGACATATATTTTATTTCGTTTTGTATAATAACAAAGACCTAATTCAAGGAAGAGAGGTTATACTGGACACCAGAGATTTTTCTTCTTAAATACTTTGGGGTTGTCTTATGGATTTTGGTCTGCTGACCATCAGAATCGACCTTAAATTTTAACTATCTCATATAAATTTATTGAAATTGTCCATTCTTAAGATTTCCTCTAATATTGTAAGTACACAGGAAACAACTACACCTGAAACATCCGTGGTGGTCTATAAGGATTGATATTTTTACTAGAGATGCAGCTCAGATATATCAAGTGCTGTTGTATGATTTTTGAATGAGACAGCTAAACACTCTCTTTTCATCAAAAGAACTGGCCATTCCATAAGCGTTTGGTTCCATGGCAAAAAAGTTTGCCACATTAGCCACTGTTGACCCAAAAACGATTTTTTGACTTCTGTTCATATGAAACGGATTAATGAAACATTTTGCGAAAGTAATGAACAAGGAATAGTGAAGGATTTCGATATTTGAGTCAGATATTTTTGCAAATAACTTATGCAAGACTAAGGAAGCCATTATTATTCATCCACAGATCAGACATGTCATCAGTAACAAGGGGTCCACAGATCTGCTTGTGGGGATAGAAAAAATTACATGAAAAGCATTCAGTGTTTTCTGTTCTGAATTTTCTTGACAACTACAGTATATCCAGCTAAATCCAGCTGGTTGACAATATCAGAGATGCAGGTTGACAAGGTACACTAATGTGTGCTAGTAATTTGTCTTGATAGTATTGGTGCAACATACAGGGACAACACAAAATACAAAAGATACATATAAGAACATAAAATATAAAATTATAAAATATTATGAAGCATACAAAAATATCCAAGCAGTCTAGTGTGCAGGTATAAATAGATACTGAGTAGAAGTTCAGGCCCAATTAGTAAGAATAACTACCCTTGGGGAAAAAAAACTGTTTAGGTGACATGTTGTTTTAGCTTACATTGCACGAAGATGCTTGCCAGAGGGAAGACTTTGGAACAGGTGATGCCCTGGATGCGTCAGATGAGCAATGATCTTTTTAGCCCTCTTCCTTAACCTGGACACATATAGGACTTCAAT
Source organism: Polypterus bichir lapradei (assembly GCA_026402145.1). NCBI lineage: Eukaryota > Metazoa > Chordata > Cladistia > Polypteriformes > Polypteridae > Polypterus > Polypterus bichir. Next base: position 14,848,304 of record JANRMT010062849.1, read on the forward strand.
GTGTAATGTAAGTTACAGCTTATGAACCTTTCACAGACTTTGATGATGCGTTGCAGAATGGCTTTAGCATGAATAGAGGCAGCACCAAACCAAACAGTTACAGATAAGGTCAGAATGGATTCAATAATGGCTGTGTAGAATATTGCTCGAGGGAAATTGAATTTCCTCAGTTGACATAAAAAGACCATTCTCTGATGGGCTTTCTTAATAATGTATGTGATGTTACTGTCCCACTTAAGGTTTTGTGACAGCACAGTGCCCAGAAACTTAAATGATTCTGCCATCCCAACAGCTGAGCCATTTATCACAGATGAATATTTCCTGAAATCTATGATAATCTCACAAGTTTTTTGAATTATCAGGTTCAAATCATTATGGATTCACCACAATGTCAGATTTTCCACCTCATGTCTGTATATGGACTCATTCTTGTTTGAAATGAGGCCTATTAGTGTGATGTCAGCTGCAAATTTTTTAAAAAGTTTGACAGACAAATTGCCAGAGGTACAGTCATTTGTATAAAGTGTTTCAAGCATACAAAACCATGAGGTCTAACATGTTGCTAAAGATTCATTTTATGCAGTCACACTTGGACTTCTTCCCTGGTAATCTCAGTGCAGTCAGTGACAAACATGGTGAAATGATTCACTTGCAACAGTGCATCAGACTCAAAACATTTTTAGTTAATTTAAACTAATGCTATTTATGTGATTAAACACGCAAATTCAGTAAACATTCATTTCATGTTTTTATAAATTCCTACATGATACTGTCAATCTGAAATTATATTTGTGTTCAGCTTGAAGCTCTCTGTCTTAATCACCAACAATAGATCAGGAAGCAAAACTTTTGAAAACATTTGTTGTCCAGTGTATAACATCGGGTAAATTATTAATAACATAAGTTGAATTGTTTTTGATGATTTTATACAAGTAAAAACAAACTGTAAGTGTACTAACCAGTCATCTCACAGAGTAGAGTAAGGTAATAAGAACCCATAATAAATGAAATATTGACATTAGTGCTAACCAATCCACTAGTCTATCTCATCAGCCCATGTTTCCTAAAGCCCCTATTTTCCAACTTCACAAGGGGAAACTTTGACTCAAGGAACTGCAGTGTGATGCATCCCCTGTAAAGTGTAGCTGGATGAAGAGTACTTTCAGGCAAGGTATAGAACAATGAAGAAATTAAAACATGGCTATTTAACTGTAAAACCTTATTCGGTGGTGACATCAAGACATGGTGATGACTGAAAGTTGCTTATTATTGCATCAGTTGAATTCTAAATAAAAAAGGAGATCATTCTGATACTGGTATACACAAGCTGGTTACTTTATTTTTTTATTAGTAGTAAATAAATGCAAATATTTATTTTAAGATATGAAAACAACTATATAATCCAGTTTTGCTAACAGGCAATTAGTAAGACTGTAAAGAGGAATGATCCAGATTTTGATTTGAGAGCATTACAGCATGTGAATATTGTATGCTCTGACTTTCTTATGTAATAGAATAAGTACCAACAAATAAGTGACAGGACAAGCCAAACAGAAAATTAAAGATGAAACATAGTGAAGCCTTTCCAAATGTCTTAAAACAAGTCCTAATCATTTGTTAGTATTTTAAAATGATCGAAAACCCATTGTCGTTAACTTTCGTAACCCAAAGGACCTTAAACAAAAACACTTGCAAATGGTACTTAAAATATCCTAATACCAGGGCAATGAGTGCTTCGTGCTGCTGACTTCTACGTTGTCTCATTAATGGTATCATCTGTCACGAGTTCTGGGTGACGTTACATAGCAACCTGCAACCACGTTCATAGTTAAAATTCACAAAATGCTGGCACTTGTAATAAAAATACAATGCCAAAGTGGTAAATGCAAAGCAACTATGTATTAATTAGCACCATATGTATGTCCCAACAGCATAGTCCTGACCATTTCAAACCTTTAGCCCACACTGCACATGGCAAGATAGATCCATTGACATACGTGGTTTTTATCATATCCTCACTCTTCCTGTCATATAAACTGGCAGTCATTAGGACTCAGGTGACTACCTCTTGCTTATGCACGTCTCCATTGCTCAATGCTTCAGTATCTTTTCCTATTGAAACCATACCTTACTACAGTCGGACCTCGCTAAGTCGACCTTCCCTAAGTCAAAAACCTCCCTATTTCGAATTGCTCGTTAGTCCCCGGCCAAATTCCTATAAAACCAAAGTATTTAGATCTCCTCAACTCGAAAACTTTTGGGCTCCCAACCTCCGTTAGTCGAATTTTCTATGGCCTTTGGGTTATTATTCTGAGGCTACATTTCAGAACACGTGGTCCAGAAAACCAATAAAAGTCTTATCTTAATGCATTCCACAAGGGATTAAGCTACTCTCTGAGGGTAGGACGTCTATTTTGAGACCAAAAATGCCCGAAAACTAAAGGGAGTGGCTGGAATAATCCGCATCCCTTCGGTGTTCCATGAGTCATAACCAACCAGGTGACGTCTGGAATTTCCAAATTGTCTCAAAAAAGACGTTTTTAACCCATTTTCCCTTCACCTTTGTCAGTCTCTTGTCGGGAGGAGCCTTGAATAGTGTTTGTGTCTGTGTGCTTCTCCATAGTCTCCCGTACAGTATGTGCCCCGAAAATGGCAACTGGTAAGCGTAAGCTTAAAACGTTGTCAATCGCGGAAAAAGTTACCATCATCAGAGCCGTCAAAAAGGGCGACAAGAAGAAAGTTGAAATTGCAAAGCTAAATGGCATTCCCACAAGTACGCTCCCCACTTTCCTGAAAGAAAAAGAAAAGATTTTGAAACTGTACAGTGAGAAGTCATGTAGCCATCAGAAGAGGATGAGGGAATGTGAGTATCCCGTCACTGAACAATGCGTTTTGAAGTGGTTTGTGCAAGCGAGGAATAGGAACGTTCCTATTGACGGGAAGCTTTTGCAAGCAAAAGCAGAAGAATTTGCCAAAGAGTTGGGCCGATTTCGCACCCCCTTGGTTTGAGAAGTATGAAAAAATATGAGTTCATATGATAGTTCATAATACCCACGCGGCACTTAATGTGCCTAAGAGCAGAAGTCATCCGTTTTAACAAGCAGCGTATTGCACTGATACGAAAAAGCCTGCCCATTTAATTATTTAGGAATGTATAGATAAATTAAGATTTTGTACAAATAATGTTTTTCATTTTTCTTCCTCAATGGATTCTGGCACCCCGAGCACCCCCAATCGGGAAGCGCTGATGTACCGGTATGTAGCCTACATGTATACGTATAATACGACAATATAATAAACGGTTATACTGTATAATAATTTAGCCGGAAAAGTAATGTCCTTGATTAACCCGTGCCTATTACACCGTTTTCCCTTACTCGTAAACTCCGTAAGTCGAATTTTTTTTCGGGTCCCTTTGAGTTCGATTTAGCGAGGTCCGACTGTATTTTTAGATATTATTTGTCATCTGTGGCATGGTACAAGGAAGCTACATTTACTGAACAACAGTAAGTTCCATCTACAGTATTTCTGTGTATAATCTGCGTCAGCAATGGACTGGATGTTTATTGGTTGGTAGCCAATTCTTGATACATCCATAACAACACCCATCAGTGTGAAGACCCCAGCAAGATTGCTAATCCTGATAACCTTGTGCCAACAGTGTTTCCCACTACCATGTTGCATAAACTATAAGTTGTATACTGAATCCAGCACGGCCACAAGGTAAATGGCACTCTTATTTATGCACAGAGTAAGCAAGAAATGAAGAGGTTTTCTTTGTGGAATAGTTGTCTTTTTTCTTTTGTCTGTTTGTAGGCTTCCACTTTCTTCAGGATTTACTCGTTTTGATAAATTTAGTGTTATCTATGAGAGAGGCTGTCAGCTAGGTGACCGCAGCTCACTACAGGACCTCAGTTAACTTTCAAGGGGGCCAGAAGTTATATGGAAATAATTATAAGATTTTAAAATCAAGCTACAGCAGGGTCGTAAAAGATCTTTTTAAAGTGGACCGCTTCATCAATGTATAAAATACTGTAGCATCTCAGCCAGAATGAAGCACAGTGGCTATGAAATACTTGAATCTGATGAGGGAGATGGAAAGCAAAGCTGTCTGTAATGTAAATCAAGACAATACACAAAACATAAGAAACATAAATTTGCAAACAAGAAAAGGCTATTTAGTCCATAAAGACAATTTGTTTAGCTAATAGCTAAGCTGTCATCCAGATTCTTCTTAAAGGTTGTTAAGGTTTCTGCTTCAACTGCATATCTCAGTAGTTTGCTCCAGATTCCCTTTAGAAAGAAGTGTTTCCTGGCTTCAGTCTTTAATGTACTTCTCCTTAATTTCCACTGATATCTTTGAGTATGTGATTCACCCATAAGCTGAAAGAATGTTGCTGGATTTACTTTATAAATGTCTTTGAGGATTTTAAATACCTGTATTTGATCCCCACATAGTCTTCTCTGTTTCAGACTAAACAGGTTTAATTCCCAGAGTCTGTCAGAGGAGGACATGTCTTTAAGTCCTGGGATGCACTTGGTTGTTCTCCCCTGAACAACTTTCAATTCTTCTTTTTCTTCTTCTTGTACTGTGGAGACAGAAACTGCACACAATTTCCCAGATGTGGTCTTACTAGTGCATTATATATAGTTGGAGCATAATGTCTCTTGACTTATACTGTATTTAATGAAAGGCGGACAATGAGAGGAAACATGAAGGGCTGGGCTGGCCAGGTGAGGACATCAGCTGAACAGAAACGGTGCACAGTCTGGTTAATATTCATCTGCGTAGAAAAGAACAGCAGAGTCACCATTGACTGTGTAGTAGTGCAAAAACCGCTGGGAGTTTAAAAGGGAAGAGTAAACAGGGATGGTGAAAGAGTGATATGAGGCCACAAAACTGACAGGAGCCCATAAGTAGAAGAGCAAACTACAAATCAGATACAAAGTTCTGGTTGGCAGTTCAGTAGCTAAAGCATTCTTCATAGCTACAACAGTGAGGGGTTTATAATTAGGTGTAAATAGTTACATGCAGAGGAAAATGACTGTTGTTCTCAAAAACAGCCTTTAATTTATATTTAGTATATACTGCAGCTAAAGTACTAATCTGTAATTAGAATGGGAACAGGTTTCTGGCAATGACCCAACAAGAAAACACGAAAACAAGGTGACATGCTGCACGATTTGTCTGACTGCTGTGACCGCCTCACATAATGTTTTTGCCTTTTCCACTGACTTGATCATTATACAGTATGTGGAGAGAAGATGCATTTGCATTTCTGCTCATGTTAAGTGCACACTGCAAAAAATGCACATGCAAAAACTAGACAAAAAACTTTAAATGGAAGTTGTTTTGCTTTTATTTAGCAACGGAAACTGCCAATGTGGTAAGCAAAATTTACTTGAAAAGATTTCTTAAAGTAAGCTAAATAATTGTAAATATACATTTTTGAAAACTCAGTAATTCTTATAACATAGAAAACAATATTTAATGTCAGGATATAAATACTTTTCACCTGCTTAGATTTCAGTGTTTGCTATTGCTGATTTAAATGCTGCAGTGCTGAAAGCAGAAGATAACAAAGCAGCCTCTGTAATAATGTTATGGAAAAATGTCTGCAGTGATTAATTCTGCATTTTAAAAATTACTTTTGATTTTTTATTTTCTGAAATATGTGATATTTTTATGCATACTTTACAAAGCAATACTTAAGCCAAGTTGAGGAGTGAGCAGCTTTTGTTTTTTAGTAAAAATACCTGCAGTGACAAATTCTGTGTTTTGGTAATTAATAGTTATTATTTATCCTTAACAATGCCTACTCATGTTGTGTCATGATTAAGAAATTCAAGCATTAGTAAAATAATTTTTGTTTAATAAAAACACTGACTTTTTAAAAAATTTGAATCAGCTTTTAAAAATAGAATCAGTGTAATAACATTAGCAGCAAATATAATTTTGTTAATTAATATAAATAAAAACGAAACACTTTTGTGTAGATTGCAGAAAAAGAACAAAAGCATAAACATTATGAAGGGGAGGCCCTCACATATTTAGATGGAATACTGGAGACCTTGGAGGAGTAAAGTTTGAGAACCACTGCTCTGTGCCATAGTCAAGCAATAAGGTATGGACTTTCTGTGAAACTAACATTAATGTTTTCTCTTTTCACATACAATAATGACTTGATTAACAACATTCTGACTAACTAGGCTGCACTTTAACGGAGCTTTGATAGTGAAAGAGTGCAGACAAAAATTATTTGTATACTGTGAAAAAATAGAAATGAAATTGAGGATATTGAAGAACAAACTTAAAAAACTGTCCAAAATGTTACAATTACTTGTGTGTTACGTAAAGAAACAAGAAATACTTTTATTCGAAACATATTTTGGAAGTGTTTTCAAATTCTATAATTTATCGCCTTTAAACAATTATTTGTACACCGAGTTTTCTCAAAGTCCTGCTCAGTATTTGGTAGGCCCTCCTTTGGCAGCAATAACAGCATACAGCCTCCTGGGCATGCTTTCAACCAGGGTGTTGCAAATGGCTGGGTCAAGGCTCTCCCTTGTGCACTGGAGCATGTCTTTCAAATTCTGTTTGTTGCTTGGTGGGTCTGTCTGGCATTTCCTTTTCATCTCATCCCAGAGGTGCTCATTAGGATTGAGATCCGGACTTTGTGCGGGCCACTCAGGCAGTTTTGTTTTTTTTGGCGAGGAAGGCTTTCACATGCTTTGCAGTGTGCTTTGGGGTCATTATCTTGCTAGAAAATCTAGCGACGCCCAAGCAGTTTTGCAGCAGGTGGCAATTCATGATGCATTGAATAAAAAACACATTTCTGACACCGGAAGTTGCTATGCAACCCCAAACCAATACACTTCCATGACATTGCTTTACGGTTATATTTAGGCACTGGGGGCTGTATTCCTCCTTCGAGTTGTGCCACACTCTGTGATGAACATCTGATCCAAACATTTTGAATTTGGGTTCATCTATACTAATAAACGGCAAAGCCCTCACTCACTTACTCACTCACTCACTCACTCACTCACTCACTCACTCACTGACTGACTGACTGACTGACTCATCACTAATTCTCCAACTTCCCGTGTAGGTAGAAGGCTGAAATTTGGCAGGCTTATTCCTTACAGCTTCCTTACAAAAGTTGGGCAGGTTTCATTTCGAAATTCTACGCGTAATAGTCATAACTGGAAGGTATTTTTCTCCATTTACTGTAATGGAGTTGAGCTTGACTGCCGTGGGGGCGGAGTTTCGTGTGACATCATTACGCCGCCCACGTAATCACGTGAACTGACTGTCAACGCACTATGTAGAAAACCAGGAAGAGCTCCAAAATACGCTGAACAAAACATGCATTATATAATTGAGAAGGCAGCGAAACATTAAGAAGCGAGCAAGTGACATACTACCATATTCATCAGTACAGCTACTTCGGAAACAAAGCGAGGTATAAACCTAAACTTTAAATTAACTTAATAGACAGGCTGCCGCTGGTGCTTTTCGTGCCCACGGGTAATGCGGGATACAAGTTTAATGAGAGGACGCAGGATATAAACGAGAGTTTTGATCACTTTGTAACTAAGTTAAAATTGCAGGTGAAGGGGTGTGCTTATGCAAATTCCGAGAGACTGTGTTTGTGGGGGATTGACAGTTAAGGCGGGTGGGGGAGTCACGTCATCATCTCCCCTCCCATTCACCTCATTTCGCTCTGAACTGTGCTCCGCAGCTAACGCAGTCTTACGGAAGCGACTTTGTGACGCTGCCACCAAATACTCACAGAAAAATCCACAAGTTAATACACACTCTGAATCCTCCAGGCACTACTTACAAAAGGTTACATTGACAATCGTGTTACGTTATTTTTAAAATGTTTCCTTTTCTTATAAATTCCGACACTGACTTTATATATTCAGGTTTTGACTTTATATATTCAGAAACAAGTTTGACTTTATATATACCGACGCTGACTTTATATATTCAACTTTTGACTTTATATATTCGGGAATGACTTTATATATTCAAGTTTTGACTTTATATATTCCAGCGATGACTTTATATATTCAAGTTTTGACTTTATATATTCCAGCGCCGACTTTATATATTCAGAAAAAAGTTTGACTTTATATATACCGACGCTGACTTTATATATTCAACTTTTGACTTTATATATTCGGGAATGACTTTATATATTCCGACAGTGACTTTATATATTCAAGTTTTGACTTTATATATTCAGGAATGACTTTATATATTCAAGTTTTGACTTTATATATTCTGACGCCGACTTTATATATTCAGAAAATCAATGTATTTGCCTGTTTGGCACCCCATAGTATATGTGTGTGTGTATATATGTACACATGTATGTATGTATATATATATATATATATATATATATGCCAGCAACACTCATGACAATGACAAAACAATTACATTGTCAATCATGTTACG
>JANRMT010062849.1:14861773-14883467 GCA_026402145.1 Polypterus bichir lapradei
TATATATATATATATATATATAGATAGAGAGAGAGAGAGAGAGAGATGACAACAACACTCATATCAATGACAAAACAATTACATTAACAATCATGTTACGTTATTTTTAAAATATTTCCTTTTCTTTTTCATAACTTCTTTAACACACTACTTCTCCGCTGCGAAGCGCGGGTATTCTGCTAGTCAGACCATAAAATTGATTTCCAGAAGCTGATAGGCTTGTCAACATGTTCTTGGCAAATTTAAGACGTTTCAGTTTTTTCTTTTTACTTAATAATGGCTTCCTATGAGAAACCCTTCTGTGCAGCCCATATTTGTTCAGCCTGTTCATTATTATTTGTGTGCAAACCTGAATCCCAGAAACCTCCTTGACTTGCTTTGCAATTTGAGGAGCAGAGAACTTTCGTTTTTTCATGGCAGGCTCTTTTGATGTACCTGTCTGTCCTTGAACTGGTCTTTATTTCTCAATGTTTCCTCCAGATTAACAATTTCACCAGACTTCTTGAATTTCTGAAAGATGGAGTTCACAGTAGTATGCCTCATATCAAGTATGGTGACAATTTTTCAAACAGAAATACTCTGATTGTGTAATGTTATGACTCTTTCCTTCAATGCATTGGGTATTTCAATAGTTTTAGCCATATTGGGTAACTCAACTAACCCTACAAATGCTTGTGTGGAGAATGACCAACATGGCTACTTGTAGATACTAAGGGTACTCAATTACCTGCCTATTTGGAACACCTGCTGTTATGAGTTGTGTTAAATGATCTCAATTGTCACTGGGAACTCCTCCTATTGTGACATTTTGTTCAACTCTGTGAATGGTCAGGTGTACAAATAATTGTTTGAAAGCAATGTGTTACATAATTTGAAAACACTTCAAGAATATATTTTGAACTAAGGTTTTTCTTGTTTCATTACATAACACACAAGTAATTGTAACATTTTAGACAGTTTTTAAAGTTTGATCTTTGATATCCTCAATTTAATTTCCATTTTTGACCATTTTTTTCATAGTGTATGAATAATTGTTGGTAGCACAGTACAATAAATGAAATTTAATAGCAATGAAATGGCATTGTAAGTGGTCTTATTACAGTATTATTGTTATTAATGTATATTATTACTGTATTTCAATAATTATAATTAATGTGAGGCATGTTTTATGTTATGCTAATTTTAGGTTAGGTTAGGTTGCTTGAAGTTAGGTTAGCTTAGGGTAGGTTATGTCAGGTCAGTTGTATACTTGATGCGTCATTGCAGCGAAAATGACACAAAGACATGTGTCTCTGCAAGCTGCTGCAATGCAGAGCCTTGTGTCCAAAGTCAGTGTGGTGAAAATGACATCAGACACAGAGGCACGACCTTGTCCCCTTAATATATGTCATAGTGCATAACAATGAAATTGACTAACTATGCAATGGTCAGAACCATATACCATCATTAAGTTAGACATGACTGTAACTTAATAAGGCCCTCCAGCCTATTAGAATTCTACATATGTTGCCAGAAGTGTCTAATGTACCAAACTGTTTGACTTTCTTTCATGTTTCTAGGATTGTCAAAGTACATTTTTTACAATAGCATTGCACTGACTGCCACAAGATAGGTATATTCATAAACAATACCAGTGTTTGAAACTTGAATTGACACACACACCGAAATGCTCTGTTGTGACCAGCTTGCTTGCTTTAAAAATTGTGAGCACATACTGTATGATGCTGTCAGACAGCAGTCAGTTTCATGATAAGGCTGGGTGTGCCTAATATGATGTCCCCTTAGTGTATATGGTGTTTTTCATAGTGAATACTATCACATAGCCTTTAGCAAAAATCATCAAGAGCATTTGCATGAATTAATAATATATGAAGAGATGAAAACATTTACTTTTTCTAATGTGATCAAATAAATAATGCAGTTCCATTCTGGGTCACAAAAGTTTAAATTACCATATTTTTTCTGCATTCTTTGGCTGAAGAAACAGCAAGTCATATTAATTAAGAAAAGTAAAAGAAATGAAAACCTTGCGCAGTCTGAATTTGCACCCCAATGTTTTCAAAGCCCCTGCTTTTTTCAGCTCATGTGTGCAGCTGACTAATTCTAAAAGGAGCATATTTAACATCCAGTTTTCAACTAAACGAAAATGACAGTCATTATAATCAAAATACCAGATACAGAATGCACAAACAGAAGCAGAAATCGCAGGCGGAAAGATGCTGTAACCTTATTAGCCATGGAGCAGATGGAGCTGGAAGAGGCTCGGCACATTTAAAAACTATGATGCTGTGAGTTGGGGCTTTTCTTCAGTAAATTAGCCTGTAATGTGTATAGGCTTATAAAAAATAAAGTGATACTTTTCTCTCTGACTTTTATTTTGAATTTCCACTGCTTATAGAAAGTGGAAATTTGAAGAAGGCTATAGATCTGTCTTGACACCCTTAAAAGTAAAACTGATAATATTTGCATAAAATTATTATATGGATGTTGTCCTGAAATTACATTGATTAACAATAAAAGTAATTATATCTGTCTGATATATATTAGTAGAAAATGCTGAAATCATAGACTTGCACATAAAGGTGTTTTGCTTATCTGGAAGTATATCTGTTAATACATGTAATAAATGCTAATTATTTAAAAGAATTAAATACATCTCTGTAACTGCTGATGATTCAGTTTCATTTCATTGGAGTCACACATCTGGATAATAAAAACTACAATGCTGGAGATTCTTCTTATAGTCAGCTCAGCATTTAACACTACTGTACTAGCAAAGCTGAACACTGCATTCCTTAACTTGGGACTTTGTGCCACCCTCTGCAAATGGATTTTGAATTTCCCAATCGGCACACCTCAGTATGTGTGGATTCGCAGCATCCCATTGCCCATGCTGATCCTCAAGATAGTACTCTTGAAGGGGGCTCAGCACACCTTGTTCATCTGTGACTGCGTGTCCAAATGCAGCGCAAGCTTCATCGTAGTGCTGGGCGGTATACCGGTTCATACTGAAAAACATTTTTTATTTTTGTTATGATATGGATTTTTCTTATACCGAAACACCGGTTTAAATTGCCTAAACGACGTTCGGAAGTGGCGCAACGGGAAACTGTTCAAGTGGGGACCTTTATTCATTGCTACACCGCTAATCACAGAGGTGTTACCCGGGGTCTCTTTTTCACTGATACACCGCTAATCACAGAGGTGTTGCCCGGGGGCTCTTTTTCACTGCTACACCTCTAAATAGGTAGTGGTAGTGTAGGTATTGCACAGTGAAAATGGACAGATAACATTCCGAAACTGAAGCTGTAGCTGAATCTAAATTTGAACATGATGACAAAGAGAAACTTTTGCCGAAAAAAAGGAGTCATGTCCGTTGCCTGGAGATGCTTTGGTTTTAATGGTCAGATGTGGACCATTATGTTCAAATGTGTAAATACTGTTTCTATACTGCTGGATAATACTGCAAGCCAAGTTGTACTTGTTTTATTTGTTTTCAATAATGTGCCTGGGTACTGTGTAATAGTGTGACAACATGTTGACTTTATTCTCGACATTTCCACTTTAATCTTGACGCTTATGACAAGATTAAAGTCGACATGTTGACTTTATTCTCGTAATTTGTCATTAAAGTAGAACATAGTAAACTAAACTTCATCGTAAAATGAATATTTAATTTACTAGATTTTCTCAAAACCCGTCATAAGTTATATAGCACATTACATGCTCTGTGTTAAGTGTTCCCCGAGCCATGTTAAATCGGTACGTGCTTCTTAAACTGACTTCCTCTTATACTAAGGAGGCGCCGGCAGCGATCGCCTCACAGAATACATTCACTTCATGATATTCCTGCTCTCTGAACATTTAGAATGCTAAGATAAATACTTGATATAATTTTCATGATGAAATGCATTAACGCATGTATTAATCATGTGGGGGCATGGTGGCGTGGAGGTTGCACTGCTGCCACACAGCAAGAATGTCTCGGGTGTTCCCTGCCTTGAATTTGCATGTTTTTCTGGTGGGTTTACACAGCGTGCTTCAGTTTCCTTTCAAAGTCATGTAGGATGTGGGATTTTGTTAAGCTATATTAACCCTGCTAGTGTATGTTTTGCTCATACTCACCCTACAATGTGCTGGCGCCACGTTCAGGATTTCCTCCTGCCTTGCACACAATGCTTGATGGGATGTGCACAACCTTGAATGGATGACATAATTAAACATGTATAACGAAGATGTTTTTAAAGTTCTGAACACTCCGTGGGCTAAGTTTATAACTAGTTTTAAATTCACAAAGACGTTTATTGTGTGGTGATTGGTTATGTGGAGAAAGATAAAGGAAGGATAGGAACTGGGGTTTTGGTACGTCAGACAAACAGCACGCGTGCAATAAAGAAAGCCCGCTCCGAAGAACATCCATTGAATTCTGTGTTCGTGTCTCCGACCACCAGATCACAAACCCAACATTTACACAATATTTAAGTTAAATCTTTGCGATACCCATTCATACATCCAGTTTATTGGAGCCTCATCACACCTGCCATAAAGTTCTCTACACTGAACATACACCTGGGGACCCCTTACTGCGAGGGAGCAGCACTACTGCCTCACTACCATGCATGTTTAATACCTGCTTTACTGCACTTCATCATGAAAATGATATCAAGTATTTATCTTAGCATTCAAAATTTTCAGAGAGCAGGAATATCATGAAGTGAATGGAATCTGTGCGGTGATTGCTGCCTGCACCTCTTAGTGCGGAGGAAGTCAGTTTAAGAAGCGTAGTGATTAACAACACTTAACACAAAGCATTTAATGTGCTGCATTAACTTATGATGGGGTTTGAGAAAATCTAGTAAATTAAACATTGATTTTAGGATGAAGTTTAGTTTACGACATTCTACTCTAATTATAAAATAAACGGCGAGAATACAGTGGAAATGTCGACTTTAATCTCGACATAAACGGCGAGAATAAAGTGGAAATGTCAACTTTAATCTCGACATAAACGGCGAGAATAAAGTGGAAATGTCGCCTTTAATCTCGACATAAGCGTCAAAATTAAAGTGGAAATTTCGAGAATAAAGTCAACATGTCGACTTTATTCTCGACATATAGTTTGTTTTTTTCTTCCCTGTGTCTGTATTTTTTTTTCTTCACCGTGGTCCTAATACAATTCCGTAGGGCTATACCACAAATAGCATTATAAATACAAGTTGCAGTTTTATTATTTATGTATATAGCTTAGCTTGAAGCAAGGTCCATATTAATGCAGTTTGCCTAAATAATAGTTCAGCTGGTAAAGATGTCATCACCAAGTTGCACTTGTTTTATTTTGTTTTATTTTATTTTAATTTAGTGAATACTGTGTAATGCACCTGGGCTTAAAGTCTTGAAGTAATAGTGCAACTATCAGTAATAATACTATTATTTATTTTATTATTATTTATAAGTTTAAATATTATGCAGTTTAAAGATGGTAAAGTTGTTTAAAAAGTCACTTTAACATGTCAGTGAACAAAGATAGTTAACATTAACAGAAAGTGTAGTTGGTTTACAAAAAATATTTACTATTTATTCCTTTTCTAAGACCTGTTCAATGCAATACAACTTTTGACAAGCACCTCTGGATATTTTACTAAGTCTAAATGCCTCTTTGGATGGTTGAAAATATGTTGTCAAAATTATAGCTTAAGTTTTTGCAAAATTTATTCAATGAAAAGGTTCTATATTTTGACTGCATCTGTCATGCAATGTGATTCCTTCTCTTCATTAGTGCCACCCCCTTAAAAACAATCACTTTATGGGGCCATGCAAACCTGTATTAATACTTGTGTGCAGATTAAAATTGTTTTTTTGTACAATGTACAATGCTCATGACAGTGGAATAGGTTATTCTTAGCCAGTCTACTGCAGTAATTGCAGTGGAAAATTTGGTTAATATCCACTCATGCATGGGAAAAAAATGCCGTTGAATACTGTGAAACCGGGATAATTTAGAAAAATACCGTGATATAGAATTTTGGTCATACCGTCCACCCCTACTTCATCATTAAATTTGCAGATGATACCACCATCATAGGCCTGATTACCAACCATACAGAAAAGAGGTTTATTTACTGATACCATGGTGTCAGTACAATAATCTCACCATTAATGTCATTAAAAACAAATAGCTGGTCGTAGACCTTGGGAAACGGGAGATAGACCACACTTTAATCTACAATTAGGAGTCTGTTGAGAGGATCAGCAGATTTCGTTTAGTGACCACAACAAATTTTTGCTCTTGTCAAGAAGGCTCAACTATGCCTTTACATCCTCAGATATCTACAACAGCTCAAATTTCTCTATCTGTTACCTTAAACGTCTATGGGTGCAAGGTGAAGACTATTCTCACTGGCTTAATAACATTCTGGCATTGTATATACTCAGTTGAAGATTGTAAAATACTTCAGAGGAGGGTGAAGGTGGCATAGAATATTACTGGCTCCCAGCTGCTTTCTGTTCATGAATATACATTTGCCACTTTAGAAAGACAAACATGATTATTACTTCTTTTACTCATTGCTTCTGGCGAATGGTACAGAGCCTTTGGCACTCACAACAGCAGGTTTAAGAATAGGTTTTATCAATAAATCTTAAGTATACGAAATAGACAGTTATAGTAACAAATACTGTTTTTACATTTATTTTGTATTTTTGCATGTATACTGTATATGCATGTTGCATTCTATTTATATCTTTTTTGTGTGTGTGTTTTTGTTGGTATTGCTTCAGTATTGCAGGAGAAGGTGTGCAAATACAATAATTACTTTGTGTTATGTGCACATTATAGAAAACTCGTTCTTGGATTTAATCTACATTACATTCAGAGTGAAACTGGAGTAACCAGATCATGGTAATATAAAAGGTACTATATAATAAAACACTAATGTGTGTGTTTATGTCCAGGCCCAAAGAGGACTCTGATTGATCTGTTTGGCTTTTCTCCAATTGGTCAGTTTGGCTTTGGTTGCACAATCAACAGAAGAAGTGCCAGAAAAGAGAGTATGAGGCACATGAAGAGCAGTCAAGCCATAGGAGGCAAGCTGAAAGTTGCCTTCAAAGACAGGAAATATTCCTAAGAATACGAATGATGTTTTCATAGTGGGTAATAAGGGCCCATCTGCCATTTTGGTACTCCAAAGATGGACAGGAGGCAAGCCAGGTACCTTGAAATGTCGGGCTTTATGGGAATGCGCCTAAGATATAGAGCACCAGGCAACAGAGGTTCAGACACACACGGATACTGAGAAAAAGCATACGAGTAACAGATTTCAAACATTTGTTAATATATTCTATTATCTGTCTCTGACAGATAACATGGCTAGTCATTTGTAAATGAGATATGGCCAGTTAATGACAAAAGAGAAATGGAATAAAAAGTTCAACAGTGTTTCTAAATAAAATAAACCTCTGGTGGTCCCCAACTGGTTAGGAAGCTTGTCACGCATGTGAATCACAGGATCACCTTCTGGGCTCACCTGAGGTATGAATTACCACTCCAGGATGAGAGGGGACACTGTCACTACTGGTTACATCTCTTTTTCCTTCCACAGTGCCGAGAAGATGTCCAATGAGGATATTTGATCCTAGGAAGCTCCACCATTTCTGGTCTGGATGGTATAAAACCAGATGTTCCTGGAAGGAGGGGGTCATATTTTGGACTTGAACCACTACAGGATGGAACTCTCCCAAAACCTGACCCACTCAACTCAACGCTTTGAGTTTAACACCCAGTGAGGCAGATTTAGCAGCAATATTTTGTTCTTAGTGCCATGGTGCACCTGTTTGTTTTCAGGTTTCCTGTTCCTCTTGGTTTGGACCCCAGCTTACTTTTGGATCCCCTCGGGCCTGTTACTCATCCACAAGCTAAAGGTCAGACAGAGCTACAGTTCTGATGATCCAGACCCAGGTCCATTTTTCAGTATCATAAGTACATGCTAGACAGTGTAAGGTGTAGAATAATTTTTTTGTCATTGATTTTAAGGCTTCTATTACCTCCAGTGTCACTCCCTATTTGCTAGAGTGATCAAATCACTAAATCATATGAGTAAAATAGATATAATGTGCAGAAATTCGCCAACAATAAAACATTCCTTCAAATTTATCCACTTTGGCAAGGCTTATGACTTCATAAACAGCTTGGGAAGAAAGAACTGGAGAAAGAGATTAGCTGCTCAATTACATGGCCAGATCATATTGCCTTGACATCCCTGACACTTCAGAACTAGAATTTTGAAATATTTGAAACAGTAATTTTAATTTGGTATGTACTGTATGTATTGTGATGGTAGATGGCGCTATACCATCGCTTAACCTGACACAGACAGACACGGGAGGCACACTTATAAAAACACAAGCTGTTTTTTATTTTTCTTCGCTGTGTGGAATGTCTTCCCTGTCCCCACGAGCCCACAACACAGTCCAAGCACTAAACACAATACTTTACTTTCTCTTTGTTTCTTATTCTTTCTCTTCTACTCCTCTTCAGCAAGCTTTGTCTCCCTCCTTCCGACTCTGGCTGCTGAGTAGTGGCTGCTGGCTCCTTTTATAACGTCCCCGGTAGTGCTCCAGGTGCTCGTTGACCTACTTCTGGCAGCATTTCTGGGTGTGGGGGAATACCCACCCAAGAGGGCTCAGCAGCTGTTGTAGCACCCCCTAGTGGAATCTGAGGCACCACTGCAACCCATGGGGGCTGCCATCTAACGTCCTTTGGGAGGTACTGTTCTGCCCACACTTGCTCCCCCGGTCCTCTCCATGAAGAGCCATCCCGGCCGGACAAGGTCCCCGGCCATCTGTGACAGTATCTGTATATATATATATATATATATATATATATATATATATTGTGACAAGGAAGAACACCAGACATTGCAAAGGTTTAGGGCAGCCACCCGTATAATGTGTTCCTGGCTGCAAAAGTAAAAGGTTTGGTAGTGAGTAATGCTTACAAGACAGAGTCCAAAACAAAACTGAATTCCAGAGGAAGGAGGAAGTGATGTCATCCTCGGGGCCGTGACCGGAAGTGATGTCGTCCTCGGGGCCGGGACCAGAAGTGGCATGTCCCAAGTCAAGGCAGTGGCTCCTGGTGAGATTTCCCAGGAAAGGTCTGCAGGGAACTTAGAAAGTGCGTTAGTGCACCCCGCCACCCCCTGGGCACATGTGTTACCATTATTCTCCAAGCCCTTCAGCTGCCTCCTGTTCACACGTGTGTGACAATATACAGTCAAATGAAAAAGTTTGGGAACCCCTCTTAATTCTTTGGATTTTTGTTTATCATTGGCTGAGTTTTCAAAGTAGCAACTTCCTTTTAATATTGACATGCCTTATGGAAACAGTAGTATTTCAGCAGTGACATTAAGTTTATTGGATTAACAGAAAATATGCAATTTGCATCATAACAAAATTAGACAGGTGCATAAATTTGGGCACCCCAACAGAGATATTACATCAATACTTAGTTGAGCCTCCTTTTGCAAATATAACAGCCACTAGACGCTTCCTATAGCCTTTGATGAGTGTCTGGATTCTGGATGGAGGTATTTTTGACCATTCTTCCATACAAAATCTCTTCAGTTCAGTTTAATTTGATGGCTGCTGAGCATGGACAGCCTGCTTCAAATCATCCCATAGATTTTTGATGATATTCAAGTCAGGGAACAGTGACAGCCATTCCAGAACATTATACTTCTCCCTCTGCATGAATGCCTTTGTAGATTTCGAACTGTGTTTTGGGTAATTGTTTTGTTGGAATATTCAACCCCTGCGTAACTTCAACTTTGTGACTGATGCTTGAACATTATCCTGAAGAATTTGTTGATACTGGGTTAAATTCATCTGACCCTCGACTTTAACAAGGGCCCCAGTCCCTGAACTAGCCACACAGCCCAACAGCATGATGGAACCTCCACCAAATTTGACAGTAGGTAGCAGGTGTTTTTCTTGGAATGTGGTGTTCTTCCGCCATGCAAAGCGCTTTTTGTTATGACCAAATAACTAAATTTTTGTCTGATCGGTCCAAACCACTTTGTTCCAAAATGAATCTGGCTTGTCTAAATGAGCATTTGCCTACAACAAGCGACTCTGTTTGTGGCGTGAGTGTAGAAAGGGCTTCTTTCTCATCACCCTGCCATACAGATTGTGCTGAATTGAAGAACGATGTACAGATACACCATCTGCAGCAAGATGTTCTTGCAGGTCTTTGGAGGTGATCTGTGGGTTGTCTGTAACCATTCTCACAATCCTGTGCATATGCCGCTCCTGTATTTTTCTTGGCCTGCCAGACCTGGGTTTAACAGCAACTGTGCCTGTGGCCTTCCATTTCCTGATTACATTCATTACAGTTGAAATTGACAGTTTAAACCTCTGAGATAGCTTTTTGTAGCCTTCCCCTAAACCATGATACTGAACAATCTTTGTTTTCAGATCTTTTGAGAGTTGCTTTGAGGACCCCCTGCTGTCACTCTTCAGAGGAGAGTCCAAGGGAAGCACAACTTGCAATTGACCACCTTAAATACCTTTTCTCATGATTGGACACACCTGTCTATGAAGTTCAAGGCTTAATGAGCTAATCCAACCAATTTGGTGTTGCAAGTAATCAGTATTGAGCAGTTACATGCATTCAAATCAGCAAAATTACAAGGGGACCCAAATTTTTGCACAGCCAGATAACATACCACTGTTATCTTTTTTGTTGAAAGTAGAATAAATTATTCTGCAGGCTGAGAGGGGTTCCCAAACTTTTTCATATGACTGTATACAGTATATACAAATGTTTATCATCCATAAGCTATTCAGGAGAGCTGTCATAAGCTATGCAATAAACTACATCCTTCAATAAATATAAACAATTCAGATGAGAGTGCCTTTTTAGTGATGACCCTGGTTGCTTTATTTGCCAAACAGATTCCATGTAGCTGCATAATTATTACGTTTCCGCCCACATATTTTTCTGGCTGTGACCCCCTTTTTTAATAAATTGAGCTTTGTTGCTTTGACCTTGGTTTTGGAGGTTAATAAAAAGCATCTTCATTTTCTGAAATATACAGGAACAATGTATTTTATTCTAACCAAGGTGGACTTAGACATATCTTTCCTCAGTACAGCCTGCTTATTTATAGAGTACATGGAGAAAGTTGCCTGCTTCACTGGCAGAATTGTCTCTGTTTTTGCTTTAGGATTAGGGATATCAGGTAATTGCAAGTGGGTTTGCTGTGGTTCATCCAAAAGTCATTCCAGCTTCATTAACTTGTTAGTAACTGTTTTTTTATGCTAGTTAAGGGCTAATTAGTTGATGCCTTTTGTAATTAAAACAGAATCTGAAAGCACAGAATACCTCTGGGAAGAGATTATGCATGTTTTCTTTTTCATCTCCAGAAGGCAGATGCATAGCAAGGCTACCCTGACTGAGTTGCCTTTTAAGCTTTTATGTTTTAGTAGAGTGCCGTGTATACATATGAAAATTAAATATGCTTTATACTTAGCTATTTTATGAAGTAATAAGCTTTTAGGCACATAAACAGATTAAGATGGCACAATTTACATTCAAAGCAAATGTCATTATAACCCATTTATGAAATCACAGACTATAAAATGGCTACTTAGTCAAACAGATGTCTTTGGTCAGGTGGCTTGCTTGCCTTGAATTGTCTGGCTGTCTTAAACATTTATCTGTGTTTGCCATGAGGAGTGTAGTTTGCAAAGGTCAGCTAATTAGGAGCCTAGGGTGAAGCTTGTCATGAAATACCAGTGCTCTTTGGATTTTCTTAGTTACCTAAAAAGAGAAAGCTAAACAGAAAAATTGGGCAGAGACAGATAACAGAATTAATTTGATAGCACCGGTAAAATAATTCTAATGATGCCAAGGTTGAAACTGCTGAAGGCAGTTAAAGGCAAACCCTTGATTTCCAACACAGAAAGTTTAAGAAGGGCACAGTGATGTACTTGGGAGTAATTCTGCATCATAATTGTGGAGATGCAAGTTTTATTTTCACCTTGAAATGTACCTGAAAAGTAGGGCAGGGAAGCCTTCAAGTCTTATGAATTACTAAAGTCACATCTCAACCAATTCATGCATGTGTATACTTCTGTTTTGATCTGTAAGCTTCCTGCAATAGGCACTTCTTAAGGTAGAGTGGTGGCTCTGAGGCTATAGATCTGCACCTGCAATCAGAAGGTTGCTCGTGAGAATCACGTAAACACCATAAATGATTCTACTCTGTTGGGCCCTTGAGGAAAACTCTTACCCTGCAATCAATTCATCCTGGGTATGATGTTAATCTGCATCTAACCCTGCAAGCAGGTCCTCCAACCCACAGGGCAAACTCGGGGTTGGTAGCAGGACTGGCACTCCAGCCACCATTTTTAGAAAAAAACTCACATTATTCCAGTATGGTGCTGAGGTGTCCCAATCCAGGTGGTTCATCGTGTGGTGGGTGCAGAAATGCACTCTCAGAGCATGCAATCAATCCCCCCCCCCTTTTTTCTGTAAGTGGCTGTGTACAGTTAAACTTTACCCTGTGAGAAAGTCTGCATATTTCAGCAACAGTAATTCCTGTTGTGTACAGACCTTTCTGCACCATTATGAAGACTACCTGTGCTGAAACATTCCATCCATCCATACTTAATCTAGTTTCAGGGGGACAGAGCTTAATCCGGCAGTATTCTGGTTAAAGCTGGATAGGCACATACCCAAAGAAGGCTAATTTAGAGACACTAATATAACTAACCTACACATTTTCTCAATATGTGAGAGGAAAAATAGAAAAAACACATATGCAGACACAGAATGCACACTAATTAGCCAAAATCCCTGTATAGATTAAAAACCTTTTTATTTATATCATTAACTAGCTGTCCCCCGCGGCTTCGCCCACGTAGTAATGAAACAGGACAAACTTTTAAAATCAATAAACAAACGGGTATTGCTAGCTAAGCAAAGGCAAGGTATGCTCCAAAACGTGGCGACAGGTAGACTGACTCAAACGGTGGCATGCGTGTGAGTGAGGAGGGCCCTACCCGGCTCCTTACTCCTGACGTCACGCTCCCCACTTCCCCCCTTGGCCCGCATCTTCTGTCTCGGATTAGAGTGAATATATCGCTCCCGCAAGTGAACTATGATTCTTAGCAAGATGAGAGAAGTTGCAAAATCATCCGGAATGTTCAAGTAAATTCCAGAAAAAAACCCAACCTAAATCCGTTAAGTAGTTCTCTCGTGAAAAGCGGACAGACAGACAGACATTGGATTTTATATATATAGTGATATAAACATAATTATTCAATACTTGTTGCACATACTTTAACAACAATGTTCTGGATAACAGAAAACTGACTACTGCTCTAAAAAAACACAGTAGTGAAATACTAAGATAAATGTTTCAGAATGTCCAACTTCAGCCAAATCAGGCAGGTCTATACCTTTTTCTTGTTGTCTGTAAGCATTCTGCAATGGGCTTCTCTTATAGAATCTTTCCAGGTGGCGTCTCTGTAGAGTAAGCTTTGTAAGCTTAGCATATTTAAGTAGTAATTCCTTCTGTTACCCAGACCTTACTGCACCATTCTGAAGGTAACATCTGCTGAAACATTTCATCCATCTGTACTGCTTTAGGATTTCAGGGAGACATAGACTAATCTGGCAGCACGGAGGGTAAAGCTGAATGGGCCATAGTTCCATCCAAATGAGGCCAGTCCAGCTATCATACATAAATTTGGAATGCCTGAAAGGAAACCACAGAGAATAGTATATGCAGATACGGACAACACTAACTAACCAGAATCTAAACTTCGTCTCCTCACATTATAACTAACAGTTTTGCTGCTGTGCTGCCACAAAACATTTTAACTGATTGACATTTACTAATGAAGATCTGTGTTTTTGCAGGGTTGTGTTCTGTGATGAACTAGCATGTTATCCAAGGTTGGCTTCTGGCTTGCACTCATTGCTACCAGGTTTTGGCAAAACAAGATACGGGCTAAGAAAACTGCATTTTAGAAAATGAAGAGATTCCTGAAATAATGTTAAAATAAAAGTTACAGCATCACATCCTTAAAGTGGATAACCTGGTTGGAAAACAAACAAATAAAAGCCAAGAAGAAAAAATTGCCAAAATTAGCAAATTTCTAATATTAGTAGTATTTTTTATCAGAGAAAGAGGGGCCAAAGATAAACAGCTCAGAGCTAGAGATGAGAATTTCTGCTGGCATCAATATGACCTTTCAAGCTTCTGGGACATTTTATGATTAATTTAAGTGAGAATTAGGAGTGAGTTCTAATGCCAGCTGGATTCGATATTTCTTGAAAATACCCTGGCAAACCTTCAAGTGCTCGGCTTTTTCACACACAGAAAGTACACAAGACAGAACTCCTTGGGCACAAAGACATGTATTTTAGGACCTTTGCAAGCCCTACAAGATACAAATAAATCATTGGCTTTGGAGAGAAATAGCTGAGGGGAACATAAGTCACTTTATTAAACCACAGAGAAGCTCTTTTAACTTCCATCTTCATTACTTATGGCTACAGCTTTAATTCGGATACAGACCTTCACGTATTTTTGTTAAGTTTCCTGGCAACTAGCTATAATAGCTCAATGTTTTATTCTGACCTGCCTATGAACCTTCATGTTTGATACTTCATATTTCTGTCCTCACAGGTCATTTTCCTTTTTTTAAGAGGATTGTGCCAAAGCTGTAGGAGCTTAGAGCTGCATTCTGAACCTAGAGATAAAGCTTTCATAAACCGAGATGCTTTTAGTCTTTGTTCTACTGCAAGTGAAAATTGAAATTAAACCATCATTTCAAATGAAAAGTTAAACAAAAAAACACTCTGTTAAATACAGGAAAGAACATGAACAGGTTTAATGATATGCCTCTATGGCTGACACATTTTAAGACTGATGGACTGAATTTTGCTGGACTTGAATAAGTGCACCATAGGAAGAATGAGAATGAAGTGTATACATCACTTACTGATCAAATGCTGCTTCAAAAACTTGATGTTATCAAGTATTTATATTTGTTAGGACTCAGTAGCTGTAGTTCAGTATTTCTAAACACAGTAGCTGTAGTTCAGCTAGCAGTGAACAATAAGAGACCTTGCCAGAAATAAAACCCTGGCCTCTCCAACTGTGATAAATGGATATTTTAGTCATAGCTTGGGTAACTGAATCATTCCTGGAAAAATCAAACAACATATCAACGTTCCAGAAGAGGAAAATTAAGCTTGAAGAATTAAAAAGTACTGTCTTTGATGCAAAAAAGTTTGTTGAACCTTTGTCCAACAAGTGTTGAAAGTAACAAAGTGGATAACACAGAATTTTACCTTATGTGACATTCCCTGCAATGAATTACATCACTTGTCCCTCTGTTTCAGGGCCAATTTTATTTTCAGTTGGTGCTACCTCATTGGCACAACTTCATCTGTTGTTAGAAAAACAACAACAGAATATACTTGAACTTCTTTATATACCAAATTGTTGTGATTCAACAACACAAAATGACAAAAAGGTGGTGCAGGCTACAAAATACACAGGAGGGCCAGACTAGGACATCACTAGTCTACCCCAAATATATTCCTCATCCCTGATCAGCCAGACCCCAAAGTCAACAGGTAGACTTAGAAACCTGCCCAGATTCAAAATGGGAACTGGCTTTAAAGGTTCAAAAATATTTTAATAGGACTCAAAAATGCCCTGCAAGTAAGAGGATGACTGTACACCTCTTGACCTGAAATGACAAAGGTCTATGAAGAACTTGCTTTGCCTTATGTCTCCACTCTTTCTTATGATCTTCACTTTCTCTTTTTGAACTAGTTGACTAAGTATAGGCTAAATCAACTATTCAATACAGTAGACCCCCGCAAAGTCACGGTTCAGGGTTCGAGGACTCAGTCGTTTGTAGATTTTTCCTTAGAACCTAACAATTAATTGTTAGTGGAAAGTGCAAACATCCTCCGCAATTTTTTATGGCTTTTTTTGTGGCAATACTGTGCTGTAGAGAGAATAGGAAGCAACCGCTGAAGGAAATGCAGTTTGGGATGGTGAATGTAGCCAATCCGAGAGCATTATTCATTTCTCCTTGCTGCTGATTGATTGTTGCCCTGTGAAGCGTTCCAGGGGCCTCATGCATAATACCGTATGTACAATTCACACTATAACATGACGTAAGCACACTGAAAAATCCAGATGCAGGAATCTGTGCGTACTCCAACTTCCACGTTCTTCCGCTACATAAATCCCGGTCAGTGTGAAAAGTTACGCTCGTGCACGCGCCTTCTGTCCCGCCCCAACTCCTCCCAGAATTACGCCTCTATGAATATGCAAATCAATATAAATAGCCCTTAAGCTCAGCCTTCTATAAAAAGATAATGGGAAAAGCACGGGGGAAAATATAAGAATTTCAGCGAATACCAAGTGGAGGCAAGGAAAAACGTACTATTTGTTGGTTTAAACAGTGGTATAATCAACAAAAGGAAGTTGATCGAGTGACATAGTGTCGGCGAAACTCGAAAGCTCAAGTCCACCAAGTAGCACAGTACCCGAAATAAAAAAAAAGTTGTCACATATTTCAGTCGCCGTGAAAAGTCGAGTCGTAGCCCAACGTCTGAGTGTCGTATGAAAGCTTATTAGGGTACAGAGAAAAAAAAATAGGCACACAGTGGGGAAAAAAGCAGGAAATGTCAACTTTAATTTTGAAATTTCCACTTTAATCACGTAGTTTATTCTGTCATTAAAGTAGAACATCATAAACTTCATCTTAAAATCAATTAATTTACTAGTTTCTCAAATCCCATCGTAACTAAAGTAACACGTTAAATGCTTTGTTTTGTATTTGATCTTCTCTTTGCTCTATGTGTGTGAATCACTACGTCTTCTTGAACCGGCTTTCTCTTCCTCTGACAGGACACAGAATCCATTACATTCGTGATATTACAGCTGTCTGAATAATTAAAATAGTCAGATGTATACGTGATATCTTTTTCATGATGATAGGAATGAAAGCATGTTATTAAACATGGGAACACGGTGGTGGTACTGTCTCTTTCAAACGTACTAACCTCCTTCCTGTACTTCCTTTTCTTCCTCCAAATACCCAATCACCATACAATCAGCTCTGTAATAGACGTTAAGCCATCTGTAAGCTTAGAACGCAAATTCTTCAAAACTTTTAAGGAACATTGAAATATCTTCGTAGTACGTGTTTAATTATTCTATCCATCTACTGTATCCTTCCAGCACACAGCAATTAATCAGGATCAATCTGTGAACTAGCTAGCGCTGCGGCACCGTGTCCTCACATGTTTAATTATTAACAATACAGATTATTTAAATGAAGTTAGTTTTATCTGTATAATATAATCAAAATATTTTGCTGCATTACATATATTCATATATAATGGTCCAGGGAATAGCCATAGTATTCCAAATACCATAACTGCTTTAGCGTTGTTACTCTCACTGCACCTTCTTTTTCTGCTTTCAGCTGCTCCCGTTACGGGTGGCCACAGCGGATCATCTTTTTCCATATTACTCTCACTGCACCACTCAGAGTATTTATATCACTGTATCTACGTGTGAATCACAGCTGTACAGCTGCTGATCGGTAAGAGAATTATCGGTATACAGCATCAAGCACACGCTGCCTCAGTCATGTTGTCTATTGAACTGCTGTCATATGACAAGCACTTCAGAGCCTTTCCTGTACTGACCTTGCAGTTCAGAAACAGTTTTATCCCAAGAACTCTAAACGCACTCAATCAGTCCATCAAGTATTCCTTGTAGAACTGTTTGTACTTATTAGTACAATCACCTCACTGTAAACTTGAACTACAGTTATAATATTGCACAACCTAAGCCACTTTATAAACCGTGTATTTACATATGATGACGATTTCATTTTTAAGATGAAATGCAACAAAATATGTTTATTATATTATACAGATAAAACTTGAACTTTAACTACACTGTGGTGCAGTGCTAGCGAGCCACTGGCGCTCCTTTCAAGGATTGTACATGCCTCGCGCTGTATTCTTGCTGGTGCTGACGCGACACTGGAAGGATAGATGGATAGAATAATTAAAGATGTACTACAAAGATATTTTGATGTTCCTTAAATGTTTTGAAGAATCAGCGTTCTAAGCTTACAGATGGCTTAACATCTATTACAGAGCTGATTGTGTGGCGATTGGGTATTTTTAGAAAGAAAAGACTGGAATTGGAGGTTAGTACATTTGAAAGAGACAGTACTGCTACAATAAAGTATTTAATCGAAGGTAGCACACGGCACAGCAAGCATCTTGCGTGAGAAATGAAAATCACTGCGCCACCGTGTTGCCATGTTTAATAACATGCTTTAACTCCTATCATCATGAAAATATCACATGTACATCTCAGTATTTTAATTATTCAGAGAGCTGTAATATCATGAATGTAATAGATTCTGTGTCCTGTCGGAGGAAGAGAAAGCCTGGAAGCACGTAGTGATTCACACACATACAGCACATAGAAGATCAAATACAAAACAAAGCATTTAACATACTACTTTAGTTACGATGGCATTGAGAAACTAGTAAATGAAACGATTTTAAGAATAAGTTTATGATGTTCTACTTTAATGACAAAATAAACTACATTATTAAAGTGGAAATTTAGAGATTAAAGTTAACATTTCATGCTTTTTCCCCACTGTGTGCCATTTTTTTTTCTATCTGAACAACTTATTTTTTATTTCGGGCACTGTGCGACTTTGTGAACGTGAGCTTTTGAGTTTCTCCGACACGCTATGTCACTCGATCAACTTCCTTTTGTTGTTTATACCACTGTTTAAACCAACAAATAGTATGTTTGTCTTTCCCTCCGCTTGCTATTCGCTGAAATTCTTCTATTTTCCCTGCTGCTTTTGCCATTGCCTTTTCACAGAAGGCTGATCTTAAGGGCTTTTTATGTTGATTTGCATATTCAAAGAGGCGTAATTCTGGGGCAGGACAGCATGTGTGTGCACATGTGTTACTTTTCATGCTGATTGGGATTTATGTAGCAGAACGTGGAAGTTGGCTAATGCACAGATTTATGCATCTGGATTTTTCTGTGTGTACACACATTCCCGCTTTTGTGCTTACGCCATGTTATGGTGTGAGTTCTACGCATGGCGTTATACATGAGGCCCCAGGTGAGTGGGTTTACCACCGCTGAGGGAAAAGCGGTTTGGGATGGTGAAAGTAGCCAATCCAAGAGCGTTTTTCATCTCTCCTTGCTGCTGATTGATTGCTGCCCTGTGACGCAACTCCCGCTGAGTGTCCTCGTGTTTTCCATTTTGTTATTGTATTCATTTTGTTATTCTTAAACACACAAGATGTTGCTGAATCGTACCTTCTAAGGCTTCTGGCACTGAGCCTAAGCGCCAGAAGAAGTTTAAAGCACTCCAGGAGAAGGTTGAACTACTGGATTTGCTTTGGGAACTAAAAAGTTATGCTGCAGCAGCACGCCACTATGGCATTAATGAAAGCACTGCGCGCTACATAAAGAAGAACGAAGCAGCGATCTGGAGTACCATATCTGTAAGTTTCTGTGATAGTGCCAAAAAGGTAATGACCATAAGGAAGAAAAATATCATCAGGATGGAATCTGCCTTGGCATTGTGGATCACTGACTTCAGGAAGAAGAACATCCCCTTGGATGGTAACATCATCTGTGAGAAAGCATGGAAATTGTATCAGCAGTTCGCTACAGGAGACAATGTAGCAACTTCCCATCACAATGTTCCTGAAACCTATAAAGAAAAGCCAGCACGAAACCCCACCAGAAGAAAACCCATCCAAAGATACAACTCCTCCTGAAGCGCCTGAAGAAGAGGCACCGCCCGAGGAGTTTTAAATCTTCTGCATCGTACTGCGCAGCTACTTCATCATCATCATCAATATCATTCATCATTGGTGAGTACCCGTACATTTTACTGTATTTTAATTAAATGAAATTATTATTTATTTAATCTACTTATAACAAAAAATCCGACAGTACATACCAAAGAAAACACGCTTGCATGAATTATAGTACGTATAGCGGTAACATCGGTATTTTACATTCTAGCACCGCGGGAGACATAGCAGTACAGTACTGTACAGTAGACAGGTTTATCTTTACATTCTGTTTTTAGGTAATGTATTAAGGTAATTTTTTAGGTAATGTATTAATGTATTAAGCTGAGTTTGCAACAAAATTAAAGTGTTTGGGGGTATACTGTATTTAGGGTTTAAACTATAAAAATAGGCATTTAAAAGGCATTTTTAACCACTTCCAAAAGTCGTGGTTTTTCACAATTTGTGGGTGCTCTAGGAACGTAACCCCCATGAATTTTGGGGACGTACTGTACTCCGAATCAACAAACAGAAGCAATAAATCCACAAAAACAGAATAATCAGTACAGTCCTCACAGTTGACATCTTTCCTTTCCTTCACATAACTCCAATGATACACTACTGGGACCATCTCCTCAACCTCACTATAAAGGCTGAGGGTTTTCCCACAGTAGTAGTGTCATAGTATCACCGCCTCGTAGAGTTATACCCACTAAACACCACACCAGGCTCATTTATAAATCTTTGCATGATTTCACTCAAAAATATGCGTATACTATAAAGACAGGAAAATGCATATGCTAAAATAGAATTAGTTGAATAAAACCAGGAGTATGCACATTATCACACAATTAAATCACAGTCATCTTATAAATGTGCATTTGTGAATGTACCTTAAACCCCGCCAGGTTGCCACACCGAAACAACCATACTGTATATGGACCATGCTAATCAATCTCAAATATACGAAATAACAATGCTGCAGACCCTCATTGGCTAGTAGAGAACCCTCCCACATGACACATCCAGTGAGACAGAAGTTCTCGTCTCTTAAGTTCGAGCATGCAAAGAACCTTCAGATGGTAGCTTATGCACTGGTGTGAACAGCAAGCACAGATATGTGCTGCCATAAATGCTGCAAGTTTAGGCTGTACTATGCATGAAATAAAACAAATAAATTTGTAAAGGTTCAATCTTTGTGTGACGAAATGGATTGCTAGTCACCCGCAGAGTGCTTGTAACATGAGGAGAAAAAGCACACCTATGATCTCTAATTTTGATCTGCGAATGGCATCTGTAATTGGAGACGCCCTTTTTTTCGGCATTATGCCGGAGCAGTCTTGACAATTGTCAGTCTCATCTTGGCATTACAGATGACTTGTATGTTAACAAAATGTAACTAGTTATGGTTAACAAAAGCAGCTTTATTCACTGTAGGTGCCCTTATTTCAATATGAGTGCATTAAAGGGCTCTGATTACTTTAGGGAAATCAGCACTGCTGCAAATTGTCTTTTGTGTTGGTAACATGTTATGTATGTGTATACTCACACACACCATACAAAAACTAGATGTAACACTATGTCGATCTGTTAAAGGCTTCCAGCACAGTCGGAATGAGTGAAGTTTGGTTGAGATATTCTTGACCTATTGGCCATTTCCCTGAGAAGTGACAATAGGTAGTTTACGCAGCATTATTCATTTTAAAAGGGAACTAAAATACAGTCTGTGCATCATATTCGTTACATTGGAACTTTAATATGTTACTCATGTCAATTGACATTGTAACAGCTTGGTGAATTAAT
>JANRMT010062849.1:14888467-14912818 GCA_026402145.1 Polypterus bichir lapradei
GCTCTCTCTCTCTCTTGCTCGCTCACTCGCGCTCTCTCTCGCTTGCTCACTCACTTTCGCTCTCTCTGTCTCGCTCGCTTGCTTGTGCACTCGCACTCTCTCTCTCGCTTGCTTGCACTCTCTCTCTCTCGCTCGCGCTCTCTCTCTCTCTAAACACTTCCTATACAATCACAACGCGCATCGTACACCGGGCAAAACAATTTTCACAATTTTCTTTGTAGAAATTAGGGTGCATATCTTACACGAGGGCACGTGGTACACGACTAAAAATGGTACATACAAGACTGCACGATCACCCCCCACCCTATCCAGAAGGGGGTGGGTTAGGGTTGATTTCACCCTACAGTATTTTTAGTCGACCAATGAGAAACATGTGTACCAAGTTTCATGAAAATCGCTCCAGCTGTTCGGAAGTGATGCTGGAACATACATACACACACACATATATTGACTTTTATATATATAGATAATAAAAATAATAAGCAATAATAGAGGTTAATGATATATATCCATCCATCCATCCATTATCCAACCCGCTATATCTTAGCTACAGGGTCACGGGGGTCTGCTGGAGCCATTCCCAACCAACACAGGGCACAAGGCAGGAAACAAATCCTGGGCAGGGTGCCAGCCCACCGCAAGGCACACACACAAAGCACACACTAGAGACAATTTAGGATCACCAGTGCACCTAACCTGCATTTCTTTGGACTGTGGGAGGAAACTAGAGCACCCGGAGGAAACCCACGTAGACATGGGGAAAACATGCAAACTCCACACAGGGAGGATCCGGGAAGTGAACCCAGGTCTCCTAACTGTGAGGCAACAGCGCTACCTACTGCACCACCATGCCGCCCATGATATAAATTCATCTTGCTAATACAACAAAATTAGAATCTAGTAACTGCCACACAGTCCACCGAGGCTCATATAATCGTTCTTGTCTTTGTCTGTCCCGTTCAGTCATCCAGTCATCCTGAACTTTATAAAATAATTATATAAGACAATATTGAGTATGTCTTTCCAAACTTTGTCATTTTATTTGTATATTTTTAACATTAATGGTCACAAATTACTGAGCCGAGCATTCATTTTTCAGTTGAAATATATTGAAAAATCCCAACAGAACAACTGTGCAACAAGGCAGTCTGGATGCCTTATCTTTACTAAGTATAGAAGCAGATGTGTAACATAAGATTAGTTTTGACGGTATGATCAAAGACTTTGCAATTAGAAAAGTAAAAGAAATCTTTTCAAACATATATAAGTTATATAACATATATAAGTGGAAGTATATAAAAATAAACATTTTCCATCTTACTGTAAGTTTTGTTTCATTTTGAAAAATAAAATTTTATTTTACAGTTTATTATTGTTTATATTTTGAATTAGATACGAAGAATGTTCAAAAAGTTTCTGCACTTATTTTTAACTGTTTATTAAGAATTTCAAAAACAAATTACATCACTTTTGTACACAGTCACCTTCATTTACAATGCAATTTTCCCAGCGTCATACCAACTTTTTAATGCACAATTACTACTCCTCCCGCCTTCACCGTTTTCAACGAAAATATAAAAGTGCAGAAACTTTTTGAACGTATATATGGGGTCACCAAAGTTTTTTAAGTGCTTAGGGCTTCTAAAGGTCTTAATCCAGCCCTGCAGAGAACAGACCCTGGTAACATAACACATTACTGTAGATTTGCCCCCCATTTTCATTGTTCTTTGCAAGCTACTGTTTGTACAATAATCAACTTCTCTTTGCAATTTTAGGTTTAAAATACTAGCCAGCCATGCATATAGAGATTTGGTTTTATTTTCTAGTGTATTCACTATTGTGCAAGGTTAAATGTCAGTGTTTTGAAAATAGCATTTATAAATTTATGATTTAAAGTCTTCTGATCAAACAACATCTCAGCTTGTTTTGGTTCTGAAAGATTGTCAATTTCTAAAGAAAAAGCAAATATATCCCTGCATGAGAATTGCTGAACTGATTAATTCTCCTCACTACCCATCTTTTTAGTTTCAAACAGCAAATTCACAGAGTTTGTGTGTTAAAATTCAACTTTGTTTCCGAAAAACAAAGTCTTGCCATGGATACAATACCATAATGAATGCAATCTAAAACTAAGACTCCAGTCCTGAAAGAAATGTTGACAGTTTTCAATGTTTCATTAAAGAGGGGAATATAAATTGGTTTGGCCCTGGCTGCAATAAGGCCAACACAATCTGTATATGTGTAGCACTGTGCAAGAGGCCAGAGCAGTTCAAGCTGGAAACAAAGCAGAATAAACAAAAGTAGAGAGGAGCAAATCAGATGGGTATCACAGCGGCAATAATAAAGTGCCATGAAAGTCAAAGACAAAACACCTAATGACATGAAAATGATTTAAGGCACTTTGAATGAAATACATAAGGACTTGTATGTTTTTCAAATAAATTGTATGTTTTGTTATATATTAAAATCCAGACACATCTAAGAAGTAAAACTAATTCTAATACTCTAAACAAGAAAAAGAAAGGTTTAATCAAAGTTTATAACCTAAAACTTAATTATAAAGCTTTCTGTGTTTCAGGCTAGAGATTTGTTCTGCTCTGTTTTATTATTACTTGCTAATATCAGGTTTTCCCAGAGTAAATAATGAACATCAATCTGAATAAAGACCATTTTGATGTCTATTAAAGATGACTGGTCTGAATTATTTCAAGGAAAACACTATAGACAGATGGTAATTTATTTTTGTTCTGCTGTTTATTTGTTTGCTTTACTCAAACAGTTTTTCTGCTTTTAGAAAATCTGGCCTTTATTTCAATTGCTTCACCTCTGAATGCTCTTTAATTCTCCATAAGAAATACTGTTAACATTTTAAAATAAACTGTCTGTTACGCCCACCAATTTTCTCAAATAACTTTATCCTTTGAAAATGTACATACAGTAACATATACACTCACTATACCCAACTTAATCCAATTTTGGGATGTTGAGGACCTGAGCTTGTCTTGGCACTGCTCCTCAGTCCTGTGTTTGGAGATTGGATTGTGTTAAGTTGGTGTAAAGGTTAAGGCTTTGGACTGCAAACCTGGAGTTTGTGGGTTCAGATCCCAACTGTGTGACCATGAGCAATACAATTTATTTTTTTGTAGCCCAAAATCACACAAGGAGTGCTGCAATGGGCTTCAAGAGGCCCCTTTGACATCCCCCTCAGCCTTGACTCTCTAAGAAGACAGGGAAAAAAGGGAAGGGAAGAAAGAAAGAAAGAAAGAAAGAAAGAGAGAGGCCCCTTTCCAGGTAGCTTGCCTTTGTCAAAGAAGAGGGTGAGTCACTTGACCTGCCTGTGCTCCAACTGAAAAACCATAAAGAAACTTAACCAATTGTATCATAAATGTTGCAAGTCACCTTTAATAAAGACATCAGCTTTGCTTTACCTTTTAGGCAACCTTGAGAAATGGGGTAATGATGGATTGTTGCTGGAGTTCAGGTATAGTACAGAAGCTTAGGATCCAATGGCACACAAGCATTCTGCATAAAACAGGACTGCCATGTTATTTCTGTAGTAGCTCACATATTTCTGCACTACAGTTATGCTGAACTCCATTCCAGTAACATTTCTGGCATTTTTATAATGCATCTTTCTTATTAATTTTGTACTCTGATAGCATTGATTTCAAAACTTGAAAACAAAAGTCTTTTAGCTTATTTAGATTTCACATTATGTTTTTAGAAAACTGCTGCTATTTAATGCTTATTTGGAATTTGGAAACTGCTTTTAATGATATTTGAGTAAACATTATTGCTTTAGCAACATTTCTTTTTTAAGGACATAATTATTTACTTCTAACTCATTAAGAATGAGTTGGCTGAGCAGACACTCAAGAGCATCCATAACTAGAGAAATTTGAGAAAAACATTTTTCGGGGTCACTCCCTTTGCAGTAAGGTTCTTTTTATTGGATGGTAGTTAGGATCTGCTACATGCTTTCTGACAACATGCTCTTTGGAATTTGTTAGAAGTATTTTTTTGATGTTACCATGTCACTATTTTTTTTATTGCACTGCTATATTGTGTGTTGCTTTGCAAGTCATATAATGTAGAAGTCATGCGATGGGCAATGAAGTAAAGCTGGTACCATAAAATATGTGGGCCCTGAGAAAAAATGTCTCTGAACCTTGAGTGATATGAAAACAATAGATATTTTATGAGTTCCAAAAATAGTTTCTAAAACTAAATTTTATAGTGCAGGATTTTTTTTTTATTTCAAATTATATCTACCTTTGTTTTTTATTTTACATTTTTGGGTTTTGTACTGGCTTAAACGTTTTGCTGTTTCTGAGTTACATAACTGACCTTTCTTTGTTATAAATGCTTTTCCCATCGACATTAATTCCTCTGCTATTTCAATTAAAAATTCAAATACGACGGGGAGTCAAGTTAAAGTTAGAAAATGGGATTTATTACAGAATGGAATGAACCTTAACAAAACTGATAATGTAGTTTCTCAATGTTCTTAATGAACTTGTGCCACCTGTCTGGAAGTGCGTCGCAACCACTCATGCACCCGAGTTATTGTCGAGTACTGCATGCCAAGGTGTAATAAAGTCACTGTGACTTGCTGGACACCATTGTGAAGCCTGCTATTCGATCCAAACAGAGAGGAGAGCTGTCTCAAGGAGTCCTTTGGCTGCAAGACAACGAACCCACATACTTCTAAGAACACCAAGGCTTGTGTGAAGAAACTGAAGTTTGAGGTATTGCCACATCCTCCTTATTTGCCAGATTTAGCACTGTGTGATTTACATCTTTTGGGACTGCTAAAAAAACATCTGGGTGGACGTCAGTTCAAGACAGATGGCGACGTGAAGGAAGCAGCGCACGAGTGGTTACGAGGACAGCACAAAACCTTTTATTCTGCTGGAATCCAGGCCCTTCCAGGCAGGTGGGGCATTATCAGTTTTGTTAAGGTTCGTTGCATTTTCTGATAAATCCCTTATTCTAACTTTAGCTTGACTTCCCCTTGTATATCTTCTTTTTTTCATATATTTTCCTTTCTTTGTCTTAGTACCATTAACTTGGAGAATCAGAAGCATGTGTGTGCTTTCCAGTTATTTTTATATTTATTTTACAAGCTTCTTATTTGAAACTTTTTGTGTTGTTGTTTTTCATCAGTTTCTATGCTTTAAACGTTTTCCACTAGGTTTTTTTTTGTATAAATACTAACTATTTTGGGATTGCACATTCTGACAGCTTAGCTATTAGCTAACCAAACAAGTTTAACATTCTGAATGGTCTCCACACTTTTGATAGGCATCTTCTGTACTCAGTTGTGTTGCCTTAAATGCTTACAGTTTTACTAAACCTTTTTGATAATTTACTTTCGGTTTCTCAATGTAAGTGTACCATTTATTTTGCATTGCTTCCAAACTAAATCTAATCATTCTTCTTCCTACCAACTCTCAAATGCCTTCTCTTTTTTCTCTTTGGCATTCTTAAATGGAATAGTAGTTTCTTCTTCCTCCTACTAGATTTAATCTGTTTTGCTCCCTTTTCTTACATTTCCTGGCCATCACCTCAGTTATCTAAGGTTTCTTTATTCTCATTTCTTCCTTTTATCTTCAACACCTGACTGCACCATATAGTATATTATCTTCAAGCTATCTGTACCTTACATCTATGTTGTTTACTGCTTACTCTGTTTTTCTAACCTATCGTTTTCTCTACACTCTCTATAACTCTTTAGGCTCTTCAAAGCACTGTGAATTTATTTATTTTTCAATTTGCCGTAGCTAACTTTCTTCAACTTCAGTATTTGATTAACTTTTTCACTTTTCTCTGTTCTATTTCAACTTCCTTGTGTGAGAGTGATGACAACCATACCAACACTGTTATTACAATTCATGACTGTAAAGTCGTTAACTGACAGCACTAAGGGAATCCAGAAGTGAATGTCGCAGGGATACACAAGAAAATAAAACTCAATAAGGATGTTGTTAAAGGTAATATGGTAAGAATCTGGAATCCTACCTTTCTTGTAAAATTTTTATTTCTTATTGAAAAACAAACTGAACTATTTACACATCTTTGTGATTAGCTTAGTTTAGGTCATGTAATAAGCAAATGCCCTGAATTACCATCACTAGAGATACAAACTTTATTACTTTGTGTTAATAAAGGAATGGAGGCTAAAAACAGATTCAAGGAGCAGCAAAGCTCAAGCTCCTGTGGTTAGGAATGTTCAGCAAACTTTCTTTTTCTGGCTCACTATGTGAAATGTCATAGATATCCAGTTTTTGTTCCTAATTGTCTTTTGTACTTTCTTTTTCTTACATTATTTTCATTCAGCTTTGTGTGTTGTCTCGTTTATTTTGCACCAATGAACCTAGTGAGTTAGTACCAATTGGTTCTAATATCTTTTATTAATAGAGAGTGGTGATGACTTAAGAAGAAGCTTTGACAAATTAACCCATGCCAATCAGAATTTGATATTTGAATAAAAAATGTATAAAATACATTCAGACTACAACACAAAGTCATATGAAGCCAAAACACAATGCTGAAATATTTACAGAAAAATCACAATGCAGTATATACAAGTAAAAATACATCCTGCCCGGTGAGGATGCCAATATTGTGGAAGGACCGGGGGAGAGAGTGGTCAGGGTATTATCTCTCCCAGGTCACTAGGTGGCAGCCCCCCTGGGTTGCTGTGGTGCCATAAATTCCTACAGGGCTTCATGGTAGTTTGCTGCAGCCCTGTTGGGTTCCGTGGATGCCACCAGGGAAAGCTGCGGAGGCTACACAGCCCTATGATGCTGGCTTCCACCACACTTGGGAGTGCTTCTGGAACATACTAATGGGCCACCTGGAGGCTCCTGGGTGCGGCTAAAAAGTAGCCAGCTGCCACTACTTGGGGAGCCAGAGTTGGGAGGAGGTGGATGAAGCTTGCCAGAGGAGGAGTAAATGCTAAAGACAAGAGAGAGAGAAAAAAGAAGGAAAGGAAGGAAAGACAAAGAGAAAGTACTGTGTTTAAGTTCTTTATTGTACTGTGCTGCTGTACGAAGTGAAAGAAAAGTGCTTCCCCACCAAATAAACGTGTGCTCTGTGGAGAAACTTGTGCTGGGTGTGTGTTTGTGTCAGGCTTGGGTGGCTGGTATGCCCCTGTAGGCCACAAGTGGCATAGTCGGCAGGATTTTTGGCCGTCTGCTGGCAGAAACTTGCAAATTTATTCTTGTGACGACCCGGCACAGCAGCGCAAGCATGCATACGCAGCACATGCACGTACATAGCAGCACAGCAGCTCTCACCGACCCATTGAAGAGGCTCACTGAAGCACCAGTCCTGTCCCAGTGGTGAGGAACAAGGCCTGAAGCCAGATGCATGCCGTCTTAGGCTGTGACTGGATTGGCATGCCGGGAAGAAGCAAGCTCCAGGAGGCAGGATCCTTGAGGTAGGTGCCTTGGCATAGTTTGCCCTGAGAATGTTATGTGCCTGTCCCATGTGCCTACCTTTTAGACAGAGACTGCACAGATCTGCCTCTGTGGCCGAAGCACGCCAATCCATGGTGAGACAGTGAGGTGGACTCAAAGAAGTCAATGGAGGCAGGCCACAAAATGTATATATAGTGAGCATTAGGGCTGCTTCAGATTCCAAACAACAGACACAATTACAGCAACAGAAGTACGAGGTTCAAAAAATATTTATTTAACAAAATACCCTTTTCAGATTGGCTTATTTTCCATTACAATCCATCCTTCAATTTTCTCTCTTTCTCTTCTTCCAGCATTTCTCTCAAGTTGAGCTTCATCTTTCACTACTCCGGACTCGGACTCCCTTGGTGTGATGGAGCGGCATCCTTTATGCTGGACCCATGAGCAATTCCTGTGCCAGTATACTGCACCCAAGAATCGCTTTCAGGTAAAGCAAAACTTCCACATGACAGGAGAGTCTCCTCTCAATAGCACTATCTAAAGGTACTTTCTAAGACCCCTCCAGGGCTGCCCTCCAGAACTACATCTCCCATGCTGCCCTGCAATTTTCCAAGTAGGAGCTATGCCAGAACGATGCTGCCACTCGGTGAACTCTGGCAGACACATGAATCAGGGAAGCAGTCATTCTCGTCCATCCATTATGTTAGCCTCCTAGCCAAAAAAAGAGAATAGTAACCGACCCAGCTGGGATGAACACCCATCCATGTAGTTCATTCATAGGTGCTTCCCAGCTGGTTTAAAAAAAAAAAAAAACATCTGTACTGATTGGGATACTAGACCATCCATGATGTTCATCACAATATGTATATATAACGCATACACACATGATCTAAAAGTAGGTCCATCATAGGCGGATTCATTAATCTGGCCGTTCTCCCCATGATTTTTTTTTAATTTAGTATTGAGATTTTTATTGTCATGTGTAAAGTAAGTGATTGAAAAGATAAAAGTAAATAAATAAAAACGTATAAGGTGAAAATTAGACATACAAAGGAACAAGAATACCATTGAAACTATCATAATCATTTTGAGTTATTAAAATTTGTAAAAATGCAATAATATTTTTGAAATTGACTATCACACAAAAAAGAAACAATATCTTATTTAAAAGAAAGAAAATGTTAATGTATCTATCAGTTTTACTCCACCAAGTCTTTATCAGTACTGTCCAACATCTCTGTATGGCGGACTTCTTTATATTTTGTCCCACACTTCAAAGATGTTCAAGTGCTAAATTATTGTCATGTCCTTATAACAGCAGCAACAGAAAAAGTTCAAAGTTCAAGGTTTCTTTATTTGCCATTTGTGCATAAAACCAACAGTCTAGGCACATTGGAATTCTTGTGCAGAGCTCTTTCAGAGTGATTATAGTAAACATGTAAAACAATAAAACAATATAATAAATAATATGAATTATTCCAACACTATACAAAAAGGTGGTAACATCTACCCAAAAAATACAATTATATTACAGATATTGCACAGTTAAAATATTTCACATTTTTATCACTCGTCATTTACATGACAAGTGAAGTGAGGTAGTGTGGGGTTATTTCACATATTCAGTAATTTTGTTTTGCCATCAGTCTAACTGTGGTGGGGAAGAAGCTATTGAAAAACCTTGTTCTGTGAGTGATGATGGTTTCTTCTCTGCTGTGTCTCAGATTGTACATACATTTTTTGTGTCTGAGCAGAGAGTGAACTGGATGGAATGAGTCCCTGGTAATTCCCTCTGCTCTTTTCCAACAATGATGTGCATACATAGAATACATGGAAGGAAGTTTTGTCACTATGATCCTCCCCGCAGTGGCTGTGGTGTTAAGAGTCCAGCTCAGGTCTAATGTAACCTGCAGTCCCAGGAATCTGTGGCTGTCAGCCCTCTCCACCTCAGTCCTTTTGATGATAAGAGGCTGTAGAGAGGGAGGATTCTTCCTGAAGTCCAGCATTAGACAATAAATACAAGTAAAAGCAAAATCAGATGCAAACCATCAGCTCGTTGAGATGAGGACAGTTGTGGATGGTATGCCCGGTCTCCCCATACTTGAAACAGTGGGAGTGGGGAGAACGTGCATTTCTCTTTGTGCTCCATAACAGGCTCAGTGTCACGACAGGGAGGCTCTCAATTAGCGACATGTCCCATCCGGGCAGTTTGGCATGCAGACTGTTCTGCACGTTTGCATTGTGAGGCCACCCTGTGCCAATCGACGGTCTGAATAAGGACTTCCATACTCTTCAATTCTTGGTGCCAGACTGGCTGGGTAAGGAATTCTGGAAGAGCATTGACCAGAATGTCACAAGCAATTTTCTCCACAACCTTCTTTGAGTCATTTACATCTGGTCACAGCCAACACCTGACTTTTCCTCAGATGTCAAAAGCTTGGGAGCATGATAGCTGCTCTGGGTTGAATTTCCCATCCCCGTATTCCCCCATCTGCTGGTCCGAGGAGATGTTGTACCTTTTTAAGACCCCGGCTTTTAGGTGATCATAATCAGTGGCAGCCTGCTCATCATCAAGGTTGTAGCAGGTCTGCTGTGCCTTGCCTTTCAAGAATGGTGATAATATGCTCACCTACTGTATTTGCTCCCAGAGATGACTGGTGGCGGTGCACTCAAAAATAAGAAAATGTGTTTCATTTTCATTGTGATCTTGTAATGGTAACAATACCTGGGACAGAGCTTGCATCTGGTCATAGTTGAAAGCCACACATGCCTAATTCCACTCCCCACTCTCGATGAGCTGTGTCCTCTGTTCCCCCACCTGAACCCGTAAGGACTTGATCTCAGTGGCCATGTTAGTGATGATCATATTGAGGTCCTGATGTTAGGTCAGTTCACAGCAAAATCTTGCCAGCTATGCCACTATAAATAAGGCAGACAAAACACAAAGAAGAGTTGGTGTACCACATTGATAACCCCGCATACTTGAAGTTTGGCGAGATCAGAACAGAACTGAGGATAGAAGATGGGGGGTGATATATATGGTGGGTAGACTGGAGTGAGTGGAAACCAAATATTATGTCAGTGGAGGTAGAGTCGTCAGTTGGCTGGTCAGCAGTGGGAGAAAGAGAGAAAAGATTAGAACACAGCACCAGCCCCATGGTTTGATGGGTAATCACACTTATCCGAGCCTGTAAGCTTGGCTGTAACTGAGGACCTAAACCAAGTCTTCACAAGTGTCAGTATCATCAACAAAGCTGAAGAAACAGAATTCTTCCATTAAAGAATGAATGGAAACCACAGGAACAGAATTCAAGATGTAATCAATGAAGACCTGCTTCACACAAGGTACAGAGATATGCTTCTTTGTTTTACTGAATATTATGGAGGATCAGGTAACTGGCATGGGCTTTCCATGGAGAGAGATGGCAGCTAGGTGTGGACTGTATAGAGGAAGGATGTGCCAAATCTCTTATTTAATAACAGGAACCTATAATGGTTGTCAGAGTACATATTTGTATACTACTGTGAACAAAAGAAACCTATGAGAAAGGTAAGATATGTAGAAGCAGTGAGTTATACCCTCAAGGAGTGGCACAAGGCTGACACAAAACCACCTGGCCACTATATGGCTGACATGAGTCAGGATGTTTAATAACATCCAGCAAGGGTTTATGAGGGTAGAGGCTTGCTGAACATGTAAATGAAGCACGGGACAAAAGCAAATCGTATGACGGTATGGCCTACTCTTGTGTAAAAAGTATTTTTGTCATTGACAAATCTCACTATATAGTTTAATAAACTGTAATCTTTAATTTAGTGTTCAATTCAATCTCACAAATGTAGCAACTATTAGAACTTAAATCACACAAAATGTAAAAGTATTACACACACATATGAACTTTTGACCCTCAGTATTAAAGAGAATTGAATCAAAAAGTTAAAATGACTTGGAACTGCTTAAGTCTCTGCCTGTAAAAGACAAACGTATCTCCTCATTCATATACAGTACTGACCTAAAACAAAGACATGTTAATTTATTAAAAAATAATATAGATTGCAATAGCATAATAAAAGTTGAAAAATAGAGTGGTCTCTAGAAATAAATGAGCATAAAGCAACCTGCACTCTGCCAGCGTATAGGACACGGCCCTTGTCAGCTCAATAGACCAAAGCAATTTCATTTGAAATTAGCAAGCTATAATACCATTTAAGCTTTTAAGCTTCTAATTCTAGAGCCTTTGTTAACTTGTTATTCACAAACTGTAAAGCACCCCACCAGAGGCACCAAGTTACCAAAACAACAGCACACGACCCGGCTTTTTCTCTTTGATGCTATCACCACTTGGGAGAGAATTGGACAGCAAATAAATCTCTCATATAAAATTCTAATATCCTTCTGAATCAATTTGGATGACAGGGACAATGCAAGATGCCAGTGTTTATAATTGGTACGATGCTACTTCACCAGCAGATGGTTAGAGACCCTCGCTGACACTGCGGGCTTTAACACAATTATCAAAGCTCTGACTCGGTGGCAGAAAGCAAGTGCAGCCCTCGAACGAATGCACAAATAGCTCTTTAATGTAAGGAACATCTCTTTTCAAAAGTGTCCTTATCATCAAAGTCAGCTCCAAGAGCCTTAGATTTTTAGCAGCATGGGAAAGAAAAATCTATATGTGTAATTTCCTGAGATGGGCTTGGGAATACAAGATTTGTGGCTAGAACCTATGTGAATATCTTTATTTTTAAATAAAAGTAAAACAAAAATGGAAAAAAAATATTAATTTGATAAATCATTGATGTTATAAAAGTGCACTTTACTGTAACATTTCATCTTTTGTATTTAATTAAAATTAATGAAAAAATTAGGACTGCCCAATGGTGCAGTGACTAGCACTGCTGCCTCTATTTGAATTTAGCACCAGTTGATTATCTGTGGTGTTTATATGTTCTCCCAGTGTCGGCTTGGGTTTCCTTTTCAAATTTGAAGGACATGCCGGTTTTATTTAATTGGCAATTCTAAATTAGCAGTGAGGGTATGTGGGTGAGTGGGCCCTAAAAATGATATGCGCCCCACTCAGAATTGGGTCCTGCCTTGTAGCCATTACAATCAGGAGATGCTACAGTCCCCACTACCCAGAACTGAATTGCACAAGTTTGAGATTGTTACATTGGAGTTATAATATAATGGAATCAATATCAAAGTGTTGAGATTTTTCAATCCATTGCAAAGCAGAAGTGGGAAGTGAATGGCAATGAATCAGAATAAAAAATGACATAAACATGACAATTTTTCAAATGGAGATGACTACAAGAATACCAGTAAAATAAAAAAGAAAAATAAATAAAAGGAATGTGTTTATGATTGTTATACCAGTCACTTAATCTAAGGATTATTGTTAGAAATAAATACAACTAGAAGATGAGTAACATGACACAAGAATCCTGAGAGCGCAAGCTGAGGTTGTAACCAAAATAGACAAATAAAAAAGGTGACCAAAATACGAGGGCAAGATAGAAATCAGTAACTGAAGACAGGAAGGAGTTCAATAAGATGAACCAAAATGTGAGAAATGACAACCAGAAGATGATTTACATGAGACAAGAGTGATAGTGAGGGAGAAAGCCAAGGTTGTAACCAAAACAGAGAAATGTACAGGCAACCAGAACATGAGGGCAAGACAGAAATCTCTAGCTAAAGGCAGAAAGAGGTTCTGTAAACCAAAACAAAACTTGACACTAGTGCCTACCGTGTTTCCCTGAAAATAAGACCTACTCCAAAAATAAGCCCTAGCATGATTTTCAGGCTGCTCTGTAATATAAGCCCTACCCCAAAAATAAGCCCTAGTCAAGATCGTCAGCTGAAAAGTAAGGTGCCTAAGGCCAGGTTTATACTTCACGAGATGTGACGCGTGTGTCCGAAACATCCATTAAATTCCGAGGACACCTTGCCACAATATCTCTGAAAAAGATGTTTAATGATTACACCCATTAATTCGGGGATGTGCCCATTCCAGCAGCATCAGCGCACACAGAAACAAAATCCCTGGATGAGGCATCAGCTCATCGCAAGGTGAACACAAGCACACTCATACACTTGCCGTCATTGTAGCTTCACCAAATCCCCATACCTTCATGTGTTTGGATGGAAAACTGAGCACACTGTGGAAACTCCAGGCCGGGAACACAAGGGACGTGACTCCCTGCGAGACAGCAGCGCTACCGCTCTGCAACCATGCCACCCCATATGTGTAACTATTAGCAGTATTCATTATTTAAACAAAGTTAACAATTTATCTGTAAAATGTAACATAAATATTTTAATGCATTTCATCATGAAAGTCATATCAAGTATAAATCTAAGAATTCTAAATGTGCAGAGAGCTGGAATATCATAAATGTAATGTGTTCTGTGGGGCGATGCTGCTGTCAGTTCAGGAGGAATCCTTAGCAGCACATAGCGATTTAACAGCTGGGTCGGTTTTAAGATGATGTTTATGACAGTCTGCTCCCCTGAGAATAAGCCCTAGTGCAACTTTTGGAGCAAAAATTAATATAAGACCC
This sequence comes from Polypterus bichir lapradei, assembly GCA_026402145.1. Lineage (NCBI taxonomy): Eukaryota > Metazoa > Chordata > Cladistia > Polypteriformes > Polypteridae > Polypterus > Polypterus bichir. Next base: position 14,902,456 of record JANRMT010062849.1, read on the forward strand.
TGTCTTATTTTCGGGGAAACACGGTACTTGTTTTCAAGCTAATGAGAAGGTCAAGGATTATATCCCATCTTGAGATTAAGTGTTACAGGACGACCACCATATTTATTTCATCATATCTAATCATGTCAATAAAGCAATGATCATGGTCGCATCATGTAAACAAATTACGAGACAGGAATAATAAATAAACTTTAAATAATTCAAAAGAACCCTAAAACCCCCAAAATCTACATGATAGAAAATCTATACCAAGACTAAAAATATACTTATAAACTGCCATAATCATTACAGTAATAATGGGAAATAAAGGTACTGAGTGTATTTAAACATCTTGAGATGCCTTGACAGTTCACTCTACCACTACAAAATGTTTGCATTGAGAGCACAAAGAAAACCCTGGGGTTACTGCCAAAAAACTCTAGATTCCTCAGAGCATATGCGGCTTTTGGTTTAGGAGAAGGCCAGAAGTTTGCCAAAGAGTCTCCACATATAAAGGTCCATGGATAAGAAAGGAAAGAGGCCGTGTCCTGTAAGGTCTCCAGAGAAAGAAATGTCATTTTTAGTCATGTAACATATAAAACATATAAAAGAAAGATAAGGACACTTACATCATTAATTTGGTGTGAAACTCCACCTAACATTGCTGAAACCCTTTCGGCTAGAAAGCAAATGATTTTTTTTTCATCTGCTTGGAATACAATTTTACATGAAACAGTTGCAAGTCTTGGCACCTTACACTGCATCCCTGGGTATACTGAGCTAATTTATGGAAGACCTCTATAACACAGTTTGAGACGTAAGCTGCAGTGGAAGAGGAGAGGACAGTAACCAGGAAACAACAAGGAGCCTGGATGAGGTGGGAGCAAGGTTTAAAGAGGAAAGTTAACTGGAAGGACATCAGTCACAAAGAATCAGGATGCTAATACAAAGAGTCTACGATGTCCTTCCAAGTCCCAAGTTGAAATACCCAAATGCCTTCAGTGCTCAAAGACTGGGACTTCAGAACACATATTGTGCAGCTGTTCTAAGGCATTGGGAAATGGGGAAACGGGTCTTACCGTTGGCAGCACGGCCAAATCCTCAGATCCATTGCTGATGCTATCAGCAAGCAGATGAGGGACAGTAGAAAGATCCATCCTTCAGCAAAGAAGATAGCTTTTTTTTATGGATGGAGAACTGCCAAAGCATACGATCAGGCATTGCCTGACATTGCCGTCTGTTGTCTACAAGGCACTGAGTGATGTTAGTTGACCTGGGAAGGAAGCCAAAAATTCCATCACACATCACCCTGACATCATCCTGATCTCAGAAATATCGAGACAGCTCATCTTACTGGAGTTTATGGATCTATGGGAAGACAGTATAGAAGATGCCCGGAAAAGGAAGTGCACAAAGCACTTTGAGCTGGGGGATGATTAATGCATATATGGGTCGAGGTTAAGGTGAATGCCTATTGAAGTGGAGTGCAGACGCTTCTTGGTGAATTCGCTCAGCAAGGTGTATGTAGCTTTGGGTGCCAGATTATACATAGAGGCAGCAGAAAAAGACTCAAGATGGCTCTGGCTGAAAAGGCGTGAAAAGTGGGGAAAAGGAGTTTGCCACTTAGAGACAGGCCAAAGGTTGACCAACCTTGGTTGGGTTGTTTGGAAGAAGGTGTGTGATGTTTGAAAGACCTGAAATACCTGGGTGATATCACTGATGATGTGCCCAAGTTTGTGCACCACAGGATGTATTCATGCACCATTAGTTAGCTAATAATAATTTCAGAGATACTTGCTGAGCTTGACATTTTTAATTTTATACCTTAGCACTAATAACATTTATAAATGTATTACTCAATGCTAGGATTTTGCTCTGTTTAAGTCTATACTTATTTTTCAATACCTTCACTAGATATTAGATGAATTACATTTCTTCATTCACAGAGTAATAACTGACTCAAAGTAGTTCATAATAATGTAAAGAATGTTTCAACCTGATCTGTCCTACAGTCCTAATGACATAAACATCTTCAGATAGCAAGTCTTTAATGGCATCCTGAAAACTACTAAAACTACACAGATACAGCTCAAAACTGGGAAAGAAAAAAAAAACACAAAAAAATCCTGAATGCTTTTGCATTGTAAAGTTGGGATTTGAAAGAAATTAAAAACGTTCAGAAACTTATGGTAAGCATTTTTCAGCAATCAGTTCAGATGGGAGAAATCTCTGGTGACTGGAAAGCTGCCAAGTAATTACAGACCAATAAAACCTACTTCTATCCTATGCAAAATTATGGAAACTATAAACAGAGATAAATTAGATGATTACTTGTATGAAATAATTTACTTAATAACAGCCAGAAAGGATTCATGAAAAAAAAATACAGGAAAAATACCTGTTTAGACTTTTCTGCAGGCTCCTGAAGTAGACAAAAGCAAAGCCAATACCATGATTTCGTTTTAAAAGTACCGAAGTAAAGAATTATAAGATAAAGCAGTGAATTTGTATATATAGTACTAGGGGGCTCTGCCCCCTGCGCGCTTCTCTCGCCAACCCCCCATTGGGCGCTATGCGCTGGCCTCTTTGCGGATCTGCTGCTCGCGTATGAGGAAGCAGATGTACAATTTTGCCAGATTGTTATTTTCATGGGAATTGTTACATATGCATAATAGAACTAACTATTTTACATTACAGCAAGTAATTAACCATAGTAGAAAATAGTAAAACATAATAAATTGAAAGAAAATTATGTTTCATGTTGCATTAGAGGTATTCGTTGCGTTAGAGGTAGTCACTGCATTATACGTTTTCCTTCTTTTTGGCTTTGAAATTAACACGCAAATACTTTTTAAACTTACACTTTTGCTGTAAAACTTCAGTAAAAACAATTTTTTTAAATTAACTTTTCGTCAATATCACATTGAATTTTGATTCCGTGTTTGGACTTACGTTGTGACAATGCAACGTATAACTGCCCGTGAGTGGCTATCATTACTTTCTCTCTAATAAATAAACCGACTTTTTCGAATGTTTGTCCCTGTGATTTGTTAATTGCCATAGCAAAAGTTATTGTAACAGGATGAAAACGTTTTAATACGAATGGCTTATCAAGATATCCTTTGGTGTCTAATGTTATCTGCGGAAGCTGTACTACATTACCTTTCTTGTTGGCTGTTAAAATTTTACATGTTATTGCTGTGTAACTGATCATCAATTTTCGTATTAATTCGTTTGACTTCATTGTTTCTCGGTGCTAGATTACCCAAGTACTTATTTCTTTTGTTGATAACCCTTTGGAATGAAATTCTTCAATAAGATTTGGACATAATAAGTCTTCTTTTTTTGGGAACTTAAAGTGAGGAATACATAAACATTTATAAGAGCTGAACATGGAACTGTGTCTGACAAAAGCAATCACACGAATGAGATGTGAGAGGACTGTAGGCGTGGTTGAAAATGGTTGAGAGGAGGGCGGGACTTGAAAAAATCTCTTGGCAATAGTCTTGTCTCAAGATTTTCTTTTATAATAGAGAGACTTATCACAATGCACGCTATTACATGGCGCTTTAGAAATTATCAGAGGTTAAATATTGTCTATGTGTCCTGCATTGCAGAGTCAAGTAAGACATTAAGCACAGTAGTGTTTCTAAAAGTGTGTGATTTTGTTGAAAGGAAAGCCGGTGTTTGGAACATGTGGTTCCAAGGCTGAATTCTGCTTTCCACCTAAAGTAGCCCTGAACTGGATTAAGTGGATTTTAGAATGAGCACCTGGATACATGTTGCTACTTATGACTTTCTGCCTTGTTATTTGACATTCTTGTGTATTGAATGCTTGGGACTGGTTTACCATCAGTAGAAGTTGCACCAGTACAATACAGGATATGTTCAAAAATGAATAGATGTATACATTTAGTTGTAGTTCATAAGCACCTTAGGATAACTTTCTGTGTTGATGGGTGCTGTATAAAAGATAAATATATTCAAATTAATAATGAATGGAATAAATGTCATTATCTGTTATTGTCAATTTATTAATATGTAAGAATAGATCTTGAAGGGTGTTGTTTTCTTGTGTGTTCACTTTCAAAACAAGCAAGGCGAGATAATATGAAAGAAACAAACATTTATTAACTTTGTAATGTTCTACATATCTAACAAGAGCACAGAGTTACTTTGAGCTGGAGCCAATCAATGTCTTGATGCCTTTCAAGATTATTTGTAATCTGTCATCATGCTCTGTCAGGAAAATGTCTGATTAACATCAAGTTAAAATATTTCCTTCTGTGCCATCTACTAAAATGTAGCCTCAAGCTGTACAGTTCACATCACTGGGAGCTATTTTCAGTAAGTCAAGAAATTAAGAATGCAAAAAAATCAGGAAATTATAAACAGTCATTCATCAAAACAATAAACTTATGTGAAAGGGTATTGTTTATCTTGTTAAAAAAAGCTACATTTTTAGATACGGCATGTTGTACCCTTATTTATAACTTGGCTGTAGCCAGTTCTCCTCTCAACCTTTTCATGCTAGTTGTAAAATCTGAAATAAAGTTTGTGTCTAATTGTGGAAATCTAACTTGTGCTAAAGAATTTACCATAATTGACCAAACAGTAATAAACATTTCATAATAGTGTATGTCAAAGTATGGCCCTTATTTGTTAGGAAGCCACAGGGCTGTGTCAGGTTTGAATTCAGGCTCGGTCACTATCTCTGTTTTTGCTGTCAGATAAAATCAACCAAGTATAACAATCCAAACCGTCCCATCATAATGTATATCCTTACAATCTATGAATTTCATTAGATCATTAGGTAATATCAAAAAGTTAAAAAATGAGAAACATGTTTAAAAAATAATAGCCAAAAATACTCATCAAATATCACATAACTGTTAACCAAAGCATTAAATAACAAACTGAAATGAACTGAAATAGTATCCTGCAGTAACTGCTGAAGGAATGTGGACCACTCTAACAGAAAAATGCTGGTGAGATTTGGAGAGCCCTAGCTTAAAACTATCTTATGAATGTTTGAACAACCTCCCTTTGCTAAAAACGCCTTGCCTTCCTTCTCTTCTCATGGAGATCTCTTTTATGAAACTGATAAATGACTCAATTTGAATACTTCATTTTGGTTCAGAGCCATTGTTGATATAAAACTGGTAGGGAGTGATCATTCTTATTTTAACATTGATTGCTGTATTATTTTTATGCTTTAAGTATCATTAGGTTTTCAGCTAACACAGGACTAAGTATTAAATAACTGCTCACAATAGTGCATACTTTTTGATCTGGATGCCAATGAGTAGGTGGCATGGCCCATTGCTCTGTGACCTTGTTTTTTTCCCTAGCTTACATACTTTCCTTGAAATGTCTATTTTTACCCTCTGATCCAGACAATTCCTGCAGCAATTCCAGTTTCCGGCCACAAGACAGGAAATCATGACTGAAGCTCTAATTTGACCCATTTGAGAATGTGCTGATCTGTGCATTGAGTATGAACTGTAATAACCAATTGTTCCATTGAGAGTTGTCTCTTTCAAGGATTTGGGGAGTGCTTGGCAAAATGACAATAATGTGTGAATGATACTGTAAATGTTACCTATGGTATGTGCCCCATTATATTTGAATGGTCAATCAAAAATGAAATGTAAACTCTAGTTTTCTTTACGAGTAGCTTTCTTCAAATAAATGGCCTATGTTACCACGGCATGGCATTACACCCTGGGCATCATGTACTTAATGAACCAAGGTGATCAGAGGTGGAGAGAAATGATTCTGTCATTCCTAAAGTTAAACTCAGCCCAGATGGCAAACAACCAAAAGAGAAACAACAAAAAAGAAAAAAATGACAAGCTTAGCAGCTCATCTCCCACAAACTCCATTAGGGATGTTCAACAACAAAGTGTAGGCTTCCCTTTTATTTTCAATACTCATAAAGTTGATTTAACAAATTACTGACTCCCTTCTCTTTTCAATATTCAGAAGGAAATCACCGGCTAGTTTGACAAAAGATGAAACCTAAGATTAGTCATGTTCTTGTGAACTGTTGTGAAAATGGTGCAACCAATACCCGATAACATTTGCCTTGTTCTCTTCAATTGAAGAGCATGCAGCAGCGCTAGGTACATTATGTGTTCCCATATCTGTAATTCTTTATACAAGTACCCTTACCTCACATGGGTGCCTGCTTAGAAACAGCTAAGCAAACTTGTGCACTCAGTCTCACTGTCTTTCTACACTTCCCACTGTCCGATAAGCATTCTGATATCCATTTAACTGGGCCCTTCTAAACTCTAATGACTTTTCTCTGTGCCAGCACATTAATAATCATACAATTAGCTGCAGTAAATTATGAGCCTTTATCCTCCCCCATCCTGAGTTGCTCATGGGCCATGTTACACACCCTGAACCCTGTGCTCCCAAGTAGCAGCTTAGTTGGCTCACCAGAGCCCCTTCTACACACCCTGCAAGGTAAGTGTCTCATTGAAAATTTTAGTAAATGTACCAAAAAGCTATAAATAGTTAATCTTTTCTTAAACCATCAAGTCTCATGACATGACCCATCGCAGACCACGCCCTTTAAATTCCAGTTCACACAGTTGACTCAAAGTGCCAGACTACTGGTGATTTCCACAACACATGCTGACCTGGAGCCTCTGCGATTGGGGATCCAGACTCCTCATTAAAACTGGGATGCCCTGTGCTTATGGGACCTCAGCATAATGTTATACCCTGATCATCTTGCAGTTCATGAACTGAAGTGATCAGCAGCAGAAAGCAGTGACACAATAAGAAAAAAAGGGAAAAAATACTGAGATTGTAATTAAATGGAAATTAAGGATAAACAAAAAGCAAAAATCAGCATTGTGTCATTCATAATATTAATGTACACAATGTAGTTTGAGAAACAATTGGCTTACAGGTCCTCATTTGGCTTCTTTATTAAGTGAATGGCAAATGCCAATGTCATCGGCAACAGAGAAAAGATTTTGGTCTTAAAGGCAAGAGTTTCAAAGAAAAAGCCATATCTGAAACTAGCAAATAAAGACAAAAGAATAAGGTGACAATGGATAGACATTGACTGTAAAAGTGTATTATGGTCCAGTTCTAAAATAAACAAAGTGGCATTCAATGCAATTTCAACCTGTTGCTGCCATCTACCAGAAACTATATTTAAGAAAACTAATTTAGTTTTAATTTCAGATGATAATGGCAACTTTTAGTGAGGTTTTCTCAGTTTTTATTTTTTTTTTTCCGGATATTTATACGTGAAAAGTTCAAAAAAAGTTTTAGCCTGTGTATTAAGTTAGAATGTACTGGACTAGGATTTTTTTTTTTATAATTATTAGTCTGTAAGATACCAACCCCAAGAGGATGCCATAATAAATTGTTATTTGAAAAGAATTTTTAACTTGGTTACTTAATTATCAGTTTTTATTTCTGCAATACAGGTAATTAATCCAATTAATCCTACTTTATTTACCTTACCTTCCTCTATTGTAGGAGGTTGGGTCTCTGTCCTTTAGACTTCTATCAAGGTAACTGAGGCACACTTGTTTTAAGAAACAGTATAATACAATTTTTTGATAAACACAAGGATATTAGAATTATTATAACTGTATATACAGTGGCTTGCAAAAGTATTCGGCCCCCTTGAACTTTTCCACATTTTGTCACATTACAGCCACAAACATGAATCAATTTCATTGGAATTCCACGTGAAAGACCAATACAAAGTGGTGTACATTTGAGAAGTGGACGAAAATCATACGTGATTCCAAACATTTTTTACAAATAAATAACTGCAAAGTGGGGTGTGCGTAATTATTCAGCCCCCTTTGGTCTGAGTGCAGTCAGTTGCCCATAGACATTGCCTGATGAGTGCTAATGACTAAATAGAGTGCACCTGTGTGTAATCTAATGTCAGTACAAATACAGCTGCTCTGTGACGGCCTCAGAGGTTGTCTAAGAGAATATTGGGAGCAACAACACCATGAAGTCCAAAGAACACACCAGACAGGTCAGGGATAAAGTTATTGAGAAATTTAAAGCAGGCTTAGGCTACAAAAAGATTTCCAAAGCCTTGAACATCCCACGGAGCACTGTTCAAGCGATCATTCAGAAATGGAAGGAGTATGGCACAACTGTAAACCTACCAAGACAAGGCCGTCCACCTAAACTCACAGGCCGAACAAGGAGAGCGCTGATCAGAAATGCAGCCAAGAGGCCCATGGTGACTCTGGACGAGCTGCAGAGATCTACAGCTGAGGTGGGGGAATCTGTCCATAGGACAACTATTAGTCATGCACTGCACAAAGTTGGCCTTTATGGAAGAGTGGCAAGAAGAAAGCCATTGTTAACAGAAAACCATAAGAAGTCCCGTTTGCAGTTTGCCACAAGCCATGTGGGGGACACAGCAAACATGTGGAAGAAGGTGCTCTGGTCACATGAGACCAAAGTGGAACTTTTTGGCCAAAATGCAAAACGCTATGTGTGGCGGAAAACTAACACTGCACATCACTCTGAACACACCATCCCCACTGTCAAATATGGTGGTGGCAGCATCATGCTCTGGGGGTGCTTCTCTTCAGCAGGGACAGGGAAGCTGGTCAGAGTTGATGGGAAGATGGATGGAGCCAAATACAGGGCAATCTTGGAAGAAACCCTCTTGGAGTCTGCAAAAGAATTGAGACTGGGGCAGAGGTTCACCTTCCAGCAGGACAACGACCCTAAACATAAAGCCAGGGCGACAATGGAATGGTTTAAAACAAAACATATCCATGTGTTAGAATGGCCCAGTCAAAGTCCAGATCTAAATCCAATCGAGAATCTGTGGCAAGATCTGAAAACTGCTGTTCACAAACACTGTCCGTCTAATCTGACTGAGCTGGAGCTGTTTTGCAAAGAAGAATGGGCAAGGATTTCAGTCTCTAGATGTGCAAAGCTGGTAGAGACATACCCTAAAAGACTGGCAGCTGTAATTGCAGCAAAAGGTGGTTCTACAAAGTATTGACTCAGGGGGCTGAATAATTACGCACACCCCACTTTTCAGTTATTTATTTGTAAAAAATGTTTGGAATCACGTATGATTTTCGTTCCACTTCTCAAGTGTACACCACTTTGTATTGGTCTTTCACGTGGAATTCCAATGAAATTGATTCATGTTTGTGGCTGTAATGTGACAAAATGTGGAAAAGTTCAAGGGGGCCGAATACTTTTGCAAGCCACTGTGTGTGTGTGTGTGGTCGGCTGGTGCCCTACCCAGGGATTTGTTCCTGCCTTGCACCTTGTGCTGGCTGGGATTGGCTCCAGCAGACCCCCTTGACCCTGTGTTAGGATATAGCGGGTTAGAAAATGAATGACTGACTGTATATATGTGTGTGTGTGTGTGTGTGTGTATATATACAAACTAGAGGGCAGTCCTCCTGGGCGGTTGTGGCACCACGAATTCCTACAGGACACGCTGGGACATGGAGTTTGGTACTGCCCTGTTGAGTTCCGTTGGGGCTGCCAGGGGGAGTTGCAGAGCCCTGCAATGGACTTCCACCACACCTGGGAGTGATTCCAGGTAATACCGATGAGCCACCTGGAGCACTTCCAGGAGTAGAATGAAAGGAGCTGCCTCACTCCATTCGAGGAGCCAGAGTTGGGAGGAAGAAGGATGAAGCTTGCAAGGGAGGAGTGGAGGTGAATTGTGCTTTGTATTATGCTGTGCTGAGCGAAGAAAAGCATTTCCCCAGTTTCCCTTGAATAAAAGTGTGTTGTGTGCTCCACTTGTGTCTCTGCCTGTCTGCGTTGGGTTTAGGGTGGCTGTACGTGCCCCAGGCTTCACTATATATATATATATACTCAGCAAAAAAAGAAACGTCCTCTGACTTTCAACTGTTTTTACTTTCAGTAAACTTAATGTGTAAATATTTGTATGAACACTAAAAGAGTCAACACCATAAGACATAAACTAAAAATGTTTCACAATATGTCCCTGAATGAAGGGAGGCTCAAAATCAAAAGTACCAGTCAGTATCTGGTGTGGCCACCAGTTGCTTGAAGTACTGCAGTGCATCTCCTCCTCATGGACTGGACCAGATTTGTCAGTTCTTGCTGTGAGATGTTACCCCACTCTTCCACCAAGGCACCTGCAAGTTCCTGGACATCCTGGGCAGTTGTTGTGGCCATCCTGTACCTGTCACGCAGGTGTGATATTCGGATGTACTGATCCTGTGCAGGTGTTGTTACACGTGGTCTTCCACTGCGAGGATGATCAGCTGTCCTTCCTGTCTCCCTGTAGCGCTGTCTTAGGCGTCTCACAGTGCGGACATGGCAATTTATTGCCCTAGCCACATCAGCAGTCCTCATGCCTCCCTGCAGCATGCCTAATGCA
>JANRMT010062849.1:14913218-14965407 GCA_026402145.1 Polypterus bichir lapradei
CTTGATGTACAACCATCTGGTGTGATCTCAGTCCTGTTAAGGGTCAGTGCCTTAATCAAACTGGGTAAATAACAAATATTTTTTTTTTGTTTTATGTCTGCTGTACTGAAGATGTTAATTTATAGGGATATTGGTTGGGTATATACCTTGGAACTACATAAAACCTTGATCATAAATAAAACGAGGGTATATACAAATACTGTATTTAGTCATGGAGAAAACAGAGCTCATAGGTACAGAAGACATGGTTCCAGAACAAAAGGAGAACTTGAAAAATTTGGCATGAATGAATGTTTAATGCCCGTGGTGATATCAATGTAAGAGGAAGCTAAAATATTGGACAAAACAGCATAAGGGCATAGTGAATGGTTGTGGTGGAGGTGGGGATACACAAAGATTAATTCGCAGTCTATTACGTTTGATGATAGAGATGGATATGGTTACCAGAAAATGCTTGATGGATTGCCATGTATAATCTGATTTATTTCAAAAAACAATTTGTAAAACAAGGGGAAATATTTTCATTATTTGTTACAGTGACAATTTTAATAAATAATACAGCAAGGCCATATGTGAGTTTATACATGACATAATATCATTCCTCTCAGGAGAACTTTAATGTATTCAAGTACCTTGAGATAATAAAGTCATAGTTACCATCACACCCAACTCACTTATTGAAGAAGTTTGTGTGGCACTTAAATAAGTTGAAGAGAGTGTTTGGAAGTCAATTTTCTGGTCAGTGCACATCAGACGACAGAGAATCAGAGAAGTTGGCAGTTTCAGTTACACTTTCTTTAGTATCCTCCTAGTCTCTAGAGACCATGTTGAAGCAGGCTGGCACGGGCACCCTCAGCCCCAAAGAAGGCACTCAACATCTCAGGACAGGCAGCACAATCAATATTTATTGTATGGTACACATTCAGACTAATATTCCCCTTCTCCAGTTCTGTTCCTAATTAATTCCACCATTATTTCTCAGCTGAGGGGGTGTCAAACCCAAATGTCCATCCTGTCTGTCTGACAAGGCTCAGCGCTTGCTACCATTATTTACAGGCAAATCTTCAGCCAACTCTCCTGCACTTCTAACCTTTGGCTTATGAACTATTGGTAGTTTCTAGCTCATACAGAATAATAAAAAATATGTAGGAATAAGTCTTTTTAATCCTAACTCTTACATCGTAATACTTAGTGAAATATAGCATTTACTTTTCTCATGTGCTTATAAAACGTTTCTAATACATAGAGATTACCAGTTTCAAGAATACATTTTTCTATAACTACAACTGCCTTTCAAGGAAAAACATAAAATATTTGAAAGGTCTATTTTGTCTGCCATTTTCTCTTTTCAGTAAAGCAAATACAAATAAGGTGCTGCCCTCATGAACATCTGTCTCATCACCTCTCACTTTCAAACTAGAAAGCTTGTATATCTGAATCCTGTGTTCACTCTGTGAATTTTATATACTAATTCTCTGTATACGTTCATATTAGTTAACCTATTCCCCTGATTAACTTTTGTATAGCAGGGATCTGGCCAAATAAAGCTGAGAACAGAATCCTTAGTAATCAGAGGACATTGTGTAAGATAAACACTTAGCCTCTAAGAATTTCCTGGGTCAGTAAAACCCTACAGAATCAACTAAGTAAGGTTTGAATTCTCCACTTTTAGCCAACTGTTTAACAGAAGAGTCTTAATGTTAATCTACTTACTTTTTATTTGGTCACCTAAGGAGTATATTATGAAGAGCTAAAAACAATTATTAAATCCTCATTAATCTTTTTAACGCACTACCTTCTGTAATGTTTTGAATAGCCATCAATTGAATTATAAATTGATCTCATGTTTTAGCATTCCTAAGGTGTTCTAAAGATGTTCTGATCATTTGAAAGAGATAAATACAATATGTTGGCTCCACAACATGATCTTGACCAGATATCACACAGAAACAGACAGTTGTGATTTACCACAAGGAGGAAAAAATGGAGATTGCAACAACACCTTGCCCACACACACACAAACTGTTAATATTTCAGTTTTTAATCATGTAAAGAAAATTTCTAAAGGAACTTCAAAAAAACTTCAAAAAAATCCCATATCTCAAAGTTAAAAAAAAAAATTAAATGTAAAGAAACTATTAACTATTACTTGACCAAAATATTCAAAAGAAAACCAAAATACAAAAAGAAGCAGAAAACCAAAAAAAAAAAAACAAAAATTAAAGACAAAAAACAGGAGCCAAATTCAAGCAAGAGATAAACGTATAATTACAGGAAATACAAAAGCGGCTAAACAGCAAAAGCCAAAAGCTAATGCCACAGCACAAAGGTTGTGGTAACAAGCGATTTAACAAAGGCTACACCTGGAGGCTCTTAATAAGTAAGAAATAAAAAGGTGGGAGACAAAATTACCAACAAAACAAAAACACATACAACAAAAAAACAAAGTGAGTCTGCAAAGAGGATACATTTTAAAACCCTAAAACAAGACTGGAAAACATGCATTCCCAACATAGGCATTCAGATATGAAAATGGCAGTAAATGTACAGTAACAATAGTTCTTACCCAACTCTCCATCTTGCTACTAAAAACATTTTCATCAGTTTATTTACTCCATGAAATTCTGTTATGATTTAATAATGATTTATTTTTTCTGTCCTTTAAAAACCTTTATTTTCATTTCCTTTAGGGTACACTTATCCTATAGAGGTCAAGGAATAAAGTCATTACATTTATTTTTAGATTTGAAGTGTTTTTCATTAGGTTCAAGACAAACTACCTTTCCCATGGTACCATTTTGTTTTTGTTATGCACTAGTGACTGGAAGCACTATCAAATCAGGCTACAAATTCTACGTTTGTGAAATCCATACTTTCTCTGCAAAGAATTATTTGTTTTTTTAAGTACTTGAAATGATTTTGTTATCATGGCACTGATTTGTGCTTAAAATAGACCTTTTCGGCCGATGTAATGAAGAGCTTCCTATTTAAATGGGGCTGCGAGACGTAAACTCAGCTCTTCGGCGCACCTCATTTGATTTTTTCCGGCAAGCAAATTTTCAAAACAAACCGTATTTTACGACTCTAATCAGAGTCGGAGTAATAATTACGGTGGCATGGTCATTTTAGATCTGAGATCGGTTAAAATTTAAACAATGACCGTTGTTAACACCAAGCCGTCATTACTCAGTTTGCTAATAGATGTCAGAAGGACGGAAATGAATGATGGTCAACTCTCAGACTGATGGTTTATAAATTTTATTATCATTTCCGTGACCTTTTTCATAAACACACCGTAAGAGCTATAAAAGGCAAAGTACAAAATAAAAAGCATGTAAATAACTTAACATAAACATTCGTAACCTTTGTTTTACATATAAGCCAGAAAAATGAAAACCTTGTTCACTTTTCAGCGAGGTGCTTGTTAGTTAACCCCATATGTCGCCATTTTCCTTTCCTATTACCAGCAAAATTGCACAATTAAATTATGCAAACTAAAGACACCCAATAACTTGTCAAAATAAAAGTCACGCAAACACTGTGATTCAAGCCCTGCTGAAGCATCATGTGTCCTTTACACTCCCACCAAATCATTAAAGATTTAAATATAATGATTTCAACACTGACAGACAATTGATGACAGCATTTATAAACTAAACAACAAGCTCAATGAAATAGCAAACTAATTGAAGAGGTAAAGGTCAAGTTGTGGAAACAGTTGTGGAGCAGATCTTAGCCAATCTCCAGCAAAAGGACCAGCTTCTGAATAGGGCGTTCAACTACTGATGGTTTGCTAAGCCGTTCTCCTTTTTTACCTAGCTTCCGGTCTCCAAAGTGGATTTTGACCCTCCTTACAAGTCCATCTTTGTCAATTTTGGTCTCTACTATTCTATCTAAACGCCATTCAGTTCTAGGCAGATCATCTTCATTCATTAATTGTAAGACCTTTCCTTGATGCTTGATCCTTTCATGACAATGACCAACTATCAAAGTTGTGATGTGATGGTTCTTGGCCAGAATTGTGGGATGTTTCAGCAAATCAGGAAGAGAAGACCTACTAAATCTTCCTCCCACCTTGAGCACACCATCCTTATCTATAAAGGCATCAAGAGAAAACAGACTGTTATGTGAAGGCAGTTGAACTCCTGTTTTAAGTATCTTTAGCTCATTTCCCTAAACTTGTTTCTGCAGTGTTTTTATTATAAGACTCTTTGCATTCTGCCTTTCTGTTACTGTGAAAATTCCATCTGATTTGTCCTTTTGAATTCTTCTAAGAATGCGTGCAACAGCTTGAACAGCACGTGACCAGGATGAAAAACTGATCAGATGATCTATGAGGCTCTTTTGCTCTGTGGCTGTTGCGGTTAGCACTTGTGATACTCTGACCTCAGGATCTCCAATTGAAAGTTCTGGGATCATATCTGAGAATGAAGGTAATTCTCTTTCCCAAAGAAATTTGGGCCCTGTAAACCAGTTTGACGAAAGCAGTTCACAAACAGTATGACCTCTAGAAGCATGGTCAGCAGGGTTTTCAGTAGTTGGGACATATCTCCATTGTTGAGTAGTCATGCTAAGATGAATCCTCTGTACTCTATTTGCCACAAATGTGTGGAATCTGCGTGCCTCATTGTTAATATATCCCAAAACTACCTTTGAGTCCGTCGAGAAGAACTCATCAATATCAGAATACTCAAGTTCATTCTTCAAGAAATTACTAATGTTAACTGAGATCACTGCAGCCATCAATTCTAACCTGGGAATAGTTGTAACCTTTGAAGGAGAGACACGTGACTTTCCCATAACAAGGGTGCAATGAACATCTCCAATTTCATTCTTAAGTCTCAAGTATGAGCTCTGTCCGTATCCACAAATGCCAGCGTCCAAAAAATGATGAAGCTCGACCTGTATAACCTTTCCAAAGTTGGCAGGTACATAACTACGAGGGATGCTTACATGGTTCAAATTAATTAGATCATTCTTCCAAAGCTCCCACCGTGGCTGAAGCTCATCATGCAGAGTGTCATCCCAGGTTATGCCCCTTCTACAAATCTCTTGGAGAACTCTTTTACCATTAAAAACGAACGGAGCTACAAATCCTAAAGGATCATACAAAGAGGCAATAGTGGAAAGAATTCCCCGACGAGTTGCAGGCTGACCCTTGAGACTGAAATTAAATTTAAAACAGTCTGATTCAATATGCCACTGAATTCCTAAAGCTCTTTCTATTGGCAAGTCATCAAATGCAACACTGAAATGTTTTACATCAATTGCACGCTCAGAAGGTGGTATGCTGTCTAGGACAGTTGAGTTGTTTGAAACAAACTTGTGTAGCTGGAGACCACCTTTGGCACAAAGTTCTTGAGTCTCCTTTGCAAGCTTAATGCCCTGTTCTGTACTGTACTTAACACTTGTAATTCTATCATCCACATAAAAATTTCTTAGGATAAATTGGGAGCTTAGAGGATATAGAACACTGTTCATTTTTGCTAAATGTTTCAGCCCATAGTTGGCACATCCAGGAGAAGAAGCATCAACAAACAAATGTACTTTCATTCAAAACTTTTGAGGGTCTGTGTGCAGATTTCCTTTCTTCCAACAAAGGAAGCGCAAATAATTCCTGTCAGGCTCACATACATGAAATTGATGAAACATCTTCTCTACATCACACATAAGAGCAACACTGTGCTGACGAAATAAAATAAGGACTCCAACCAAACTGTTCGTTAGATCAGGCCCAGTGAGAAGATGGTCTTTGAGATTGGTTCCTTTATATTTGGCAGAACAATCAAACACAACACGCAATTTGTTTGGCTTCTTAGGATGATAAATACCGTGATTAGGAATGTACCAAGTCTCACCTTCATTGCCTTCATCTTTAACTTCCTCTGCAGCACCCTTTTCTATGATGTCTTCCATGAAACTCGCATAGTGTTCCTTGTACATATCATTTCTTTGTAATTTCCTCTTCAGATGATCAAGCCGAATAATTGCAAGTGACTTGTTGTTTGGTAGACTGGGTCTCTTTTTGAATGGTAGGGGCATTTCATAGTGGTTAAGGCTGTTTTTCTTAATGCCTTCTTGCAATTTTCTCAGAAAAAGGATGTCATCTTGAGAGACCTTTTTTTTCTCCTCATTGGTGTCTTTGAAATCTGATTCCAAAACATGAATTGCATCTGCAGGTGTCATCAGGGGGAGCTCTTTAACTGTGACTCTATAGCACAGACGTTTATTGCTAGGTGAATCCATATGTGGTGATGAGGGCCCTACAATACTCCATCCTAAGTCAGTGCGCACTGCATAAGGCTCTTCATTTTCACCCTCAATTACCTGCCTAGGTATTAATGCTCTTGAGCATTTGTAGCCTATAAGAAGCCCAGCTTCACAGTCTTGCAGTGGTGGGATTTCATTTGCAATTTTTGACAAATGATTCCACTGTCGTGCTGTTTCACATGTAGGAATGTGGGAACGGTTTAATGGTATGCACTCTTTAATGTATGCAGAAGGAAGCTCAATATAAACCTGGGAGTTGTAACCTCTCACACGAAGTCCAAAGACCCTTTCACTCTTCACAAGTGTATCTCTTCCAATCATGGTAGACAATTTTAGTTTCACTGGAAATTTATCTGCTTCTAGTGCATCATTTATGCCTTGGTCTACAAATGTAGTGTCACTCTGAGTATCAATCAAAGCATAAACAAGTTTTTCAGCATCTGGGCGGCTACATGATGACACCCAGACTGGCACAACCATGGAGGTAATTGTAGAATGTCTTCCTTTTGTCACAGTGAGCGCTACTGCAGTAGTTGTTTCATTGCTATTACCTTCATTTGAGGTTTCAAAAGTTGATGTTCTTGCCCTTGGCACATAGCTACTATCATGAAGACATGTGGGATGCCTTTTCTTACAGAGGTCACAGGAGTGACGACGACAGCATTCTTTTACATTATGTCCAGGCATCAAACACCCATAACAAAGTTTCCTTTCCTGTACAAATTTCCGTCGCTCATCCAAAGTCTTGGACATCAGTCCTAAACAGCTATGGAGCTGATGACCATCATTACTGCAGAATATACACTGAGATCCTATACTGATCTTAGTCCAACTTTGACTATCACTGTTTTCACTAACACTTTGAGTGTTAAGGACACTGGCCATGTTTCTCTTGGTTTCTCTGAGATTTTGTTTCTCATCCTTATGTTCCGAAGCATGAAGAGCAATAAGAGAGGTTAACGGATTACATGCAATCTCTGCTTCTGTTGACAGAAAAGCTCCAAATTCCTTAAAGCTTGGAAAATCTTGAGTCTCTTTTAGGGTTAGTGTAACCTGACGATTCCACCGAGATGCTACCCAATCAGGGTGTTTTTGTACAAGTTTCCGATTTTCTTCACAGTCATTCAATATCTGAAGACCCTTAACATGCGGCATCGCATCCTGACATGCATTTAAAAAGTCTGAATAATCCCTAAGTCCAATAGCATCTTTCGACTGGATCTTTGGCCAGTTTGCCAGTCTTTCTCTATATGCTCTCTGAATGACAAATGGCTGACCATAACGATGGTTTAGCTTGTTCCAAGCATCCTGATAAGCTTCATCATCACTTCTGTAAAATATTCCATCTAGGATCTTGCGAGCTGGACCAGCTATATATCTCTTGAGATAGTAAAGCTTATGAGCTGAAGAAACGTTCTTTCCATCAATAAGCAATACAAAGGAGGCCTTCCACTCAATAAAATTAAGTGGATCTCCACTGAAAACAGATGGCTCTGGCACTGGAAACCTATTCAGTGTTATGCTGTTTTGTAAGGACTGCACAAACAAGTTTGTGTTTTCATGAGGAGATGTTACTTCATTGGAGGACTGACAGGTGACTGATGCGGGAATGTGCCTTTGTTCTGTTATGCTGTAGTCAATTGACAGGATGCTGGCCTCTATTGCAGCCTCATGGTTGTAAACTTCCAGCCTAGCACATGCTGCTCTCAAACCCCTTTCAGCTTTCAGTCGCTCCAATTCACACTTGTGAGTCTCTAGCTCCCTTCTTTGGTGTTCTTCTATTTGCCGTATTCTTTCTTGCTGTTTCTTTTCTTCCAGCATAACTGTAAATTCAGCCTCCTTTGCTGCTAACTCTGCTGCAGCATCTGCCCGTTTTGCTGCTATGCATGAAGTTACAGAATTGTTGCTGGATCTTTTGCTTACTCTTAATAATGTAGAACCATAAATGGATCTAGCATATTCATGATGCAGAAGCTGGCGAAGACGACATTTTTCTCTTTCAGCATTAAACTCACCATCAATGCCAGCTAACCTCTCATATGCAATTTTGGTAATGTCAGCCATCACTGCTTCACTTTGCGCCTTAAATCTGAAGATGGTGTGATGTTATTTCGAATTGCTACATAAATGGCTATGACATCACCTTTTCTTTTTTCAAGTTCATCAATCAGTACAGATAGTTGGCTTTCTGTAATGTCTGTCTTAAGCTGTTCTCTTACTTCCCGAGCTTGGATCTTCCACTGATCATACAAATAAAAAATTTTAGCCTTTTTTCCTTCCTTTGAGCTTCTTCTCTTTGAAATATAACCATTTTTTCCGTGGGCTTTCGCTCACGACTAGAGTGACGAGGGTCAGCCCTTCGAAGTTTTTGTTGAATGCTAGTCTGGATCTCTTCACTAATTTCAATCGCTTCTTCTAAGCAATCTCTCTGTGCACTCTCTTCATTTTGAAGCAAATTATCTGGCTCTAAAATCTTCAACTGGAGACTATCAATCTGCTCCTGCAGTGCTCCCACACCTGAAAGAATAGGACCTGGCTCTGTCATCTTACACTCAGTGTGAAAAAAGGCACTTGTATACATAAATAAACCTAATACAATACAAAGATATCAATATCTCTTAGTAACACTGTTAAAGAATTATGTCAGTTTTAAAAGCTTTGAATTAACTATGACTCTATCCAAAAAATTACAAATGAACAATAATCAGTCAGATATTTCACAGTTCCCTTGTAAGAGCAAACACTAAACCTTTAAACAGTGGTTACAGAATAGTGCTTAAAGCCAAATTCTATCAAAGGGTCAGGATTAATTCCTCTTCATACATATACACACATATATAAACCTTTTGTTTTTCTCTTAACCTTACTAATATACAGTCCTTTTTTTTTATGTCAACAGTACTCACGGTGACGTTATAACCGTTTATACCTGCATTTGACCATCGCACCAAAATCCATTCGTCAGCTGCCGCTAATATCTAATAATCCCTTGCAGAAGTCCTCGTATTGAAATTCTTAAACTGTACTTTCTTTTCCGTTGTAAAGTGGAAACTGAGCGTCACCGCTTCGCCTTTAAACTCCTTTGCAAATCAGACGAATCACCAGCGCTTCACCTTTAACTCCGTCACGATTGGTACGAATCACCAGCGCTTCACCCGCGACTTCAATTCGGCATGACGACAGGACACGATGAGTGGTCAAGCTCTTACTGTAGCGACCCCGGCTGAATGATGGTCAACTCTCAGACTGATGGTTTATGAATTTTATTATCGTTTGCGTGACCTTTTTCATAAACACACCATAAGAGCTATAAATGGCAAAGTAAAAAATAAAAAGCATGTAAATAACTCAACATAAACATTCATAACCTTTGTTTTACATATAAGCCAGAAAAATTAAAACCTTGTTCACTTTTCAGCGAGGTGCTTGTTAGTTAACCCCATATGTCGCCATTTTCCTTTTCCTATTCCCGGCAAAACTGCACAATTAAATTATGCAAACTAAAGAGACCCAATAACTTGTCAAAATAAAAGTCACGTAAACGCTGTGATACAACGGATGCCAAAATCAAACTGCCCAAAGATAGATTTCGACATACCATGCAAATGGTGATACATTCTAAATTACTTACGGTTCCGAAGCTGTTGAAGGGTTTAAGTCAGTTGACGATGTTAATCCTGGAAAGTACGCTCCACCAAACCAACGTTCCAAAAACCAACCGAACTTACTGTTATCTGCTCGAACCAACAGTGACTTACTATACTCAGTCGTCCAACGGCATCACTGAAGCATTTGAACATTCTTAGCAAATCATGCAATACTGCGTCCACGTTTGCCACGTTATGTTCTAACTACAGAGGCAGAGTCCCATTGCATGGTTCTAACTTGTATTGAGTCGAGGTATTGACATGAACACCATACATAGGGGGTATTGACGTGAACACCGTACATACGGGGTATTGATGCGAACACAGATGCTGCCATTTTCTGCTGTTTGTTGTCTTAGTGGCTGGACAGTTGCTAGCTAAGGTCATGACATCATGGGTTCGTTGGTATAAAGACTGGCATCGGACACTTCCTGGTTTGGCCACGTTTCTGGATATTGTGGCTAAATTTTGTGATTGAATCTCTTGGTCTTTGTGACTAACAACTTTCAGTTCTATTCTTTTACTTTAATTGTTCATAAGACAAAAGATTGGCTTGATTAATTTGGTTTTGACCCTTGCTTTGTTTTGACTATATTTCATTTCCTGGTCCTTCCATTAATCTTCTAGGCACCTGCATGGTGTTAGAACAAATGCCCACTTCACTCTTCCCAAGATTAGCTAAGTTAAATAAATTTTCCTTGCTTACTGTTAGTTGTGACACATAAATGACACATGAAATTAAACACCGACATCTCACAAGGAACACCAACTTGGGAAATGACCCTTCATCTCTAAGCGTTTTGATACGATAGCCCTACTCGAAGACAATGAAGAGGTTTTAAAGTACTTAAAGTAGAACTACCTTTACAGCAAACAGCAGCACTGGATGAATTAAACGGTTAAGAATATTTGAAAATTAAGTAAATCAGCACTGGGGTTGTATATACAATTCTAGCGATATGAATTGGAAAATTAAATTTAACAAAATTATAAATGACTCAGTTAATCATTATGAAATCCTCTTTAAACAAATCAAGCTAAATCTCTTAAATACACAAAAGAAAAGGAAGACTTTTCCGTAACAATATACAATTACCTCTGACTTTTATTTTTTTGTAGATAACATACAGCACACAAGGCAGTCTCTTCCTTTATATTATGAACTATTAGCATTTAGTGTTCTCGTATTTTTAGGTAAGTAAGACAGATGCTTTGAGGTAATCATGGTGCTGGAGAGTTGGCAACATGTATGTTGATTAGTAAGTACACTTGACACTAATGACCATATAAACTTATAAAATACAGTATTTAATGAAATGATTTAAGTGAATGGTTATTTTAAATATTTACAGCTATCTAAACGTACTTAATTACAAAATAAAGACAATTTTGAAACACAATGTCAGCAGCTTTGTTACACATTATTAAACATTTCATGTATAGTTGTAAAAAGCTGTGTAAACACAGCACAATGAAAGAAATCAGTGGATGTTGTGTTGAATAGCATTTAGATTAATATGTCATTAATTTTCAGTAAGCAGTAAAAGAGTGATATCAGAAAAAAAAGAATCGTTTACATTTGAAACATTATTTAAAGATAAACACCAATGCTTTTGGTGCTCACTAAGATGTGTTCAGAATCACTTAAGTATTTGGTCTTGCTTATTCTCCCCTTGAAATCCATATGCATCATCAGTTTGTACGTGATTTAATGTAATTGTCTCCAAGTATGATGCTGTCACTGACAGAGCAGTCAATTACATGCTTGAATAAGTGGCAACTCAGTGACTGTAGTAACGGTGATAAATATGGCTAACTCTTGAGCAGATTTGTATCTAGGACACTTTTCCATTTAAAGTTACAGCCTACTTCTTATTCAAGAAGACAATGACTAAATAAGTGCTTTTCTTTATTGAAGCACATCAAGAATTATCTTGGAAAAAATAAGGATCCTAGTTTTTTGTTCTTGCAACTCCTTGAACTCATCCCTCTAGGTTAAAGTTTTATAATGAGATTTTACACAACACACAATGCCTCTGGTGTCTCTAATCGATTGATTCAACTCAATGCATTTCACCACCATTGAGCAGCAAAGCTTCTACTAAAGACTGTCTTTTTCATTTGCTTAGATAATGAAGAGGTGACTGCTTTTTTGTCTGTAACTGTGCAATATCTACAAAAAAGATATCTTGATCTAGAAAACGTCATCATTTCAAAGACGATAAATCTTAAAAATGTTAATCTCTGGATGATTCAGTAATGTGAATTTTAAGTAAACAGCAGGAATAAATGTTAAAGTGTATTAAAACACAACAATTGGGTTTTCTTGGCAAATTTTTATATTTTTTAATGAATGAATAGTGAAGTAGTTTATTACTTACTCTGCGGTTGTTTACATTTTTTCTTACTCTACACACTGTAGCTTTTTCTACTTTGTTTCAATGAATGTAAAATACACTTTGCTTCACTCACAAAACTTTCTTTATTTTACTATAAATTATTTATTAATTATTTAATCAGGTTTCATAAATTAATGTTTTACAGAATTACTACAGTGAAAATCTTTTTTCAGGCTCCTAATGATGCTTTGGAAGGCTAGTGTGCTATCACAGATAAGTAGCAGCCATGCAACTTTTACACGTGCTTCCTATAAGCTTGTTGCCGACATGAACATCACTGGGTCACAAACACATGAGGAAAGCAAGTTCTTGACAGTGCAGCACCCTGTGGTATTTTTCTCCACACTTATTTCACCAAGAGGACACCCTGTTCTTCTGCTTGTGGCTGTTTCAACCCTGTGATTTCCATCTGTGTTTTTCCATCATGCGTTTAAAATAATAAAAAAACAAAAGCCTTGTAATATTTTCATTTGAGGAGTACATTAGTTGGGCATAATGAGACTAATGCAAGTACTGTCACCAGATAAATGGACACTGATCCCTGGGAGCAGGCAGCTAGCACTGCATGGCTAATTATGCACGCAAATTAGCCATGTGCCCAGCTATGATCCCAAAATGAGCCTTAAAGAGCCTTTTCCCTTCTCCTCCCTACATCTGAAAACATCTATACATCTAGTATAGAGTCGAGTTTCAGAACAAATCACAGTACAGTACATACACAGTACAGTACAGAAACTGTACTCGTTAAAGTAGTAAATGACTTGCGGATAAATGCAGACAGAGGCTGTTTATCTGTTCTCATCCTCTTAGATCTGAGTGCCGCATTTGATACCATTGATCACAACATTCTTAAAAATCACCTTAGTCAATGGGTGGGCCTCTCTGGCAGTGTCTTAAATTGGTCTGAGTTCTACCTGGCAGGTAGAAAATTCTTTGTTAGTTGTGGTAATTATACTTCAAAGACACATGATATTCTATATGGTGTTCCACAAGGCTCTATCCTGGGTCTGCTGCTCTTTTCAATTTACATGCTTCCATTAGGTCAGATTATCTCGGGTCATAACGTGAGCAACCACAGCTATACCAATCACACACAGCTGTATTTATCAATAGCACCTGACGACCTAGACACTCTTGATTCACTGACACAATTTCTCACTTGTGTTTCCGAATGGATGAGTAATAATTTTCTCAAACTAAATAAAGAGAAAACAGAAATTTTAGTGATTGGCAATAATGGATATAATGATGTTATTAGAAATAAACTTGATGCATTAGGATTAAAAGTCAAGACAGAGGTAAAGAATTTAGGGGTAACTATTGACTCTGACCTGAATTTTAAATCACAT
The DNA here is from genome assembly GCA_026402145.1 of Polypterus bichir lapradei. Taxonomy (NCBI): domain Eukaryota; kingdom Metazoa; phylum Chordata; class Cladistia; order Polypteriformes; family Polypteridae; genus Polypterus; species Polypterus bichir. The sequence continues at coordinate 14,926,884 of JANRMT010062849.1, forward strand.
ATTAATCAGATTACTAGGACAACATTTTTTCACTTAAGAAATATAGCAAAAATTAGACCTCTTATAACATTTCAAGATGGTGAGAAATTAGTTCACGCTTTTGTTTTCAGTCAGCTATATTACTGTAATGCACTCCTCTCAGGACTACACAAAAAAGACATCAAATCGATTGCAATGAGTGCAGAATGCAGCTACTAGAATCTTAACTCAGAAACAAAAATCTGAGCACATCTCTCCAGTTCTGATGTTACTACCCTGGTTACCTGTGTCATTTAGAATTGACTTTAAAATACTGCTTATGGTTTACAAAGCCCTAAATAATTACACTCCATCTTATATTTTGGAATGTCTTACACCATACACTCCAAATCGTAACCTGAGATCTTCAAATGAGTGTCTACTTAGAATTCCAAGAGCTAAACTTAAAAGAAGTGGTGAGGCGACCTTCTGCCGTTATGCACCTAAAATCAGGAATAGCTTGCCAATAGGAATTCGTCAGGCTAATTCAATGCAGCACTTTAAAACACTGCTAAAAACTCATTACTTTAACATGGCTTTCTCATAGCTTCATCTTAGTTAAATCCTGATGCTCTGTATATTCAATTAATTATAATTATTATTCATAGTGGCTCCAAAATCCGTACTGCCCCTAATTTCTCTTCTGTTCTTTTTCCGGTTTTCTGTGGTGGCGATCTGTGTCGCCTCCACCAACTAATCAAAGCACCGTGATGTCCTTATATTGATAGATTAAAAGCCAGAAGTCCACATGACCATCATCATCAAATTCTTCAAAGGGAACCCTGAATACAATCAGGACTGATTGAGGTCATTTATTTTAGGTAGAATGACTAGAGGGGGCTGGGTGGTCTCGTGGCCTGGAAACCCTGCAGATTTTATTTTTTTCTCCAGCCGTCTGGAGGTTTTTTTTTTTTTTTGTTTTTTCTGTCCTCCCTGGCCATCGGACCTTACTTTTATTCTATGTTGATTAGTGTTCCCTTATTTTAATTATTTATTGTGTCTTTTTTCTCTTTTCTTTATCATGTAAAGCATTTTGAGCTGCATTATTTGTATGAAAATGTGCTATATAAATAAATGTTGTTGTTGTGGTGTCTTAAATTGGAGAAAACAGAAATCTTACTGATTGGCAAAAATGAATATAATGAAGGTATTAGAAATAAATTTGACCCATTAGGTTTAAAAGTCAAGACAGAGGTAAAGAATTTTGAAAAGTCGGTATGCAAAAATATTTGTAATGAAGCCAATTAATTTTAATTAAAAGAGGATCCAAATAACCGAAGGGGACTATAGAATATTGCATAACTGACTGCTAAATATTATGTAATTAGTAGGCAGTGAGGTGTAGTGGTTAAAGCTTTGGACTTCAAACCCCGAAGTTGTGGGTTCAAATGTCGCAACTGATATGCCTGAGCACCAACTGGAAAACCAAAAGAAGTGTAACCTATTGTATCATAAATGTTTTAAGTCACTTTGGATAAAGGTGTCAGCCAAATAAGTAAATGTCATTTCCTCTTTGGGTCATTTTAAACATTTGTATGAGATTCTGTATCCGTTACCTTGTGGTTGTTAGAAACTCAGAAGCTGACATAATGTTAAGCACCTAGTTAACCATGCAGATAACAATGTTCCAAGCAAAGATGTAGATTAGGAATTTTACACTTCAAGCTGGAACAGACTATAATTTATATAGACACCTACATTCACATATTTTTCATGAATTTTTACTCTTGTAATATTTTATTTAGAGAAAAAATAATTATTCTTAATCATTATCCCTTTTTTTGATGTTCATGCTCACACCTATTCTTTCATCACAATAAATCAAGTTGTGAAGAACTATTTGCCTCATAATTTGCATCAAAGCTGCTCTGTCAGTGAAAGCAAACCTAAATAAACCTCTAACTAAAAAAGCTGACAAGAATGTGCTTTATAAATTCTGTGGCTTCTCCAGAATGTAACCTGAAATAGTGTTTAGGCATATATAAAAGTAAATAGCAAATGCATATAGTCAAGCCAAAGTTCCAGACAGATTTCTACATTTGGCCACACTTTTCACATTTCTTTGTTAGCTTTTTTGAGAGTGAGCATGTGCAGTCCTTTATTTACTTGGGGTCTGTGATAACTAAGAAACAATTTTAACTGACTAGTGACTTTTTATTATTGTAGTATTGGAAAGGTTCCATTTTACCCTGGATTATTTTACATTATTCCATTACTTGATCTGTGAAACAAGGCTTAGTTTGATCGAATATGTTTATCAAAGCTGTGGTGTGTATATGTGCATGTAAGTGCAGTCATTAAGACAACTCAATACAGAAAATACATTTCTCTTTTGAAAAATCTTTCTGGTGTGGTGTACCTCATTGTGTTCAGATGTTCTGCTGGTCAGGAGTACCGGTGACATTCGGATACCTGCAGCTGCTCGACAACTGAAATTCTTGCTGTGATCTATACCTCCTTGTTTGTGTATTTAAATTTTGTTATTCAAAATAACAGAATACAATAACACTGTCCATCTTGAGAGACGCTGTTATTTCTCCAAGATTATAAATAACAATGCTAGTAATCCCAGCGTTTTATTTTCTACAATTGATCGCCTACTAAACCCAGGTAACTCAAAGGAATGCCTCCTAAGTACTTCCAGTAAAACCTGTGAGGCAATCGCTGTATTTTTCAATCAAAAAATTTAATGATATTAGAAATAACATAGTATATCCCTCCAACACTAAGGATCCTCCTAAACCCCAGCATCCTGTTATAAACAAATTAAACTCTTTCACTAGGATAGATTTACCTGATTTACAAAAAATAATCTCTCAATTAAAATCCTCCACCTGCGTCCTTGACCCAATACCAACAGTGTTTTTCAAAGAAGTATCGGGCGTGCTAATTGACAATATTCTTGACATAGTAAATTCGTCATTAGATACGAGGGTCTTTCCAGACTGTCTTAAGACTGCTGTAGTTAAACCCCTACTTAAGAAACATAATCTTGACCCCTCGGCTCTTGAAAATTTTAGACCCATCTCTAACCTGCCTTTCTTAAGTAAAGTTCTAGAGAAGGCAGTCATTATGCAGTTAAATGACCACCTCAATAAACATGCTATTCTTGATAAATTTCAGTCGGGTTTTAGAACAAATCACAGCACAGAAACTGCACTCGTTAAAGTAGTAAATGATTTGCGAGTGAATGCAGACAGAGGCCATTTATCTGTTCTCATCCTCTTAGATCTGATTGCTGCATTTGACACCATTGATCACAACATTCTTAGAAATCGCCTTAGTCAATGGGTGGGCCTCTCTGGCACGGTCTTAAATTGGTTTAAATCCTACCTGACAGGGAGAAAATTCTTTGTTAGTTGTGGTAATTACAACTCAAAGACACATGATATCCAATATGGTGTTCCACAAGGCTCTATCCTGGGTCCGCTGCTCTTCTCAATCTATATGCTTCCGTTAGGTCAGATTATCTCAGGGCACAACGTGAGCTACCACAGCTATGCTGATGACACACAGCTGTATTTATCAGTAGCACCTGATGACCCCGATTCTATTGATTCACTAACAAAATGTCTGACTTGTATCTCAGAATGGATGAATAGTAACTTTCTCAAGTTAAATAAAGAGAAAACTGAAATCTTAGTGATTAGGCTATTAGAAATAAACTGGATACATTAGGATTAAAAGTCAAGACGGAGGTAAAAAGCTTAGGGGTAATTGTTGACTGTAATCTGAATTTTAAATCGCATATTAATCAGATCACTAGGACAGCATTTTTTCACTTAAGAAACATAAGTAAAGTTAGACCTCTTATATCACTGAAAGATGCTGAGAAATTAGTTCACGTGTTTGTTTTCAGTCGACTAGATTACTGTAATGCACTCCTATCAGGACTACCCTAAAAAGACATAAATCGTTTGCAACTAGTGCAGAAGGCAGCTGCTAAAATCCTAATTAGGAAAAGAAAATCCGAGCACATCTCTCCAGTTTTAATGTCACTACACTGGTTACCTGTGTCATTCAGGATTGACTTTAAAATTCTACTTATGGTTTATAAAGCCTTAAATAATCTCGCCCCATCTTATATATCAGAATGTCTGACACGTTATATTCCAAATCGCAACCTCAGATCCTCAAATGAGTGTCTCCTTAGAATTCCAAGAACAAAACTTAAAAGAAGTGGTGAGGCGGCCTTCTGCTGCTATGCACCTAAAATCTGGAATAGCCTGCCAATAGGAATTCGCCAGGCTGATACAGTAGAGCAGTTTAAAACACTGCTGAAAACATATTACTTTAACATGGCATTTCTATAACTTCAATTTAACTTAATCCTGATACTCTGTATGCTCAATTTCCTCATAATAACTATTCATGGTGGCTCTAAAATCCGTACTGACCCCTACTCTCTTTTCTGTTTCTTTTTCCGGTTTCTTTGTGGTGGTGGCCTGTGCCACCTCCACCTACTCAAAGCATCATGATGCTCCAACAATGATGGATGGACTAAAAGGCAGAATTCTACGTGACCATCATCATCAAGCCCTTCCGTGAGAACCCTAAATCCAAAGAGGACTGTTTCATTTATGTTAGGTAGAATGCCCAGAGGGGACTGGGCGGTCTCATGGTCTGGAATCCCTACAAATCTGGAGTTTTTTTGTTTTTTCTGTCCCCCCTGGCCATTGGACCTTACTCTTATTCGATGTTAATTAATGTTGATTTATTTCGTTTTCTTATTGTGTCTTTTATTTTTCTATTCCTTATTATGTAAAGCACTTTGAGCTACTGTTTGTATGAAAATGTGCTATATAAATAAATGTTGTTGTTGTTTAAGCAGTCTTCTTATATTACTGAGCAGCCAGTGAAGCAGAAATTACTTTGGTGATTTTTGCATCTTTGAACTGACTAGTACGGGACAGTAAAAGAAAAAGAAAAATAAACTATGACAATCGAAAATGAAAGGACAGGCCATGGTCAAAATCTAGAGACAAACAGATCTTCAGTCAAAACCAATATGGCCAATCAAAAATTCAGTCAAAAGAAAGACCTGAAATTGAAAAAACAAGGAAGAACAAATTAAATATTCTTTGGACTTTCTTAGCATTATGTTTACCTATGGAAAAATGAGCCAAAATAGTTGGATTTTTTCAAGAGCAAAATATTTGTATTATGTGTAACAGAAACATGCAAATACCAAAATGTCAACATAAACCCAGCAAGACAGGTACAGTATGTCTAGTGTCCACTGCTGTACTGATGCAGGTTTAGTACATGCCCTTCATGTGATATGTTTTGAAATGCAGATGTCAAAAGATTATTTGTAATTTTTTTTGTTGCTTTTCCACGACAGGGTAAAACCTACCACAGCGCAAGGCATAGTGACTTCCACTTTACACTTGACGCTGACATCGACAGTGTCTACATTATGAACTGTGCTTAGGAGGCAGAATTTTTCTTGTTCTTCAACTGGATTGCAATGATTTTGCATTTTTGCCTCACAGCTATTTCACTAAGTTTGACGTGTTCACATGACCAGAATCACCATAGAGCAGGTCTATTATATTACAAATTCAGTTGGGCCATATTTTCAAGCCAAGAAATCTAGCTGGACCAGATATTTTTAGCATCCAGTAAGCAGCAGGTAATAATACATTTTAAACCAACACAAATGAATGTTTTGAAAAACTAGTAATGTTTACACATTGTTTCCCTTTTAAATTTTGTCACATCTGACATAGGCACTTCAGAAACTGCATAAAAAAACAATAAAAAAGCTCTAATGAACAGAATCTGAGATAGTAACAATACTTTTTTTCCCCACTTTTGAAATAGAAAAATAAACATTTTGGTTATGTCTGACTTAGGCACATCTCAAAGTACATGAAAACAAAATAGTGCACAGTATTAGCAATAACATTTGTTTCCCTTTTCTAATAAAGTAAATATTTTGCTCACATCTGACCCATCTCAAAATCCATAAAATCAAAAAAGTGCACAGTATTAGAAATAACATTTGTTTACATTTTGAAATAAAATAAATATTTGGTGACACATCACAAAGTGCATTTAACAGAATAAAAAATAACTTTCAAAGCTATCAAATCTATCAATGCACAAACCCCATAACAAGTGATAACAGTAACTAACACACATGAATACAACATCTACTATATACAAAGGGAAAATAGATTTGTTTTAAATCACCATGTGTGATTAGAAGTGCCTTTTCTGTAAACAATGAGGTGGCGGTACACATACGTTGTATCTAGATCAAGTTTGAGGTACTACGAAGATAGATAGAGGCCAAGAGTTCTAGCGCTACATGTTTTGTTTATTTCGTGACAATGTTTAAAATTTTGAAATTGACAAATCATCAAGCATAATAATAATATTATATTGTTACATAGCGCTTTACTCACTACTTAAAGCATTTTGCAAATTCCACACAGAGAGGACCTGCGACACGAACCCAAGATCTCCTTATTGCGAGGCAGCAGCATTACTATTACAACACCTGTGTAGCTGCACTGTACTGCATAATACTGTGCTTGATAGTTTAAATTACAAACACAGAATTTTTGAATTTGAACAATATTAACTGCAGGTTCATGAAATTTATTTATTTGGCTGACCCATGAATCACAAAATTTGTGATACAATTGGTTACAATTGTTTTGGTTTTCCAATTGGAACACAGGCAGGTGAAATGACTTGCTCGTGGTCACCGGAGGTGTCTAGAGTAGCCAAAAATTGTACTCAAGTAAGAGTAGCGTTACTTCAAAATAATATTAGAAGTAAAAAGTAGTCATCCAAAAAATTACTCAAGTAAGAGTAAAAAAAGAATTTGGTGAAAAGACTACTCAAGTGCTGAGTAACTGTTTGATCATAATATGAGTACATGATTTATTTTTTAGAAATGTTGCAATAAGACAGACATAAATATAAAATAATGTGCAAATTCTACTATTTCCAAATATTAAAATAAAAAATGAGTAAAAATTTATAACATCTTTACAAAATAAAGATACACGAATAACACAAGTTCCAAATCTCAGTTCAGTTTTTCACAACAAAGCTTTTGAAGCCAATACTTACAGTAGGTAACATATATGTTTGAACAGTGCAAACTACTTACAGTGACGAGATATCCTGTACACTGACAGTATACTACTGCATATTCACTTGCCCTCCAAATAGCACAGCTGATAGAAAATAACATTAGAACAAGGCAGCTTGTGTGTCTGTTTATGTTTGGTTAAAACATGCTTGTTCTTCACTCAGTGAAGTGATAGTTGAGCTTCAGCGAGAGTTCAGTCTCAAGGTTCCTGCAGTGAAGCTGTGACCATTTAGCAGTGAACAGGAGCCCTACATAACTAAAAAGTCTCTCACAGGCTGCAGATGCAGGACGTTTGTGTGTGGTCATGTGACTGCATGGTTACATCTGATTGGTGTAAAGGAGTCATGTGATTATTGTTGCTACATCTGTTTGGTGAACAGTCATGCAGTAGATCCACTGGCGACTTCTCTCTGGCAAAAATATAGCGTATCTAATGTGTAAATGGAAAAAAGTAACGAGTCGAGTGTTGCCCAATGTAGCTGAGTAAGAGTAGCGTTTCTTCTTCACAAATGTACTCAAGTAAAAGTAAAAAGTATGGTGCAGTAAAACTACTCTTACAAGTACAATTTTTTTAAAAAGTTACTCAAATAAATGTAACGGAGTAGATGTAACTTGTTACTACCCACCTCTGGTGGTATCACAGTGTCAACAGTGAAATTTGAACCCATAACCTTAAGTTTGAAGTCCAGCGCCTCAACTACTACACCACACTGCCCATTAATAACAAGCTCTACATTCTACAAAAAAGTTGTTATGTAGTTCCACAAAGCAATCAGTGTTTACTTTGACTGTGTTTTACAGAAAATTCCAAACTCTTTTGCATGTTTTTATCAAATGCAGTCTAATTTATTTTTTGCTTTGTGTGTGAGTGGAGGGCCAGCCAATCGTATGGAGAGAAGTGTTGAGACAGTGCTTGTCAGTTATAAGGCTGTCATTCGAGTAACAATTAGATTAATTTACGAAAACCCATGTTCGCACTTACTTGATGAAACTGGAATATAACTAAGACTCGGCATATGATTGATTGTAGAAACATTAAATATACAGTATAGTTGATGCCAGCCATTGGCAAAAACAAACCATTGTATCATAGACTACTACCACCACTTCTAGTCACACAACAGCATTCTCTATTGTGGGTTAAATGTTGCTAGGCTACATGGAGTGTTGCATTCATGGTCTGTACTACTGTAGGAATTTATGTAGGAATTTCTGAAGGATCGCAAAATGTGTTTTCCTTAGTTTTTCTCTCCATTTCTGGTAGGACCACGGGCTGGTCCACTCGGAGGTTGCTTCTAGGCCGTATGTGGCCTGCGGGCTGGTATTTCAATAGGCTGGCCATAGTGGTTTGTCGTGCAGTTCCATATGCATCAGTTTTCCATTTGAAGTAAAGTTTCAGGCAGTTCAGCTGAGGTTTAGAAACTGTCCATCATTATAGAGTAGCCTTGGTCAAGCAAAGGGTTCACCAGTGACAGCACAGATGATGCAGCAAGCGATGACGTATTGACTGTACTTGCCACCTCACCTGGTCAGTCTATCAGTGTAAAATATCAAGCTCCAGATGTACCCAGAGCTTGCTTTGCAAAGCATGTAGAACTTGACACCAAAATGTGCCTGTTTGGATGCGATGTACTAGAACTAAGACAGACTTTAATTGTAACCACAAGACTTTTGTTAATACTTAGAGTATGTCACCATTGGGAGCATACACCTTCTTCATATTATTATGATTGCCTGATATACTTACCACAGTTTGTACAGTATTGGTGCTGGGTGATTGGCTTTATCATTGGCATTGTTATTAGTGAAATGCAGGTATTTTCTTAATGAGTGAAAAATGACATTCACTCATAACTTTGCCGAAAATGGGTGTTTGCAGCAACTGGTTGTGGATCAGTACCACCTCTGGGTGTGTTTACCCACTATGCCTCGTAGTATGAGTAGGTTGAAAAACAGCCACATGTTGTCTGCAACAACAAGCAAATGGTTTATAGTAATTTTTCCGATACTTATCAGCAAAGCAGTTCATTGCAACAACTATGTTTTCCATTAGATTGTCATTGAAAAATAATAAAGAATCCAGATAATCATATTCACCAGACCCATTTATATTAGGTTTAACTGTAAATAGCAACATCACAGAAACTTGCAGGTCAGAATATGCTGAATAGGTGTCAATTTCGCTGTCCGTGTCCAATGACCAATTCACATAATCATCATTATTGCTTGATTTTAGCAATGGTTCAGTTTCAGTCTAATATAAAAACCACAATTATATTAGAAAAATTATTCTTTTCCATTGTGATTTTGGTTGAAGGCCCCCATCCCTTTCATGAATACTGATGAATTACCATGGAATTATCATAAGTGGGCAGAAAGTATAGAAATGTTCATGATTTTTCACAGCTTCCACTAGATTGCAACAGCATACTGGCTTAAAACTATACAACAGGTACACATTGCCCAGAGTGTGACTTGGGAATAACCATTACTACATCACCTAGAAGTTTAATGCAGCGAAACAAGGGTTTATCCATCAAGCTCGAATACCCTGGAAACATCTGGGGTGACCTTTATATTGTTTGTAAAATGATATGCTAAATAAACGTACCCCTGGAAATTCTAAGATCTCTATGGAGATGGCTGAAACAATTATTTAAAATGGCATAAGACAGTATTAAATATTAAACTTTGTCAACGTGTGTTCTACACAAAATGAAGTACAAAAAATGAATCCCTTGTATCTCAAAACCTTATAAACCATTTATAGTTTGGTTTTTCAGAAACTCAACAGGAATTTGCACAAAACATGTATAAAAGTAGGAGATTTAAAAATTTTAGACATTTTACATTTTTTTAAATTACCTTTAAATTAGTCTGGTAATTCTGCCATTGTTTGTACAAAAGAATTTTTTTTCATTCTTGCTTTGAACCTCCTACTGTTACTGTCAGAAATAAGAATCTTTTGACCAGATACTCAAAGATCACAAATGGCTGCCTGTCTAAACCTGTGACATGCAGAGATGGAACACATAGCTAGTCTACATTTGGAAAATATTTTAAGACACATGTGAGTGAATTACACTGCATGAAAAGAGGTGTATCTGTACTAGGAAACTTCTGTATACACCACTGATTTTCGGAAGTATCTACAAGTACCACTGAGCGTATACATCAAATTCCACCAACCTAGGATACTTCCAGATTGATAACAATTCGGATGTATCTTGCTGAGGGATTCTTCCATGGTACAGCCATTTGTTGCTCTTGCAAGGAGACATTCACACCTCAAGAACCATTTGCATTTTACACCTCTGCACAACTCTGCTGTTCTACATTGGTCTTTTATCTCAACATTGATTGGTTGATTTAAATAAAAAAATAAAAAAAAAACACTTCCATTGGTCACACTTTTTATTTAGCCCAACCCAAGCCCTCATAGCTTAGTGACTTGACTGGTTATTGGGATTGGGCAGGTATGTAGACGGACCATATACACTCCCCACCCCCACCCCCCACTGTACTATACATCCCCCGCACCGTTTAAAAAATGAGAATAAAATTGATTCAGAAATGTTTTTATTAAAATAAAACCAAACACTAATAAATATACAACGTAAGAATAAGAAAAAACTGAAAATATGGAGAAAAAAATGTGCAAATATGACGGTGCAATTAAATTAAAAGCAATGAAACAAACACATGCACCAGTGCTTATTAAAGTTCCAAAAATGAATCTTCTTCTGGCCCGATTCCATCAGCTCTTACACGCTGATGGTGTGTAAGAGCATAGCGCATATCCGCCTCCAATCTGGACTGAAGCTGCTGGCAAAGCTCAGACAATTGTGGGCTCCTGTGAGGTGGAGACCTCACAACCCACACCGGTCTTCCATCAACGATGGCATCCTCTTCATCGGACATCAGGTCCAGAATTGCAGTCTGCCACAGTTCTCTCTCTGCATATGTTTGGATGACTCTAGACCTGGACTCCAGCAACTGCAAAACACACCATATGTTAACCCCTAAAAACACCCAGAGATGTACCAAACTTTATATATATACACTGTATATATATATATATATATATACAGTACAAGCCAAAAGTTTGGACACACCTCCTCATTCAATGTGTTTTCTTTTTTTTCATGACCATTTACATTGGTAGATTCTCACTGAATCAAAACTATGAATGAACACGTGGAGTTATGTACTTAACAAAAAAAGGTGAAATAACTGAAAACATGTTTTATATTCTAATTTCTTCAAAATAGCCACCCTTTGCTCTGATTACTGCTTTGCACACTCTTGGCATTCTCTCGAAGAGCTTCAACAGGTAGTCACCTAAAAATGGTTTTCACTTCACAGGTGTGCCTTATCAGGGTTATTTAGTGGAATTTCTTGCTTTATCAATGGGGTTGGGACCAGCAGTTGTGTTGTGCAGAAGTCAGGTTAGTTGGACGATCATTTATTTTTCAACAGGACAATGACCCCAAACACACCTCCAGGCTGTGTAAGGGCTATTTTACCAAGAAGGAGAGTGATGGAGTGCTGTAAATGGTCATGAAAATAAAGAAAACACATTGAATGAGGAGGTGTGTCCAAACTTTTGGCCTGTACTGTACATCTGGCAGACGTAGAGTTTAGCGGAGATTTCCCATACCGTATTTGTCCGGATACAGCTCTTTTCATGCAGTGTTAGGAAGTCCATTTGCAATAAGGCTAAATTATAGGATTTTTCCGTAGCACATGTGAAAGAATGATGTTTGAAGAGCAGCATTGTAATAATTATTAGAATAGTCTATTAAGTGGTGAAGTGGTGGCTGTGAGGTTAAGGATCTGCACTGGTATCCGGAAGGTTGCTGTTTCAAATCCCTGTTACTGCCAAAAGAGATCCTACTCTGCTGGGCCCCTGAGCAAGGCTTTTAACCTGCAATTGTTCCATTGGGCTCTGTACAATGGCTGACCCTGTGCTCAGACCCCAAGGGGTATGTGAAGACTAATAAATTCCTAATACAAGAAATTACACGTATGAGGCAAAATAATATATATTGTATAAGGCAAAATAATAAAGAACAAAAAAAGGTAAATAGGCTATTAAAAAAATCAGGGAGAGTGTGTAAATCTGAATACAATGCAGCAATATATCTTTGCCACCATTATAATTTTTTCAATTTACAGCTGCAAAGAAAAAAGTCCTCGCTTACAAATATCATGAGATTTTCAATGACAGTTGAGTTACCGTTAAATTAAACCTACCCAGTCATGCTCCATCAGCACATTGGTCACACAGATGGCCTAAAGAAGGATAGTTTAGTCTGTGCAAGTTAGTTAACATTATTAACAGACTTTATCTCATGAAGTTTTCACATTGCTATAATTACTTCAACAATATGATTGTTTTGTTTATTCAGCATGTTGGTGATAATTGTACCATGCAGTGGACTGACAGTCCATCCAGGATTGGCTCCCACCTTGTACCTGAAGCTAATTGCATAGATTTCAGCCCCCAGTAATTCTAAATTGATTAAAGTGAGTTTGGGAATGGGTGGATATATGGATTAATATTTATCTCATTCAGATATATAGTATAACTATAGGGTACACAACGTGATCACCATGCAGTCCCTGAGACAAATCATGACACAGTCATTTCCTTGCATGGAATAGCTTATGACAGAGAGTAAATGATTTTGAGTAGCTTTTGGAATCTTTTAAACTGATGTAGAAGTATAAAGAAGCTATAAAAAAGAAAATAGCTTAAAATTGGAATAATGACAGTACCTTTGTATCTGGGTTTTTATTCCTTTGGATGATACTCCTGCCGCTGACTACTCCTACTTCTAACCAGGCGAGTATTCTAAGGGACCAGACCATCATACTGAGAACCCAGTCAGCTCCTCATTGTCCCACAGCTCACAACAGTCACACTTTAAATACACCAGTTAAACTATGTGAATCTCGATTGTTTGAGAAAACAGGAATACCCAGATAAAATGGAAACCAAGACTCTAGACCCCCTGTTAATGTGGAGACACACTTTCTACCTCCTCTGGAAACGAAAACAGGGCAGGCTTTGAGGCATCTTAAATTCTTGGTCATCTTCTCATGTGGTCTTCTCGGTGCTCTCAATAAGCTTTACCTGAGGAGATGGAGAGTACTGTGTCAGTAAACACCAGCAGAACAGGCTTGCTTTCAATGCATATAAATAAGAGGCTTTGCACTGACATAACTTACGTTTTTTTCTGTTTTTCCCTGCACTCAATGTAATGAAAGTGAGCTTTGAACAAATGTAACAAAAGAACTTTTTACTTTCATGTCATCTTACTTCATGCCACTACAGTAGAAACAATTACACTTTTAGAGTGGATGGCATTTACATAGTGCATGACACACGGATTAAATGCTTCACCTTGTCATTGGCTTATATAAATAACAGTGCCATCACTATTTTTAGAATCTAAGTCGTTTAATTCTGATACATAATTTTTGTTGCCATGTGAAAAAAATGTGACTCTTTGAGAAACAGTAAAGCAGGAATCAGAATAAATCGAGTAGCAAATCATATAATATGGAAACAAAACATATTAACAGTGACAGAAACATATGACTCATATATTCATCCATCAATCCATTAAGCTGTTTAACTAAGATCAGAGATGCAGAGAGCTAAAGCCTGTCTTGGTAGCACAAGGGACATGCTATTCATTATGTGCAGCAAGACTCCAGTACATAACAGTACTCGCTCATTGAGGACCAAGAGTCAAACAAAATGGAGAGACACCCACACAGACATAGGGGGGGGCAAGCAAAGTTCACTAGACTGTGACTCTTTAACTCTGACACTTTAGAACTAGCCACACGGCAACCCCTACAAGTTTCATTTTGAAAATAATAACCAATATTCTTCATATATATACCTGTTGGGACAGATAAACACACTTTAGGAGTGAGAGATGCTGGCCTGCTGGTAAAAAGTAGAAACATTATGTTAAGCCCTATCTATATATTTAGGTCCATTTTTTTCCAAGTACTTAAAACAGAAATCAGCTCTAGACTTTTCCTTATTATTTATTAGTTTGCCTGTCCATATACAATACAATGGCGAGTATTAAGTTAGCACTTTAAAAGTATACAGTGTCACACACGCGAGCTTAGGAGGCAGTCAAAAAGCCCTGAGGTGAGTGAAACATCTCTAGACGAAGGGTTGATTTGCGGTACCAACGCCTCTCTCTCTTTTTCATCAGACTAAAAGAAGAAAAATAACTTACCTCACACACTTCCAAGTTCGCAAGATGGCCACAAGATCACTTTCCACTCCATCTTGATGACATCAGTTCCGGCTCCACCTTGATGACATCAGTTCTGTCACATCAGGTCTCATGAAGATGACATCACTTCCGCCATAGCATCACTTTTGGTCTCCTTTTGATGACATCACATCCGTCTTGCAGTTATGACGTTATCTCCTGCCACATCATTTCCGCCCACCATTTTTCTCCAGTATAAAAACACTATGACTGTATTTTCTGTTGTCATTTGCTGTTTAAAAGTACATTGATTGTTATTTTGCATTCATTTTCTTTACTTTGTCCGTTGGACATGATAAGGGGATGGTTCCCAACTCTTTTACTTTCATTTACCATTGGTGATTCGGTTGTGCAATTTAAAATTTTTAGAATCTTTTTTTAAATTACCCAAATTCAGGGTTGTGCACCAAGGTGAATCTTCTGCATTTCAGCGTAAGCCTGTTAAAGCATGCTTTTGTCTGCATTCCACTTGACCAAATCCTCTGACTTCACAAGTGTCCAAGTAATGTACGGCTCCAACATCTTTGTACATCTTGAGGGGTTATGCATAATGGAGGTCTGAGGCTGAAATTACATATAATCCCCTGAAAGTGATGGCAAGAGTGTAAACATGGCTTGTCACATAGCGACATGACAATAAACCAGGTTTGAGTTAAATCAGACAGATGCCAAAACTGTCAAACACATGCATTATTTTCCAACTTAGTTTTTTATTTACAGTGGCTGTAAAAAGTATTCACCTCCTTGTAACTTTTCAGATTTTATTGTTATAAAACATTAAATCACAGTTGATTGAAGTTGTTTCTTTTTGCCACTGATCAATAGAACAGGACTCTTTAATGTCAAATTGAATGCAGATCTTAGCAAATTGGTCTACATTAATTACAAATATAAAACCCAAAATAATTCAATGTTGTATAACAATAAAATGTGAAAAAGGGGGTGAATACTTTTTATATTCACTCTACTGTATATTTCAGGCACCATGTCAATATATAATATTTTTTGTTCTAGATCTCACTAGTGTTTTCAAACAAAGACTTCATCCTATTATAAATGATTTTATGAGTGATAAATCCTGTTGGAATTTGAATTTTGGAGATCTGCAACAATAATTAAGTATTGACTGCTAAACTCCTAAGTGCTCAGTCACTAATTACTCATTATCCCATTTCTGAGCACAATCTGTTAACAGTAGGTTAGCAATGATTTCTTTAACTAAAATGCTCAAGTGAAATTTGTTTATCCAAGCACAGTTGTTTTGTAGGTTGAATGCTGTTTTTTCTAATTGTAATCAAATAGGAAATCATGCATTAAAGACTAAGTAGCAAAATAATTTTAAAATATGTTTATGTATAATTCTTTAAAATCCATTAATCCTTTGTCCTTCTGAAGAGATGACAGCAAAATTGCTTGCTAATGTGTGTATGTAACATATGCTTTGCTATCTTGCCAACTAAAGAAGATGTAACTATATCTACTATATAATAAAACACTAAGGTCTGTGTGTCTAGTTCCTCAGAAAAATCTGATTGGTCTGTTTGGCTTTGGTGTGATTGGTCAGTTTGGCTTTTGTGATGCAAGGAAAGAGGAAATGTAACTATGAAATGTAAGAGGAGGAGTAAAGACGCAAGCTGAGGAAATCACCTTCAAAGATGGAAAGGATAAAACTGGACAGGAGGTGAGAAAGACACCTTGAAAATGGTAACATAATCTGGGAAGCGGGCTTTACAGAAACATGCATGGGAAAGGGAGAAGAAAGTGAAGAGAGGATCAGAAACATGTGAATACAGAGGAAATGTGCTGAAAGTACATGTAGGGCAAGATACAGCAAATATTTAAATTACCTGTCTTCTACAGGTGCTGTAGTTAGTATATAATGTTCCAAATTGACACCACATATTAACTTTTATAATAATTTCATTTAATATTATCTATTCAGAAATTACCTTATTCATAGGTCAGTTTTCTAAGTGTCTGTCAACTTGTTTATTGGCAAAGACAACGACACCATGGATATAGCTGAAAATTCTGCTTCAAAAGCAGAAGATTTGGTCCCCAAATGGGCTAGCACATCTGTTGTATGGCAGTACATTTACATTTACAAATTCAGGTATTTTATTAATCATGTCCAGCGGAGGTGGCTCCTTTGAGAGGAAACACAGCATGCCTGTTCTACCTTTTGAAACAAAGTCATAAGGAGCAGTATGAGGAATGCTGTTCACAAAAATGTGTTAGCAGCAAAGCCAGACTGAAAACAAAATCTGAACCATGTCTATAGCAGCCATTGATTTCCAAATTATTTGAATGAGCCCAGGACCCAGTGTAAAAAAGAAATACTGCAGGCCATTACCCACTACCTGTGTAAAGACAGTACAGTACTATCCAAAAAAATACTGTCCAAAAAAAAGAAGTTTTTCTGTACCTTCTCAACTAACTTCATAAACAATTCCAGATTCAACCCCATATATATCTTTCACAAGTCGCCATTCCATAGGAATATGAGTAGTGATGCAAAAAAGTGATGGAAGAGCTGAAAGACATGGAATTTTTTGCATGCTCGACCAATCTTTGGTTAAGCAGGACAACAGAGCTCACCATAAGCCTAACAATTAATTTCATCGACCATGGCTTTGAATTAAAGACTTGCGTTTACAGATGTACTACTTCCACGAAGAACACAATGGGGAAAATATATCTATGGGATTACGTGAGTCTTTGGCTAGTAGGTGTTTATGCAAAGATAGTCTAGTGAATTTTAGTACTGACAATGCGAAACATATGATCAGAGCTACTGAAGTAAATGACTGACCCAGACTTCAATGTTTTGGACACAGACTGTACCTTGCTTGTCAGTAAGTGTCAATTTTAGTTTAGAAATTTAACTGGCTAGTAACAGAGTAGTACAGAGTTAAAATGTTTGCCATTCTGTTATGCCTTACACTACTTATATTTACCGCGTTTGGCAGACACTTTTAGGGTGACAACGCGAGTGTTATGTAGTCATCTACATAAATGTTTCACGTGTACTGGCAAACGTAGAACAGAGTTGCTAACAAGCTGAACTCCTGATCTAAGGTAAAACAAAGGCAATACTCAGGAAAGTTTATCGTTCATCGCAATTTTTCCCAGTATCATACAGCCTTCATTTTACCTAATGGTAATAACAATATACAGTGGAATCTCAGGTCACGAACGTCTCAGACCACATACAAATTGGGTCACGACCAAAAAGTTCACCAAACTTTTGCATCTGTTCACGACCACACACTCGGTGACGAACAAGCCAGCTTCCCTTCCGGTTCGTACGCGCTGATGATTTCCGCACGTGTTCAGTCTCTCCCTGTGCATTCCCTGTGCAGCGACAGAGACAGCACGAGAGAGCGAGCGGGCGAGAGAGAGAGTGCGAGAAGGCAGTAAGGCTGAGAAGGCAGTTAAACAATGCAAAGGGCTTGTTTTTAAAGAGACTGCAAAGTTAGTTCTCTCTGTTCAAGGTTTTCTCAATGTTATTCAATGTTTTTACATTTAGTTTACTATTACACTGTGCATTCTATGGTATACTTAACTATTTTTGTGCTTAAAAATCTTTTAAAAAATATATATTTACATACAGCTCGTACGGTCCGGAACAGATTAATTGTATTTACATACAATCCTATGGGGGAAATTACTTCGGATCACGACCAAATCGGGTTGCGATCAGAGTTTTGGAACAAATTGCGGTCGTGACCCGAGGTTCCACTGTATCATGTAACTGCAGGATTAGAGGTTTTCATGAAGAAATAGTGAAGTCAATGTAGTGTGTCTAGGCCAATAAGACTCCTGGACATATTTTCAGATCTTTCCAATATAAAATCAAAGAAAGTGGTGATCAAATTCTAAAATGTACTACTGAATATTGTCTGCCATGGATATATCTGAAAAAATATGTGATACTCTGCATTGTTTCTTTGAATCTGCCCAAAGAAGTGCTTCCAGGCAGATCATTGTACTTAACTTTGTGTCTAACTCTAGTGGGCAAAGTGATACAAATCTCCTAAATTTTTGGCGGAAAATAAATTTGAGGGAACTTACTCACAATGTTTAAAATACTCAGAAGAAATGACTTTGTGAATTCTTTAGATGTTTATCAGTGAAAATGCTCTTAAATCCTTAACTTCATCAGGTCTTGCAAGTATTTGGGGAACAATACAAAGTCATCAGATAATCAATGGAATATAAAAGATTAACTGTCACTTGAAGAATTGAATTGCATCTCAGAGGAAAATGTAGTCATTTTGATCCACTTATTACATAAAGTATAGCACTATTGGAATGGTTTTAAATGTTGAAAAAGACTGCTGGTGTGTAAGTTGAGTACAAATTAACCTTCAAATTTATTTTTATCTTTTATAGCACTGTGCTGCTTCTAATCTTCCAATTCCATATATGCAAGTTATTTTTATGCATATTGAGAGTGGAATTGTTCAGTAGTGCACAGTTTCTTTTATCCCTTTTCTAAGAATTTTTTATAGTTAAAGCGAGGAAGTTGTGCCTTTAGCATGCTTGACATTCATACCTGATACTCTGACAGTGATTCATAGATTTCACTGATATAATGATCTCCTGCCATTTTGTTTTGGCAGAACCCAAAGTCCCATTATTTCAATCAATTGTTCTCCGTTCTTCAGGCACACAGAGAGTATAAAAAAGGAGGCGTGATGTCCCTGGCCTTTCACTTGTTTCAAATGAAATAAGTTGGTAACCTGTATATGTCAAGCCCCTGCTAGTTTATGCCATCGTATTTCTTGCATTATTCATGACAACGGGGAGAGGTGCTTACAACTGAGGAACAGAGTGTAGGAAATATTCTTGCTCTTTGAAAGATGTTTTCAAAGTTGACATTTTAAAGCAGAACAAAGAAACTGTAGGCAAGTATTAAACCCAAGTCTTGCTGTTATATGTCAAGGATTCATTATTAAAAGAGTTGTAAGAAACAGTTGTCAGAGCACTGGCTTAGATTACACTCATGGTGTACTAATACTGTGGTTAATTTCCATGCATCCTCCCATCTGTTGTCTTTATCTGCTTTTTGCTTACAGGATTATGAGAAGACAAAGTCTGTCACAGCCACATGAGGTACAGCGCAGGAGGAATGGTAGGGGTGCCAGTCCATTGATATTCATGTTCACGTTTACACCAACACTGACTCCAACCAAGCCAGTTTATAATTACCTTTTAACAAAACATTTGAGGTAGGGCAAGGGATTGGGAATGCTGGTCAGAAATGTTTTAGAATACACACAGATTTGACTAAGCCAAGAATTAAACATAGTTCCCTGAAGTGCGGAGGCAGTAATGCTAACCTTGAAAAAGACTGGGCGCCCCTGCTTAAAATGTCTGTTACTCTGAGCAGAAGATAAACTGATCATCATAAGGCAGGAAGTTAATTATGACACATTTCTTTAATAATTTAAACAAGATTACATTTGTATTTCCATTTTCCATAGGTACAAAATACTAAAAAAAATAAAAATAAAAAGGGCCTGAAGCAAAAGTTTGGTCACCTGACATGGTCAGTACTTAGTAAGACCCTCTTTGGCAAGTATCAATGCTTTTTGTAGCCAGCTAAGAGTTTTACAGTTCTTACTTGGGATATTTTCACCCATTTGTCCCTACAAAAGGCTTCTAGTTCTGCAAATTCTTGGGCCATCTTGCATGCACTGCTCTTTTGAGCTCTGTCCACAGACTTTAAGGTAATGTTTAGGTCGAGGGACTGTGAGGGCCATGGTAAAACCACCAGCTTGCCCCTCTTGAGGTATTTCAATATATAAGTGTATATATATATATATATATATATATATCTAATTACAAAAGGGTAGGAAAGGATAAGATAAGAAATGGAGTAGAACACAAACATTCAACAAAACCTCAACAAAAATTCAACAAAATCTTATTACACATGAAACACTATTACACACATAGCTCTGCACATTGTGGCCAAAATGTTCTATTTTGATTTCATCTGTCCACAGAACTTATTTACCAAATGCATCAGGCTTGTTTAGATGTTTATTTGCAGACTTCAGATGCTTCATTTTGTGGCTAGGATGCAGGAAAGGTTTCTTCTGCTGACTCTACCATGAAGGCCATATTTGTTCAAGTGTTGCTACACAGTGCACCACCACTCCAGAGACTGCTAAATCTTCCTGAAGGGCATTTGCAGTAAAGTTTTCTCAGTCTTCCAAACTTCAACTTGACCTCCACCATTCCTGTTACATGCCATTTCATAATAATATTATTAACCGAGAAAACAGCTACCTAAAAACGCTTTGCTATCTTCTTTTTGCCTTCTCCTGCTTTGTGAGCATCAATTAATTTTTCAGAGTGCTAGGCAGCTGCTTAGAGATGCTCATGGCTGCTGATTGTTGGGACAAGGTTTGAGGAGTCTGAGAATTTATACAGCTTTGCAATTTGCATCCCGTGGGGTTTCCTAACGATGACTGTGAACAAGCTATAGCCGTAATGAGCTAATTAACATCTGAAACCTTGGGAGAAGTTATCTGAGACCTCATACAATTGTACAAAAACAAAAAGCAATACACTAATCTTGCATAAAATGCGGAAAAGAAATGCATCATCTTTAACTTTATGCCTTTTCATCTTCTGCTCACTTAACTATTCACTGTAACAGACATCTTAAGCAAGAGTGCCCAAACTTTAATATGCCACTGTATATAGGAGGGGAATGGTGGCACAGTGATTGGCATTTATTCCATCATTTGCATTCATCGTTTCTTTAAGCAGCAGCTAACCACTGTTTGCCATCCATCCATCCTCTTCCGCTTATCCGGGGTTGGGTCGCGGGGGCAGCAGCTTGAGCAGAGAGGCCCAGACTTTTCTCCCTCTGACCACTTCTTCCAGCATTTCCGAGAGAAGCCCAAGGCGTTCCCAGGCCAGCCGGGAGACATAGTCCCTCCAACGTGTCCTGGGTCTTCCCCGGGGCCTCCTCCCGGTTGGACGTGCCTGGAACACCTCACCAGGGAGGCGTCCAGGAGGTATCCTGATCAGATGCCCGAGCCACCTTATCTAACTCCTCTCGATGCGGAGGAGCAGCGGCTCTACTCTGAGCCCCTCCCGGATGACTGAGCTTCTCACCCTATCTTAATGGGAAAGCCCAGACACCCTGCGGAGGAAACTCATTTCAGCTGCTTGTATTCGCGATCTCGTTCTTTCGGTCACTACCCATAGCTCATGACCATAGGTGAGGGTAGGAACATAGATCGACTGGTAAATTGAGAGCTTTGCCTTACGGCTCAGCTCTTTTTTCACCATGACAGACCGATGCAGAGCCTGCATCACTTCGGATGCCGCACCGATCCGCCTGTCGACCTCACGCTCCATTCTTCCCTCACTCGTGAACAAGACCCCGAGATACTTGAACTCCTCCATTTGGGGCAGGATCTCTCTCCCAACCCTGAGAGGGCACTCCACCCTTTTCCGGCTGAGGACCATGGTCTCGGATTTGGAGGTGCTGATTCTCATCCCAGCCGCTTCACACTCAGCTGCAAACCAATCCAGAGAGAGCTGAAGATCACGGCCTGATGAAGCAAATAGGACAACATCATCTGCAAAAAGCAATGGCCCAATCCTGAGTCCACCAAACAGGACCCCTTCAACATCCTGGCTGAGCCTAGAAATTCTGTCCATAAAAGTTATGAACAGAATCGGTGACAAAGGGCAGCCCTGGCGGAGACTGTTTGCCTGCTGCTTAAATGTATACTTCACCCAAAAAATTATATTTTTTATATGTTACTTACCCCATATAGATGGTAGTAGTGGCAGAGAAAAAGATGTAATCTTATACTTTCATGCAGAATGGAGATGATAAACCTTTGTACATAATAGGTGTCTATGGTGACCAATGCTAGACAACAGTGCTAGAAAATAGTAAATATCAAAAGGTCTATGAAAAAGATCTAATGTTTATGTTGCATAATCCAAGTCATCCAGTTGTATGCTGACAACATCTCAAACACATGTATTTTTACTAAAATATTATTTAATAAACCACCATAAGAAAACGTCTGTGATATAGCTTTTTAATTCATTTTTGACACAGTTATTTCTATAGATTGAATTATTTTGGATTTCTAATTAATAGTTTTTGGAGTCAAGTATAATGAGCTAGAATTCAGCATTATAAAGAAAATTACATTTCTGTGTGTTGCTTAATGTAGTGGGCTATAAACCAGTGTTTTAAAGAAAAGACCAAATTTCTGGAAAATTCTGCTACAGGTTATTGTTGATGGCTATCTACAGGACATAAATATGTACCTGTCTTGCAAAAGAGTCATCTGCTTTGAATAGTCAGACTGCTTTGATTAGTATCTCATCCACACACAATGTGGTGGTACAGAACTGCCTGCTTCCTTTGAAAATTAACAAGCTTTGGGGACTTTGGTTTCTAATCAGGTACTTTTTGATAGCTGACCACAATACTACTGTTGAACCAAAGTAAATGTGTTTACACTATTTGTTCTGCAGTGGAAACTGGCATGCACCATTGTTGAACTGATCATTATATTGATCTATGCAGAGATTATATATCTCTGGGTCAATGAGAATAAAGGAGAACAGAGAAGTATGGTCTGAGACTCATGACTGCTGCCTGTTTCTTTTATGCTTTTCACCATATCGCTGTGGCTACACCCTGTAGCAACAGTGGCCTATACCTGGCCCAGGTTCCCCTAGGTCTGAGGCCGGTAACACAAGCAATCCATTTTGAATATTCCTTTTATGAATTAATGCATAGGTAAGTTTCTGTGAATTATTATGGCACATTTTCATCACCAAATTGTTTATTATGATCATCACCATTTTGCTTCACCCATTATTTGGATGCTTTCTCCAGTTGCTAGGGACGTGTCATTAGAAGTTGTGAACCTATTATCGCAACACGACAGGTTCAAACTCCATCTTTTGGACATTATTTCCTTATCTGAGATTGATGGATTCCAGTGCCCTTTTTCATTTATTTCTCATTTTTTGTTTTTGACTTATGCTTTGTTTTCTCAACTACAGTTCTTGGTTTTCCTTTTGTTTTGATGACAGCTCTTTAGTTCTCTCGGTTTTGACTTCGGCTCCTGTTTTGTTTAAGTCTCTCCTTCCTGTCCTTCTCTTCCCCCACTGCTACTTCTTGTAACATAACAAATCACTCACATGAGTGAAAATGGAATACACTCAAATGTGAAGAAATATTTTAAATTAAAGAACTGCCTCCATGCTGCATTAATTGCTTGGGGTCCACTACAGTAACAGCTTACTCATTGGTTAACATTGCACTTCACATGATGTCAACAAAATGTGTGCACTGGCAGACATGTGAAACTAAAGATTAAAAGTTAAAGAAAACTAAGTGAAAACATTATCAAGAAGAGGAAATGCATCGTACTTGTACATATCTGTGATGCTACAGCAAGCAGAAGGTCAATTCGCCTATGCATTTTCACTGACTGGTGTTAAATAATCCTATGATACTCCATTTGTAGCTCACTGTTAAGAATATAAATGCAACTGCGGGAGATGGTTGTACAATTCAAATGTTCACTTATGTCAGAGCATGTTCCGTTTTCATTCATGAGGGTGTTTTCCAGAATAGTTCAAAGAGGGAGCCATCGTGAAATAAGACTGGATGACTTGACGAACTGATGTGTGGATTATGCAACATGAATAACATGAGATTTTTTTCATCGATATATTTGATACTGTTTGCTGTTGTCTAATGATAGCTACCATGGACATATTTATCAGAAACTTTCATAGCTCTGTTCAGCAGGAGAACGTGAGATCAAAATATTTCTTGGCCATCACTACAGACTACATTGGATAAGTAATGTATACAAAAATATCATTTTTTTGTTTAATTAAAAAAACAAGGTTTCAAAATTTGTTTAAAGTTTGAGTAAAGTAAGCATGTGCCATTAGTAAAAGTAATAATTAAGTAAAAAACCTGTGGCTTCTACAACATTCCAAGATCTCAGTTTGACCTCCCTGCTGTATGACATTTTGGATAAAGGTCAGTCAGTCATTGTCCAACCCGCTATATCCTAACACAGGGTCATGTGGGTCTGCTGGAGCCAATCCCAGCCAACAAGAGGCAGGAAACAAACATCGGGCAGGGAGCCAGCCCACTGCAGGGCACACATTAGGATCACCAATGTACCTAACCTGCATGTCTTTGGACTGTAGGTGCAAACCCATGCAGACCGCAGACACAGGGAGAACATGCAAACTCCGCTCAGGGAGGACACGGAAAGCGAACCCAGGTCTCCTAACTGCGAGGCAGCAGCACTACCCACTGCGCCACCATGCCGCCCTGGATCAAGATATCAGAGTGAAATATGATAACAATATTAAACAGGGATATTGAGTGGCCCCCAACCCTTTCAAGATTATTGCATTTTTCATTATATAGCTGAAATGGATTTATTATTCTGCCTGATTACTTGAATTGACACAAAGATACCATTACACAGCAGATGAAGTCAGCGATAACGTCCAGCCCCTAGGAGACTGTGTAAGATCAGAAGACAATGTGTATAGCAGAGGATTTTTCAGTCTACTAGAAAAAGACTGACCATTTATGAAGGTTTTAATTGAAATTTTAGTCATGTGTAACAAGTACAGATCCTGTTATGCAAAAACTGTTAAGAAAATCCTAGTACTCAGCATTCTTCTCTAGCTGATTCAGAAAATGTGTGTGCTTCCCACACCAAGCTGCAACTTGAGAAAAAGTTCTCATGCTGCTTGGTTACTGTGTAATTAGCTGACAAAAGTGACAGGCAATTCAGTGGGAACAACTCATGCATTAGATTAAACCAAGTCTTCATACTTTATTTAACATTGAGTCCCATGCACCAATAATTACTAAACACACGCAGTCCCTGGTGTTACATCCACATTTAATTGGTAATTAGTCTATGGGAGTCCATGAATTCACTGGTAGGACACAGAAAAGAAATTAAGTTTGTTTTAAATAAGCAATACAATTTAAAAAGTCTTTCTCTTTATCATGTTGTCCCTGGACAGATTTTACTTTTATTCTCTGCATGCAACAGCATGCACTGCCAGCAGAAAACAAAGGCTACTGGTAACTGATGTGAGGTATAAACTGCCATTATTACAGAGAGCTGATTCTACACAGTTTGAGATTATATGATGGCTGGAGTTTTCAAATAACAGAAATTACAAGGGTAGATTGTGTTCTAAAATGAGAATTAAAAAATTAAAATGACATTTTCTGTATTTGCATAGACTTTTTTAGTGGAGGGCATTGAACTTTTGATCTCTTGTACAGCATATGGCTTTTTGGGTTGTGGTTATTACCTTGCTGTATTTGTTTTCAACTAATATAGTGGACTTGATGTTATTTTGAGAAAGCCGTAAATGGTCGAATTTATTTGTTTTTGCTTTTGTTTGTGGAAATCTTGACAACTTTAAGAGGTACAGTATCTTGATGAGATATTGAAATACCTTAGCTATTAGATGGACTTGATGGTCTTCAGTTGTTTCTCAAACTTCTAATATAGCAGGATCATCTTCTTTCCCTTTGGTTTTTCCCTTATCTGGGCACGCCATGGTGGCAGTGTATCTCTGTTTTCTCTCACATTCCATTTCTGTCCATGTCCTTATTACACCCAATTCCCTGTATATCTTTCACTATTACTTCTTTTCATCTGTTTTTTGGTCTCGCTCTCTCTCCTTCTTTCTTCTGGACATTCTACCTCTAATGCCCTCCATACCACAGTTTTCCTCTTGTCTCTGTACAGCCCATTGGAATCTTCTCTCCATGATCTCAGCCATATTCCTTTCCGTTTTAGCTTGCATAACATATCAATTATCTTATCAATCTGATTTGTTCACCTTGCATATCCATCACATCATTTTCATACCTTGCATTTCAATTCTTTTAGGTCTCCTTTCTAGTTGTTCTCTAAGTTTCTGTACCCAACAACATTGCTGGTCTCAATAGCACCTTGAATATTTTTCCTTTTATTTTTGAAGCTCTCCTTTTTGTTAAGAGCATTTCAAATCAGCTTCTACAATTTATCCATTCTGGTCACATTCTTTGCCTACTTTCCATCTTTAACCCCCCCTCGCCCATCTCTTTGAATTATTGAATCTAGGTACTGAAAGCACTCGACGTGTTCAAAGCAATCTTCTTCATGCTTCACTTTTGCATTCTTACCTTTTACACAATAGCTTCAGAACAGATATTGTGGTTTTTCATCTGCTTACCTTCATTTCACATCCCTTGAGCTCAATAGTGCCCAACCTTCTAAGAGGAGCAGGCATCAATCCATAACCTGCCTAATGTGTTCTGCTATTTAGTAAAAACACGAGAGGACTCAGCTGTGTTTTTACAAACAAACCTATACTAGAAAATGGTCAAACTAACAGTATTTACCTAATGTACTCACATTAACTGATGTCTACTAGTTTGTCATAGGTGGGAATTTAGCTGTTGGTTTCAAATCTCAAGAAAGCCTTTAAGTGACTGTGAATAAGAGCTGAATGGAATTTTGATTTTATTATCTTAATATGGGAGAAAGTTGTGATAGGATGTCCCAAAGAATTTCGTTATCCAAGAGGCATACAGTGCGGTCAGGTTGTGAGGTGCTTGTGCTCTATAAGCAAACTGGAATTCTCCCGTAATGTCTTTCTTAGCTCTTGATTTCCGCACAATATTTTAATTGCTATTGTCTGCAAGTGAAAAAAATGATGTGATTTGGGAGAAAATATCATCCACTGTATTTTCTATTTCAAATGGGAAACACACGAAGGCCAAAACGGGTTCAAACATTTCCAAGTCAATAAATGCCTTTCGGATTTGGCTATGATGAAATCTGTCATGCACACATCTTGCCTTGATGCTCATTTTCTTTACAAATATGTTAAAAATTCTGCAGATCACAGGGTCTCAATTACAAAAACAGAAGTTTTACTTTTCCCTTAAGAGTGTTGACTAAGCTCATCGTGTTCATTCTATTTTTGTTTTTGCCTTGTACCTTAAGGTTGAGCTAATTTAGCATATTTCACAAATCAGTTAACAATGCGAAATCTAGGGGGTAGGCCTACAGGCCCTTTTCAAGCTGATTGTATTAAACCTTAGAAGAACCATTTTAATCACAGTTCCCTCAGCTACTGTGAAAATGTACCTCCGCTTAGACAAATAATGTCCATTTGGAACTAAAGATCCATGGTGTTCTCCATTCCCTTCTTCTAAGTAAGCATGGGAAAACCATCTTTGAAGACTTCTAGAATGGATTGAGCATATTATCCGCAATGCAACATCCATAACCTTCCTCATGTTAACTTATGTTTTCTCTTGATTGAAAAGATGCAACTTTACCAACCGCACTAAGCCAGTCTACTTTTTCATTTCTGAAGGTGTCTAGCCCGAGTCTTGCTCCATGAAGAACTGTTCTTCCACACCCACTGCTGAGGGAAAACTCAGAACTGCATAAATACATTCTCACTTTTGACAGGGGTTTTGGACACTTGTTTAACTTTTCTGGGGTTCGAATCCTAGCTATGCTAACTGAAAGTCTAATGCATTTAACAACACCCACTTTATCTGTGGCCATTGGTCTAATATGTGGCTGTGTTCAGACTGATATACGGTGTGTTACTTGGTCTATGTGCTGCCTGTAACTGTTCATTCAGGCCCTGTGCAGCCTCCTGCACAGATTAAACATGCCTTTATCTCATTTCCTCAGATAGCTCCTATCAGTGATGGCCAGCGGTATGGAGGTATTTTTCTGCTAAACATTTTTGACCCTGCAGCCAGAGCATGCATAAATGACCTGAGTGATGCACTACAACCAATGGCCAGTTTCACCTTTGATGCCTTTCAAGAACTTCTTGCTGAGTCTTTTGCTACAAGAACTGTGATTATGCAAAATCAAATGGCCCTGGATATACTTTTGGCAGCCCAGGGTGGTACTCGCCAAGTGCACTCCTACATTTCTGGATATGCCTTACAATATATCTGACATGGCCTATAAAATTCTCCATGCAGCCAATGCAGTTTTTGCTTCTGGTTGGCCCTTATGATGGAATACGGATGGGTATACTGAATTTTTTTATTCTTGCACAGCTTGGTTTAAGCAGTATTTGTTGTTTTAATAACTTTCATCATCATCATTCTATTATGCTACTGCATTTTTAAAATGTATTATGTAAGACTTTGTCACCTATCACCTCATCACGATACACTCATCTGCTCCTCCTGCATATTTTGATTATGTTGCCTTATCACTTGAACTGCCTTATGCTAATGTAACCCTACCTCAATCATTTGCTTAAAGCATATTTGTTGATTATTGCTGAAGAAGAAAAGTAGAGATTGAGTAGATTTTTACTGCTAAATATGATTCTCCTTAGTAGATTATATATCGATTATTGCATTCTTTATACTGTTAGCTGTTGTCCTTAGCACTCTTAGGAAGCATTTTAATTACAGCCTCTTGATCTGTGACTTAGTCCTGCTGTTACTTTCTTACAAGGTCAAGTATCCATAAGAAAGCAGTGCAAGCAAGAGCAGCAGTCTTTGTAATGCTCAGGGTCCGTTTATCAGTAACTTACAAGGATATTAGAAATGCTCACTAGTCATATGCTCCTGTAGTTAACTGTGCATTTAAGAAGCGTAATCAACTGCTGTAATTCAGTTACCTTCTTCCTAATACTGTGGTGACTCCATGCACGTGTCAATAAAGGTATTCTTCACATCTTGAACAGGCTTTGTAAATCTGACTTTGACATTAATATTTTCACAACAAAGTGCTCTAGTGGAATATGCAAAGATAACTAAGAAACTTAGTTCAATAAATCTGTTTGTTCAATCTGTTACTGCTGGTGTGCCATTAGTTGTGATCAAAACCAATTTTGTGACTGGCAGCTATATTTTCTCCATGAATTCTGTTTTTAAGCTATTCAGATAAAAATGCATAACTGTGCTGTGTCCACCTTGTCCATAGACTTGTCAAATTGAAGGGGAAAATACCTGCATCGATGTCTGGTCTCAGTTTGTCTTTCAGATCTGTTGTTATTCCCTCACCTCTCCATTTCACAGTATTTCTAGGTAACTGCAGGTCCTGAATTTTTGATTTGTTTTAGAGGCCATCAGGTAATAAGTCTGCTGCTTCTAGAAAAGTATTTTTTAAGACTGAACCATAACTGATCACCCAATAAGAAAATGGCCTGTTGAGCTGATTACTCAGATTTTGATTCATTGATCCCTCTTGTATAAACCTCACTTCTAGCTGGATAATGCCTCTTCTACATTTTATGAACAGAAACACAGTGCTCCTTGATATTGCCACTTTTTGGCAGGCATGTGCATTTCCCTTCACTCATAAACAGAAATCTCCCTTTTTAAGAAAAATACTATTTTTTTACTCACTTACATTTTTTTCCAGCACCTGTACTCATTTTTACTGTCTGCAATGATCTCTGTAGGTTTAACTTACATTATATTAGCCAACTTCTGTACAACAGCTTGTTGATAGAACAGATTTTCATGTTGCTATGGAATTAT
Source organism: Polypterus bichir lapradei (assembly GCA_026402145.1). Taxonomy (NCBI): domain Eukaryota; kingdom Metazoa; phylum Chordata; class Cladistia; order Polypteriformes; family Polypteridae; genus Polypterus; species Polypterus bichir. Next base: position 14,956,900 of record JANRMT010062849.1, read on the forward strand.
GTGATTTTCAAAAGATATCATGTTATCAGAAAGCATTCCCAGACGAACTAAAGGAAGGTAGCCAAAAATATAAATACTTTATAACAACATTTTTGGAACTAATAAACTATAAAATCTTTAAAAGAAATTTTTCACTCTTTGGATAGTGGTGAAACTCAGAACATCTGGTGCTATCTTTGCAAAGTGCAACAAGTTAAATTGTTTGACCTGGCATTGCTTTGCTGGATCTGCCAGTGTTATAATTCTGTTCAATTTTTCTTAGTCTTGTATATGTCTGTTAGGTTTTATGGACTACAGAGAATTTAATATTTGGTTTATTTTTGCACTTTTTCACTTTTTAAGTATTTTGTACCACTTTTTGATGCCATTTTGATTTTGTTATGGCCACTTCTGGTTTCCAGGGATGTGGTAGTTCTTTCTCATAGCTTCATCTTAGTTAAATCCTGATGCTCTGTATATTCAATTAATTATAATTATTATTCACGGTGGCTCCAAAATCTGTACAAACCCCTACTTTCTCTTCTGTTCTTTTTCCGGTTTTCTGGGGTGGTGATCTGCGCCCTCACCACCTGATCAAAGCACTGTGATGTCCCTACATTGATGGATTAAAGGCCAGAAGTCCAAATGGCTATCATCATCAAATTCTTCCGTGAGAACCCTGAAAACAATGAGGACTGATTGAGGTCATTTATGTTAGGTAGAATGCCTAGAGGGCATATTGTCTCGTGGCCTGGAACCCCTGCAGATTTTATTTTTTTCTCCAGCCGTCTGGAGTTTTTTTTTGTTTTTTTCTGTCCTCCCTGGCCATCGGACCTTACTTTTATTCTATGTTAATTAGTGTTGCCTAATTTTAATGATTTATTTTGTCTTTTTTCTCTTTCTTCATCATGTAAAGCACTTTGAGCTACATTGTCTGTATGAAAATGTGCTATATAAATAAATGTTGTTGTTGTTGTTGTTGTTGGTAGTGATGGTCATGACACTCCTTGGTGGTTTACTCCATGTGTCTATGGTTCTCTGTGTCAAAAAAACAAAACTTCCTAATGTTTGTCCAAAATAGAGAGCAGGATGTATTTGGTTTGAATAGAGCATAGCATGAAATAGCACTGTCTATGAAATGAGCCACATGTTAATTAACACGAACTGTGTGGCTCACTGGACTCTGTTTGCAGTGCGTCTAATCATTTGCTTATCCTTACTCTCCGTCTGTAGCTGTTCTGAAGGTTGTTACATGATTTTGATCAGTGATTTTTGTGGTGTTTTCTTTTTTCCTAATTTCTTGCACTGTTTTTGTCTTTTTTGAGAAATGACGTTTTTGTTTCTGGGTTTGATTTTTACAAGTCTAACTCCAGAATGCAAAAACAGAGATGTGATTTGTTGCAATTATAATTGTAACTTTAATATTCTAATTGTATGTAACACACTATTAAAAAGGTATGTGGTGAACTTGTTTTATTTCTGCAACATAGAGTATATCAGTTCAATTTCATGAATGAATTAATGTATGGTTTGTGCCTGAATAGCTGAAAAAAAGATCACTTTAATGCATTCATTTTCAAGTACACCCTGTAATGCATTACATTTTTGTTTTATAGCTAGATTATTATATTACGTGTTAGTAGGTATTGCTTACAGAGTAATGTAACTGAAAATTTTGCTTATAAAGACACGATTTTTTTCTTGGAGTGAGCCTTGCTGTTCAAAGTGACAGTTACCTCCTTGTTCACTAAATGATTATACAGTATACGGTTATGTAAAGAAAATGATAGTTGACAGCTGCCTAGATTGAACATGTTTTTGAACATGGACACACAGTAAAGAATTGGTTAGAAATGGAAGGGTCCTGTGTGAGAGTGACAATGATGCTGATAGATACAAGTGTAAGTATGTAATTGATGTACTGTATGTAGCAGTCCAGTTTGTGGAGCCCAGTTTAATGGAAGGATATCAACATTAAAAAACACTAAATTGCTTTCACAAAGATGGCTGTAAACAAGCTGAGGACTGTGGAATACTGAAAAAATAAAACCTACCATGGAACGTAAAATGGCAGGCTAAGTTGGTCAACAACCTTAATTTTTTCTTTTCCAAAAGCTGTTGTCCAGTCAACTGAATTGGATGCAAAAAGAGAAACTGCATTACTATAGCTGTTTTTCAATCAAGATCAAGAATTTTGATCTATATTTTAACTATATTTTGCTAAAGACAACACTAGATGAACTTAAACACAGGACACATCAAAGCATATCCTCTTCTCAATTGTACCTCACTTTTAAAACAGCTGTTCTTCCAAAAAGAGGAAGAGATGGCAATGCCTCAGGCTATCAGTTACTTTATAACTTGAGAAAGGACAGGCATCTGGGACAAGTTGCTAAATGGGTTTACATCCTGGGAAAGGAAGACATGCTAGTAGGTACTAAGCAACATCAAAACGTTTTATTGTTTGGGAAAACGGACAAGTGACTTCATTCATCATATTGACAGCCAACCAATCAGGTGTATGTAGCAATTACATCTTGCAAAACCCCCCTGGTAGAATTTTATAATAAATATGCCTCATCTGAAGAGCGACATTAGAGAAGAAGAGAACAGAACAACATCAGAGGAGGGTGAGAGCGACATCAGAAAAGGGCACCAGCAACATGTGTCCGTTTTCATCTGATCGTCAGCAAAAGCATCTAATGCAGTGTTTCTCAAACTTAACGTATTTGCGACCTGAGTTTTCATAAGTTTTAATCCCCCTAATGTTTTTTTGAAAGGAGCCCACTAATACCAATTTGTTCTTTTTTAATTAATGATTTATCAAAGATGCATATTTTATTATACCTACTTAACTTTTATTGACTTTTATCTAACTCCATATTTATTTTTCTAGTATCAGAATGTAGTTTAAGTTAATTTGTTTTGGTTTCAATAGATGTATTTTTCATATTTTCGATTCTTGTTTTCTTTTTTTCACATCTTCGCGCCCCCTTTTTGTTACTTTGTGCCCCCCTAGGGGGGCCCGCCCCACAGATTGAGAACCACTGATCTAATGAACAACTACAAGTACTAAATCAACGCTGCCCTGTGACATTCATCCTTGTCATCTTTTAACTTTTTGTAAGCTTTTTCTAAAGACTATATATATCCAGACTTTGCTATCCACATTTTCTTTTATGCTTTTCTCTACTGGTATTATTATTCATGTAATAAATACCACACTACTTTTAATTTTCTATACTTTGTCTTCATATTTAGAGTGATTGAAGTAATAAGTTACATTTTTTGAGCACTTGGAACAGTATGAAAGTGTCATTTGATCCAAGCTGCAAAGTTTATCAAGCTGCAGATGAAGATCTCTGTCCAGTAATGAACAGTGTGTTAAACTAAAACATTCACTAGTTGATAAATGGCCTATAGCCTGGGATGTTGAATCTTTGTATGTTTGAATATATTCTTGGAGACCAAAGGCATTATTTACAGTAGGTCTGAGATATATCTAAGACATCACATGGTGTTCAAGCCTATAAGTAAGTCTTTTGAAGTACTAGGGAAAGCTGACTGTGTATGTGTTATTCATACGGTACTTATGTGGGTTAAAGTGAAGTAAAGAATGAAAACTGGACCAGGAAATGGAAAAATTGAAAGGTGCAACACAAAGAATAGTTAAAAGAAAAGCAGGGGGTCAACACCAGGAAGATAAATGACACAAGTTTCAATGCCCAAAACATTTATCAAAAATGCCTAACTGCCTCCTAATTAACTACTGAAAACCATAACGTTTTAGTTTGGTTTCGTTTACATGCAGGTCGTTTAATAAAGATTATTGGTGTTAAATTTTAGCAGTGACATGGTGGCACAGTAGTAAAGCTGCCTAGAAGTAAGGGGACTTGGTTTGCATCCTGTTGTTATGCTTCAGTCATGTTTTTATTCATTATTGATTGTTTGGTTTATGTTAAAATTGTTGTTCATGTTTATTATTTGTATAATTATGCATTCTTTGTCAGTTTTGTTGATCATTTAGGTTTTTTTTTGCCGATCTTCCATGTATTTTGTGTGTGGTTCCCCATGAGGTGGGGCCACCTGTCCATTTCCCTCAAGGAACTACAAGAAGACCTTTGTGGTTCATTGAATGCGCTTTGTGGTTTTGGTGAGTTTCCCTGTGATTGTGATTATTGTTTATTATTGATTATCTGGAGTTTTTGACCTTTTATGCTCTGTTTTTGACTTTGCTTTCTGATTCCACTTTTTTGGGACTTGTTTGCCTTGAATTGCCTTTGCTGTTTAATACAACTCCTCCAGGGCCTTTTGCATTCTTCAGAGCATCATTGTTTTTAGAACATATTTGAGAAATGTGTCCTTTATTTTATAAAAATTCTTTGTCTGGCCCTTTTTGCTTCAAGCTGAAGGTTGATGGATCCTTCTACTTGTGGGAGTTTTGCTAAGGTTCTTGCAAGAGCCATTTGTTAGTTATTTAGGTTACGCTGATAGAAATATTTTCATAGTTATGTTTGCCTATATATTAGTGCATAGTATATATAAGGTTCTATTATAACCCCGACAAGCTAAAATGAAAAGGAATATTCTAACTATTTCTTATCCTGACTACAGATTAGTCTCAGGTAAGGCATGGGGAGCATGCAGTTTCAAACCGAGCCCAGTTGTATGTAACGTAACATGCTTTATTGAACATGCAGCACCGTACATATAGAACGTACTGAATGTATTAAATAAAGCATAGAGAAATAACTCATACTTAAGTATAGAATATAACTTCAGTTTAACAGGGAGAGGTTAAGTTTAAAGAAGAAACATTTTTTTTCCCTTATTCCCTTTTATTCTGCGTGTGTATCAACTTTTTCCTCTATTCTTGTATGAACTGTTTTCTTTGAATTTTTACTAAACCTTTTTAAAATGAACATTATTTGGATGTTCTCTGTGCAGAGTTTGCATGATCTTTCCATGTCCACATGGGTTTCCTCCCACATACCAAAGATATGCAGGTTAGATGGACTGGCGTTCCTAAATTTGCTGGCATGTGTGAGTGAGTGTGGATCTGCATGTTCACTTAGCAATGTACTGGCACCCTGACCAGATGTTGTTCCTGCCTTGCGACCTTTGATTGCTGGGGTTTATGCCAACTCCACTGTGACACTGCCTGGATAAGTGGGTTAGAAAAATAGATGGATGGATAGCTATTAATTTCTTTTGAATACTTTTGATGCATTTTTCAGAAAGCAAATGTTATATACTGTATTACCTGAGTTATGTCTCCTTTTAAGATTGTCTAATGGTTTTGACACTTGACACCTGTGATTCCCTTTCCCTCATTGAACTTGAGTCTTCAACAGTATTCTCTTCAGCTCTCTAATATGACAAAAATTTAATAACTAAAGCTTCCTGTGGTTTTCCTAAAAGGCTTCTTTAACTATGCAGTGCTTAAGCATAAATATTCTTGCGGCTCTTATAAAACTCTGCTTTAAATTCAGTTTTACTAGTACTGTATATGCTTCATTTTTCACCTAGTACATCGTTTATAGTTTTTCTTTAGCATCCAGGCCAAGGATCCCGGTGTTTGCAGAGTGCATTTGAATGTTCTTCACCTTTGACCCACCTTTATTTGCGTGTGTGAATAAGCCCAAAGTTCAGAGCAGAAACTGATCAATCTAGTTCATCAGTGTGGTCTGTACCGCAGTTATCTGTTGAGGGCATCTCAATTTCTGATTTCAGATTCTGATTTCAGTTTCAGATTTTAATGACGCTAATACTTTATTGATAGAGTTTCGTGGTAAAAACGTGACCAGATTTGGTTTTATCTATGATTATTTATCATGACAAATACATCACAATGCATTCCCCTTCTATGTAATGCTTTCCAGTAATGCATATAATCTAGTTTAGGAGCAAAATAACCATTTACATGTTAGAAATACCGTAATTCTAATTGTATATTTTTACTTATTATTTTAAATATAAAAGTAGAACAATGCATTAAGCTATTACAAAGTAATTCTCAGAACATTTTATTGTAATGCATAAGGGTAAGTGGAAAGAAAGGAAAATTTAAAGTAATTAGGAGTAGCCTGGGAAGCATCAAATAGAATTAACCTATAAAACCATTGCCCAGGGCATAATATTGACATTATAATAATCAAGCATTGAGAAGAAGCAGCAGTAATTTAGCTCTATTTAATAGTTTCTGTGAGGAGGAGACACCGATGTCGACAGTGAATGAGTATTTGCATTCTGGTTAGCAAGATAACTGGTACATGTGTTTTCATTTTCATTGCTCACTGATTGAATACAATGCTTTATACAGCATTTCAGTGTTTTTTTTTTTCTTTTTACCACCTACTTGCCATGGCTCCTCGCTTCTTATCACTGTGTGTTATGCATGACGAGACATAGCTCTTCTCCCAGTTTCCCTTGAATTGGTCTCTATATCAAAGATAGTTGCTGTTGGGCAGTAATAACAATGGTGAGAGAACATGACAAATGTAATTAAACATTTTCAGAAATACTTAATCACTCTTCTCTTTTTTCAAGCTGTTTCCACAGGTGAGACTCTTGCACAGCCAGGATAATTGAAGTGTAGTCCTGCTTCTGCTGCTAGCTGTGAAGTCTGACCAAATTCAATAGCATCTGTGAAGAGCGACCCTAGCAATAATCTACAATATATCATTTCTTTAAGCAACCTAATTAAAATAAAAAGATGTGTTTGGTATGTTGCCATAATTTATGGTTCTGTGAATGTGGTTAAAATAATTGATGAAATCTATGCAGCCAAAAGTTTAAACTTTTAATCCACTAATGCTTTTCTAAAGCTAGAACCTCTAAAGCAGTTCTCACAAAATAAATACTTAGACAGCCATTTAAAATATGGTTAAAACATATCCGAGAAACAACAGAAAGGGCTGGGACTTTTACAAAGTTAACATCCTTCAATAACAGCAAAAGAAATTTGACAAATGAAAGGAGACCATTCAGTCCATCAAGCTCATTGATTTAGCTAATGTCTAAGCTGCCCCTCTTAAAAGTTTTCAAGGTGTCTGCTTCAACTACATGGCTCGGTAGTTTATTGCAATTTCCCACAACTCTTTGTGTAAAGAAATGCTTCCTGGCTTAAGCTGTAAATGCATTATTCCTTAATTTCCATTGGCGTCCATGATTACAGGATTCACAATTAAGTTAAAAGGATTCTGCTGGATGTACTTATTCAATGTCTTTGAAAAATTTACATTCCTGGATTAGGTCCCCACATAGTCTCCTCTGCTCAAGAGGTTTAATCCTCTGAGTCTGTCGGAGTATAGCATATCCTTAAATCCTGGGATACACCTAGTTGCTCTCGTCTGCACAGTTTGAAATGCTGTTTTGTCTTTTTTATGACCAGAATTGTATACAGTACTGCAGATGCAGTCTCACTGGTTCACCGACAAAAGCGCAATAGACATATGTGCCCCGACAAAACCGCGACAGACAAATGAGTGCCTACAAACCCGCTAACTGGTTTTCGGCAAACGCGCACCTACAAAATCGCCAAAACAAAATCGCGAGAGAGGCCAAGAGAGTGGGATGCATACGTGCGCATTATGTACACATTATGTGCTAGGTTATAACTGTTATAAATGCTGATGGCATGTCGTGAATAAATAACTCAGTTGAGGGTTGGCATAACGCGTCGTATACAAAGCGGAATTACCCGCAGTCAGGCAGCCAGCAAGTCTAAATACGCTCAACTATCAAGACGTCTTGCTGCAATTCTTCCTACATATGCAGGGCGTGATCGTAAGGACTATCTGCGTGCCGTGCTGATGGCATGCCGCGTCTCATAATATTGACTTCTAAAATAAACATTATCATATATGCTTTAAAGTAGTAATTCATATTTAATGAAACTTTCGCGATTTTGTCGGCGCTATTTTGTTGGTGCTCATATGTCTATCGCGCAAATGTCGGGTCACAGTCTCACTAGCACATTATATAGTCTAAGCATAATGATTTATATTCAAAAGATTTTAAGATATAACTTAATATTTTACTTGCCTTAGATGATAGAAACATTGTGTTAACATAAATCCCTAAATCCTTTTAAGAGGTTGCTTCCCATAGGACAGTGTCTTCTGTCTTGTATTTATAATTGACTAGTTTTCCCCCCTGGCACCTCCCACATAGTAGTGAAACAGGACAGCGAGGAAGACACTGCTCGGTTCCCCACTCCTGACGACATGCTTCCCCTTCCCATTGGCCCGCAGCCTCTCTCTTGGATTCACGCAAATAAATCAGTACCGTAAGCAAACTATGATACTTACCGTGATAAGAGAAGTTGCAAAGTCAAACAGAATGTTCAAGCAAATTAAAGAGAAAAACCTGATCTAAATCTGTTAAGTATTTCTCTCATGTAAATCGGACAGACATACAGACAGACATTGGATTTTATATATATATATATATATATATATATATACAGTACAGGCCAAAGGTTTGGACACACCTCCTCATTCAATGTGTTTTCTTTATTTTCATGAC